>CM076576.1:269082974-269682974 GCA_034641835.2 Pinus albicaulis
GTAGGGTCACTCATGTATTTGGTGAACACACGACCAAGCATGTGTTATGTAGTTAACCAACATAGTCAAGCAAGTGTTAATCCAACCAAACTGTATTGGAAGGCGACCAAACATGTGTTGTGATACTTCAAAGGCACTACTTAGTATGGTTATTGGTATAGATGGACAAAGGGAGTGAAGTTCAAAGGCTTCACAGATGCAGATTGCGCAGGTAGTCCATCAGATCGAAAGAGCACTTCAATATTGGGTCAACAACAATTTCTTGGTACAATAGGAAGCAGAGATTAGTTGCACTCATTTCAACAGAAGTAGAGTACATGGCAGTTAGTCAAGAAGCTTGTGAAGCTATCTAGATGAGGAAGATTATTGTTCAGTTATTTGGTGAGATGATGGATCCCACTGTGATTTATTGTGACAATCATAGTTGTATCAAACTCTCTGAGAATCCAATTTTTCATGATCAATCCAAGCATATTGAAATCTGGTATCACCATCTACGAGATTGTGTGTAGAGGAGGATCATGTTGTTGGAATACATTCCTACAAAGGAACAAGTTGCAGATATTTTGACAAAGGATTTGTCAAGAGGAAAATTCAAGTTCCATAGAGACAAGATTGGGGTATTTGACAATCTCTTTATTGTTGATAGGGAGTGTTGAAAAATGGCAACAAGAAAATCATGATTTAAATTTCCCTTGAATTAAATTAGGAGAAAATCAAAATTCTACATCACAAGACAACTTAAATGAGTTAAATGAGTTGTTATCACTTAGTTAGCTTAGTTAATTCGAGTTGTGGGATTAACTTGAATTGTGTACAATGATTCCTAAATTTTAGGAGCTTAGGTTGAGCTTAATTTTGGTTGTAGCAATTTAATTTAGTTAAATTGAGTTAAATATAGTTAAACTAGTTCTAACTATTGGAGGAACTAGTCAGAGGTCTAGCAATGGGTGCAGCTTCAATTTTCAACCAACTAACTCTTCAATCAACTAATAATTAAATCATGTATGCATGAAATTTGAGTTATCTCGGTGAGATTGGAGTTTAAGGGCAACTTATTATAAGTTGTATAATTATCTAAGTTGTACAGGTTGTGCATGCAATCACAGAAGTACCTATAGGGATTGCGCAGTTCTGGATGGGGATTTCCCTAATTAATAGGGGGCTAATTCCTTAAGAAACAACACAAGGAAATAGGAGCTTGGCAGACATCAAAATTGGTTATGTGTTGGCCAGATTCATCTTGTGAGGAAGTGAGATAGTTTATACTTGTGCAGAGATTGCTCAGGCTTGTGCAAGCATTGTATTTCTTCTCTATTTTCTAATTAATGTATATAGGAAGGGGTTTTGAGCAGTAGCTTTCCCCTAGATATATCCTCGTGTATGTGTGTTAAATTATGATGCATGTTTTTTATATAACTTCTCAATCGTGAATAGCTTTTTGCAAATGAGTAGAGTAGATTTGAGTCTTATGTTTTAGAACATTCCATGAGTAGTATTGAATCTACAATTAATTTCTACACTCTCCCTGGAGATAGATTATATTAGTAAGAGAGAAAAGTTGGCCAAGAGGGTGAGAGGGGAAAATCCTAAGGCAACCTTGTGTTTTTTGAGCCTGGTTGGAGGAGGTCCAAACAAGATAAAAGACTTGTTGACCTTAAAATTCCTCAGAATAGGTTATTATTTAAGGAAGGCAAGACACTACGAGGAGTAATCCTATGTTGGACCTAGTGTTGTCTTTGTCAAGAAAATTGTTATGGATGTGAAATTGGATTTGGGGAAGTTCTAGTAGAGGGAACCAAATCTCATTGGTTGGGTGGATCATTTTTTTGCCCACTTTGATTTCACAACAAACCAACTTTGATTAAACTAGATAAGTAATGCAAGACTAAATTTCTAGTACAATGTATGATAAGAAAGTTCATTTCTATGCTTTGCATTGCAATGCTATGAAACTATGCATTGCAATGTTCTAAAACTAATGGTTAGGGTTGAAGTTTTTCTATACACGGTGTGATAGGAAACTTTATATCTAAGTTTTGTTTTATAACATTATAAAATTATTGGATAGGGTTGAGTTAGGTTATTTACTTTGGGAGATAAGGACAAGCTAGAAGTCTAACAACCTATATGGGTAATAGTCCTGAACTCTAACAATTAATTTTGGAAAAAAAGGGCAGTCCCCAGTGACAGGCCCCACGAGGACTTCTAGACTATATTTAAATATATACATAGACCCAAATCCATTTGTAAAATACACATATTGATTTGTTATTACTCTAAATAATCTTTACTATAACTTGAAGTAATTGAACTCATTAAAACATACCACATCACTCTGAGGGAGGAAATAACGAAATTATAATTATGTATTTCATGTAGAGTGCATGGTAAAATATATAGGGCTAAGCACAACTAATATCATTATCATAAAGTAATAAATATAGAATGGAATGGTTCTATCTATTATACCTACATTGAGTAAACTCTTACAGATAATGTAATACCCAACATTGGAAAAATATGAATTTATTTATGCTTTAGCTTTCAAATGGTAAGAATATCACCGAGAGTCAAACATTTAATTAAAGAGCAATCACTAGTAGAACGCAGATTGCGGAGCTTTAGAAAAATGATAAATAATAACCTTTAACTTCAAAAGAAACTATGGACAAGGATTTGAATACACAATATGAGTGACAGGGAAGAACCAAATGTATTAAGTATTAAATGGTGATTGATTTAAGTAATAAATATTCATACACTGAGTCACGTACCGCCATTTACTTTGGAGTTAGATATTGACACCCGCAGTTTGGATTAACGTTCATCATATTACAATGTTAAATCAATGTCACTTTTTCTATATCTTTTTATGGTTTTGATTTGCGTGTTTGAGACAATCTATACTTTGGGACATTAATTGCTACTCAAAAACCAGTTTTCAGAACCCATTCCTCCCAAACTTGATGAGCTTTGATATCAAAATATTATTTTGAATTTTTGAAATGAAATCACTAAATTACTACTGCAAAAATTAAAAATAAATTTAACACTCAAAATGAATTACGCTCTAAGTTTAATGAGTCTTCTCGTTGAATTTTAAAATCTCCCTGTCAATTATACCATATGAAGACTAAGCATAGGAAAAGCACGTGAGATTTTGTTTTGAATAATAAATCTTTGAGATTTCTATTTCAAGTAGGTTTAGAAAAAGGAAAATGAAAGTGGTGATTACTTTTTTTTAAGAGAAAAGCTAAAAGCTATGTAGTTGTCTAATTGTTCTACATTTTGGAAGTTTTTTTATCAATTTTTTTTTTTTTATAGAAAAATTTAGTTTAAAAGTGTTTATGAAATTTTCACGTACATAATTTGTAAATAAATCAAAATCCTTACTAGCTTGCTTACTGTAAGGTTTTTTTCTCTCCATGTGGCCCAAACTATTGGGTTTATTCCAGTGTAGACGGTTATGGGGTTTTTTGGCTTCTTTTTGTACATTTTTGGTTCCAAGCAAACTCAGGAAGATCACAATTTGCTCCCCTGCGTGGGTTATGGCAATCTTTTCAGACTGGTTTCCCTGTTAATGGGCAGTCTCCATATCTATTTTTTCATGAAAATTCTGCCTCCAAGGCAGTAGATTTTGACTGTGGTCACGATGTAACCTTATCCCTTTGTTAATATATCAATTTTACTTAGAAAAAAAAAAAAAATTGGAGGGAATAAAAAAAAATATTATTTTTTATTGTATTTTTGAATATCTTCTTATAGGTTTACTCAATTTTCAAGTGTATAAACTCATTGGATGCGGAATTAAATTATGCATCTAACGAGTACCTATTATGCATATTTTTTAGAAGGTCCACATAGATAAAAATTGAAGATATATTAAAAAAACATGTTGACCCACATGGATAAAAAATGAATATACATTAAAAAATGTGTTCAACATGTTTTTTTAATGTATCTTTAATTTTTTTCTATGCGGTCTTGGATAGATGGTGATCGGGTGCTCTGTTAAGGCACTCCTTGATGTGAAATCACTGGTTAAATTCCCCACCCCATCGGGGTGATTTATTGGACATGATGAAGATGTAGTACTGCCAAGCTTACAAAAAAAAAAATTATCTTCAATTTTTATCAATGTGGGTCTTCTAAAAAGTAAGCATAATGTGTACTCATTAGATTCGGAATTTAATTCCGCATCCAACGAGTGTCTACATTTGAAATTTGAGTAAACCTAAAAGGAGATAAGGCAAAAATACAATTAAAAACAAATATTTTTCTTCTTTTCCCTCCAGAATTCATGACGATTATTTTATTATTTTTCCTTAGGAGGCCACTTTTAGGCTGAAATTTCCTCCAATGAAATTTGTCCATAGGATTCTGTTGGAATCACATGTTTGATTTGTGAATTTTGTACAATCCAAATGCATGCAAAATTTCCATTTATCAAATTTTCCTTCATAGATGCATGTCAAAATTGCTTCTTCGTAGCCTATAAGGAACCTCCCCTCATACGAAGAAGTAACTAGGGTTTTACAAGTGGATGCCCTAAAGCACCTCCCTTAACTCCATTTTAATCCTTTCATGGTATAATGCTCCATTTAGACTCCATTTTCTCTTGTAGTTAAATTCATGGGTCTAGAAGTGTGTTGATCATCTCCAAACTAAATAAAGTTACCTCAAATCCTCTCTCTCTTAGACAACTAGGGAAGCCTATAGGGTTTTCAGTGCATATTTGTGTATAAAGTATTAATTTATTGCATTGGAGTGGGTCTAAATTGTAGGATAATTTGCATATCTAAAAGCAAAATATAGCATCATATATTGTCTTGAATGCCTTAATATGGCTAACACTACCTCAATTTATTATTGTTTGCATATGTCCAACAACCCTAAAAATAGTTAGTTTGAGTAAGCCCTGGTATTTATTGGAAACCCTTGTCCTCTTCTCGTTGAACACCATTTGTAGGGTTTTTCTAAGGTGGGTCATTGTATGCCCTAATATTTAAAAGCATTCAAAACTTAACTTATATCATCCTTGTCATTGGTCTAGCCATAGAGTGCTTGAAACCTAACTTTGAATATCTTAGTCATCTCTGGTCCTGCCAAGCCCTCTACCTATCCTAGATCTCCAAAATTAAGTCACCTTGAGTCATAGTAGTAGAATATAAGCTTGTAGGTGGCATAAGGAAGCCTCTGTTGTGGTTGAAATACCACTAAAAAAAGAGAGGAAGTTTGTTGAGGTGACAGTGGAAACCTTTCCTCATTGTTTCCATAGGGTCAGGCCCTTGTCCATTGAGTCCTTTCATTAGGCCTGCTAGATTTTGCAACAATAAGGACTAATATATTGTAGCAAAAACCAAGGACAATATCTATTATAGACAAGACCAAAAACCATAATCTATTGTAGCAACACCCTTGAATGTGTAAAGAGAAGTAGAATAAATTGGGAACTACTTGTAATCTACAAATATAAAATCCACAAATTCCTTTTAATAACCCCTTATTGGCTTGTTTTAAGGGATCTTTTCCAAGGCCTTCCCCATTATCTTCCCAATAATGGCTTCCATGCTCAATCAACCATGAATCAAAGACATTGAAACATAATATCATGCTTTTCACTTGTTGAAAAACCATGATAATAGAATTGGTAGGCATCATAGATTTCATTATTTCTCAAACAACCTTATGATGTGTCATCTCAACTTGGAAACAAGAAATGTATTTTTGAAGAAATACATTGAGGACAAGTTGTTGACAAAAATTACAAACCTAAGCCATCATCTTGAACACTTCTTTAAGACAAAATTTTCAAAAGGAGTTGTGCATTGTGGCTTAGCTCTTTGTGAAACAAAATCTTTCTAACACAAATCTAGAAATGAACTAAAAAATATGATCACACTATACACTACCCACAATTGTTCTTTACACTATTGCAATAGAGTGAAATGGTATAATTTATAGAAGTTCATGCCCAACAAACCTCCATCCATTGCAAACAAGGAACATTGTTCTAGAAATTCAAAACATTGTCACAAACTTGCATCTGTCATATTTATACACACACCACAAAATTCACAATCTTTTGTGAAGAAGTGTTACAAAATATCCTCCACACAAATGAATATTGATATAAGTCAAACATTTAGTGCTAATTTTCACCTTTCCTTCACTACAACACTTGCCCCCACACACATCTTCTCATAAATCTTGCTCCCCATTGGTACAAATGAGAACATAATGGGTTTTCCCATATTTATGGTTTCATATGGTTGGAAAATGCACCTAATATGGAAACACTCCACTGGAAGAACCTAATTTATGTGAATGTTACAAATATCATTACATGTTGGAATCCACTAGATAGCCACTAAAGGAATCTCCAAGTCCATTTCTCCATTCATGATGATCAATATCTACTAAGTCGAACAAGAAATTTCACATTATGAGGAACTAGTTATGTTCATGTATGTGAAATAAATGGTCCACCCTTGAACGTCAATATAAAATTCCATGGGAGTTACATGTTACATCTACCATGTTCATTAACAAGCATAGCTGTAAACATGTATCCTTGCTTGAAATGATGATAAGTTAAGCATCCACAACAATGGCATACTTTCAATCTAGGGAGGAAATGTTGATTGTTAACATATTGTCTCTCATCGCATTGTACTGAAGTATATTTCAAAGTACACATTAAAAACAAAATTAAAAATAATCCCTATATGCTAGACAAAATCTCCCATGTTGTGGCTTCACAAGATCTTATTGTAGTTGTGATGTGAAAGTTATTTACATAAACTATTGGTGAATGTAACAAATGACATATCCACATAATAGACATGGGAGTTACATGTTACACCTACTACATTTATGGACAACCAAAGACATAAAGCATGCAACCTTCCTTGAAATAATGATAAGTTAAACATCCACAACAATTGCATACTTTCAAAGCAAGCTAATGTTGACTACCAACAAATTCTCTTTCATCACATTATACTAAAGTATATTTCAAAGTATGTATACAAAACAAAGGAAAAATCAAAATGTTATCTGACTATATGACAACCAAAATTTCCCATGTTATGCCTCCATAAGATCTTGTTGTAACTTTGCAAAGTGAAAGTTATTTGCATAAGTAATTGGTGAATGTGACATATGACATATCTACACAAAAGACATGACATATGTTGCAAAAACAATCCCAAACAGTTGATAGTCATTCATAGAAATATTTTAGCCATGTCGCATGTAATGCAAACAACTCGCTTTCAAAAACTAGCTTCATCAACAGATACATGAAATGACCACTTTCTTTGAAGGCATTGCTACTTATTGAAGTTGCTAAAACTTGGTCCTTTGACATTTAATGGGGAAAAGAAAACTGGAAAAAAGGGGAGCCCATCATGATTTTCCAATGTGTTGCACTGATATTTTGCAATTCCTTCTCTAAATTTGCTACATCAATTTATGTTTGAGCAAGCTCTTGCACTGCAAACCATTTCACAAAATTACCAATGATATTCAATCTTCTCATAAAGAAATTAATGCAAATTGGGAACAAATAAAAGCTCATAAAATGCATAGCATGTTTATTGTGGACCTTGAGAACTTCAAAATAATACATAGTAGGAGTTTAACAATACATAAATCACAAAACATAACATTAGAGTAGGTAACAACATATAGCGACATTGTTCATCAAAGTCTTACTTTCATTACAATATTAAGACTTTCATTACAATATTAATACTTAAGTCTTTCAATGACCTCTACATCTCCCCCAACATATTCATTTGAATGCTATCTATGTATGAATGAATGAGAGTGCATATGTGGAATTTAGAAAGAAAGAAGTAGCCTCAATTCATTCAAACTCTTTGCCATTAGATCTCATGTAATCCATGGACAGATTATTGCGCTGAGAGGCGCAATCTAAAGCCCAATATGACCTCGATGTCGGGTATGTCACGTTCTCAAAAAATAATAATTTTTTCATTTTCTAATGTCGGCCAAAGCATTAACCTAATTTTTATATAACTTGAATATTTAGATTATATATAACTTTTTTAACTTATTAATGGGTTGAGATTAACTATTAAAATACAACTATGTATTATTTATATAATTGGAATGGATAGTAAATTATATACGTGAATTTGAATGGATCATAAATTTACCTTTAACAAAAACATTTACCACATTGAATTTCCAAATTAAGTAAAATTTTAAACATCTTTACTCTTTACTAAAGTCAATACCATTTCCTAAATCAAAGGAAAAGAGTTAATTCAACAAACAATCAAAATCCAAAATCTTTTAATTAAATACTTGTAAAATGAATCATTAAAAAGAAAACCCATATTTTATGGATAAATTAAAATATTTAAAGACATAAATATTTCCCCATCAAAGTTGCAATATTTTAAAATTTAAATAAATAAAAATATAAATAAACATGAGGTATGGTAAATAAATAAAACCTATTTTTATACTTATTCCAGAGCTATGATAAATAAATTAAAATATATAAACTAGATATATGGTAAATAAATAAAAATTATTTTTATATTTAATCCATAAACCTTTTTATATTTAAAAAAACTTAAAAAAGAGGTTTTATTTAGATGAAGCCTATGGGACGAATACCATGGGACAAATTAATATTGATACCATGGGCCAAATACCATATTTATAAAATAAGTATGGTAAATAAATAAATATAAAAGAGTTATAAAGAGGTATGATAAATAAATAAATATAAAATAGGTATAAAGAGGTATGCTAAATAAATAAATATAAAAGAGGCATAAAAAGGTAAGGTAAATAAATAACAATATATCAAATAGGATTATAAATAAAAATCTAATTATATAACAAGCCTATGGGCCAAATACCATAGTAAATAAAAGAGGTACAGTAAATAAATATAAATATAAATAAACCAGAGGCATGGTAAGTAAATAAACCTCTTTTCATATTTACTCCATAATCTGCTTTATATTTACGAATATTTATGTTTATTAGTTTACACAACTAAGAAGAAATAGAGAGAGAGAGAGAAGTGGAGAGATAGAGAGTGATAAGGGAGAGACGGAGAGAGAGAGTGTGTATGTTTAGGGGTGAGATAAAGAGACAAAGTAAGATGTATGGAAAGAAGGGGGGAGAGAAGAAGAGAGAAGGAGAGAGGGAGGGATATAGTAATGTAGTTGGAGAGAGAGAGGGGCGGAAAGAGAGAGAGAAAGAAAGGGAGATGGGGGAAGAGAGAGGATTAGAGAGAGAGAGAGAGAGAGAGAGAGAGAGAGAGATGGGGGAAGAGAGAGGATTGGAGGGAAAAGAGAGAGGGAGGTAGGAGAGAAAGGGAGAGAGAGGAAGGATGAGAGAGGAGGAGGAGAGTGATGGGGGAGAGAGGGTATTGGAGGGAAGAGAGAGAGAGAGAGAGAGAGATCAGGGAAGAGAGAGGGAGTTAGGAGAGAGAGAGAGAGAGAGGAAGGATGAGAGAGAGGACTTGAGAGAGAGGAGCAGAGAGGGATCGATAGAGAGATGGAGTTTGAGGGGGAGAGATGTATGAAATAAGAAATATAGAGAGTGAGAAGTGGAGAGAGAGAAGGAGTGACAAGGGAGAGACAGAGAGAGTGTGTGTATTTTTGGGGCTAAGATAAAGAGGCAAATAAGGAGAAATGGAGATAAGGGGGAGGATAAGGAGAAATAAGGAGAGAAGGAGGGATATAGTAACATAGTTGGTGGGTGAAGAGAGAGAGAGAGAGGGAGAGAGAGATGGGAGAGAGAGGGAAAGAGAGGAAGGAAGAGAGAGGATGTGAGAGAGTGGAGAGAGGGAGGGAAGGAGAGATGGACTTGGAGGGGGAGGGAGAGGGAGGTAAGAAGAAAGACATAGAGAGAGAAAGGTGGAGAGAGAGAGAGAGAGTGAGTGATAAGGAATATGGAGAGAGAGGGAGAGAGGACAAAAGGAGGAAAAAAAGATATTAGCGGGGGAAAGGGAGAGAAGGGGAAGATAGACATATAGATGGAAGGTGACGAGAGGGAAGAAGAGAGAGATGGGGAGAGGAGGGGATTGACAAAGAGATTGATATATATGGAGTGCGAGAGTGTGTGTGTTTAGGGGGGTGAGATAGAGAGACAGAAAAGAAGAGATGGAGGGGCATATAGATATGGATGGAGGGTGGAGAGAGGGAATAATATTTCTCACACTAGATGGATTAATATAAGTGGAGATGGTGATTTATAAACCTATTTGATTATTTGCACTATATGCATCGATTTTAGTATAGATATTTATTTCCAATGATATTTGATTACTTGCACTAGATGCATTGATTTCAGTGTAGGTGGCGATTTCTAATACAATTTGATTGTTTGCACTGAATTTGTTGATTTCAATTTAGATGTTGATTTATAATTATTGTTGATTACTTGCACTAGATGAATTGAATTCAATGTATATGATTTCTAATCCTATATTTTTTGCACTAAACACATTTATTTTAGTGTAGATGACGATTTCTAATCCTATTTGATTTCATTGAGTAAATGCATTGATTTCAGTGTAGATGTTGGTTTCTAGAGAGAGAGAGAGAGTGATAAGGAAGATGGAGAGAGAGGGAGAGCGGACAAAAGGAGTAAAGAGAGATATTAGCGGAGGAGAGGGAGAGAAGGGGAAGATAGAGATATAGATGGAAGGTGAAGAGAGGGAAGAAGAGAGAGATGGGGAGAGGGGGTGATTGACAAAGAGATTGATATATATGGAGTGCGAGAGCGCGTGTGTTTAAGGGGGTGATATAGAGAGACAAAAAAGAATAGATGGAGGGGGATATAGATATGGATGGAGGGTGGAGAGGGGAAGGAATATTTCTCGCACTAGATGGATTGATAGAAGTGG
Source organism: Pinus albicaulis (assembly GCA_034641835.2). Taxonomy (NCBI): domain Eukaryota; kingdom Viridiplantae; phylum Streptophyta; class Pinopsida; order Pinales; family Pinaceae; genus Pinus; species Pinus albicaulis. The sequence goes on from CM076576.1 coordinate 269,093,881, forward strand.
AGATGGTGATTTCTAATCCTATTTGATTATTTGCACTAGATGCATCGATTTTAGTGTGGATATTTATTTCTAATGATATTTGATTACTTGGACTAGATGCATTGATTTCAGTGTAGGTGGTGATTTCTAATACAATTTGATTGCTTGCACTGAATGTGTTTATTTCAATTTAGATGTCGATTTATAATTTTATTTGATTACTTGTACTAGATGAATTGATTTCAATGTAGATAATTTCTAATCCTATTTGATTGTTTGCATTAAATGCATTTATTTCAGTGTAGATGGCGATTTCTAATCCTATTTGATTTCTTTGAGTAAATTCATTGATTTCAGTGTAGATGTTGGTTTCTAGAGAGAGAGAGTGAGTGATAAGGAAGATGGAGAGAGAGATAGAGAGACGACAAAAGGAGGAAATAGAGATATTAGCGAGGGAGAGGGAGAGAAGGGGAAGATAGATATATAGATGGAAGGTGAAGAGAGGGAAGAAGAGAGAGATGGGGAGAGGGGGTGATTTACAAAGAGAATGATATATATGGAGTGTGAGAGTGTGTGTGTTTAGGGGGGTGAGATAAAGAGACAAAAAACAAGAGATGGAGGGGGATATAGATATGGATGGAGGGTGGAGAGAGGGAATAATATTTCTTGCACTAGATGGATTGATTTAAGTGGAGATGGTGATTTATAATCCTATTTGAATATTTGCACTAGATGCATCAATTTTAGAGTAGATATTTATTTCTAATGATATTTGATTACTTGCACTAGATGCATTGATTTCAGTGTAGGTGGTGATTTCTAATACTATTTGATTGCTTGCATTGGATGTGTTGATTTCAATTTAGACGTTGATTTATAATTATATTTGGTTGCTTGCACTAGATCATTGATTTCAATGTATATTATTTCTAATCCTATTTGATTGTTTGCACTAAATGCATTGATTTCAGTGTAGATGGCGATTTCTAATCCTATTTGATTGCTTTGAGTAAATGGATTGATTTCAGTGTAGCTGTTGGTTTCTAATCTTATTTGATTGCTTGCATTAGGTGCATTGATTTCAATGTAGAAGTTATTTTCTAACCTTATTTGATTGCTTGCATTAAATGCATTGATTTCAATGTATATGTTGATTTATGATTTGATGTAATTGGATATATGACGGTACATTAATTTTAAAGAGATTGGATTAACAATATGCATTGATTTTAGTGTAAGCACAAAAAGTTATTGACAATGTACATTGATTTTTTTGTTATAGTAATTTAACCTATTAATATTGGAGAGCAAGAGAGACAAGGTGTCATGTTTACTACAACAGCTCGAGCTAAAGATTTAAATGGTTTACGATTTAAATTTTCTTTTTCATATAATCGATATGAAAAGATAACAAAACTAACAATGGTGGCAATAAGAATAGTAGAAGAAAATAGTTTGATATTGATCACAATGAAGACTATTTGTAACATGAGAACATTTTTCTTATTCACATTTTCTATCTTTCAACACTATTATTGTCACTTTGCATTCAAAAAAAATATTTCATCATTTTTCATCATTATAGTTATTAACAATATTTATCATGTCAACGAACTGAGGTAACTAAGAAAATTTAAAATTAATCTAAGAAATATTTAGCATATTCAAAATGATTATATTAATATTTGATATACTTACATATTATTGATAAAATTAAAAATATCTTCAATAGATTTTCCTTGGTAGCACACGACTGAAACGAGCCTAGATCCATCTTAACTCCGGATCTATCAAGCGTCAAAAGGGATCAAATCTCTTGGGGTGCAAACCGGATCTATCAAGCGCTGAGAGGGATCAAATCTCTTGCTCAAGAGATTTGATCCCTCTCGGCGCTTGATAGATCCAGAGTTAAGATGGATCTAGGCTGGTAAATGTATTTGCACTATAAACATTAAGTCATATACTATGGATTAGTTTCCACTTAACTAGTCTCACTTCAAAATGTAAACATTGGTTATAAATAATGTCTATAACAGAAAAGTGATATAGTATGTATTGATTTTTCTTAACTATTTCCTCTTCTAACTTTAACTTAATTGTAATTTTATTTTTCCTCCATAAATGCCTAATTTAATGCAGCTTTGATTTAAATTTAAATTTTTTTTTAATCTGTATACCATTTTTCACTTTTGATATAAATGCTTCTATAATATGTGTTCTGATCTGTGTTAAATGGATATCTTATTATAATATATAATGTTGCAAAATGTAGTTTGATTTTTATATAATCTAGAGAATGGCTTACCTCAGAAAAAGGCAGCATGTATCATCATCCATTCATTTCACATACTCTGGTCCGCGTATAAATTACTCAAAAAACAACTCTCTTTGTGTTTATTCATGGATTGCTTATGCATTTAGTAATTCAATTTGTGATTTCTAGTTATCCAGTACCATATACGGTGGCTGAAAGGATACAGATACTAACTCTATATCATCAAGTTAGTTATTTGGCCGGAGATGTATTCGTTTTGTTTGTAGGATTTCTTTTCTTCCTTAGTCTCTACCTTGTGTTACAGAGTGTGCTCTTTTACATATAAAGTATCATGAAGGTGAAAAATCATGATGTAAAATCCTGCTACAGAGCGTTAATCTACACTTAAAACAGCTGCTGCTACACTAAACAGTAGACAGAGTGCCTGTTTTGTACTATAATTTAGTATTTTTTTTTTTAGTTAATACAAATCCTTTGATCCTTCATTTCATGTCAGCAGCAGTACCATTGTTTGTCATATGTTCACTTGAAAGATAGTTGTCCAGGCTAAATCTACAGGGATAGCAATTTTACCAAAAAAACATTCCGACTTCCAGTATTCCTTGAACCCCATTTACACGAAGTGACAAATATGACACCACCATTGCTGAGAAATAAAAAGCGCAAACGAACCTGGATGATATTATAGTCTATGGAACTCAAATTTTCAAATGTAGTATTATTGACCTAAGGCACCTAAAACTACGTAAAGATAAACCATGCCAGAGTATTCTGTTGCAAATTTTGAAAGCTTTCCAAGTCTGACAACTTCATGCAGGAATTGGGGCAGTTTGGCAAACGAAAATATCGGTACATTGCTGAATTTCTTATTCAAAACTATTATAATTACATAGTATCATAACTGAATATATTGTAAGAAATCTCTGATGAGGAAATACGGACTTAAAAGAGATATCTTGGATATGGCAGTGAAAGTAAACTATAATGAAAGAATGGATTATTACCTACATATATGAAAGCTAAGAACTCTCTGGAACTTATATGTTTTTGGAAATTTAATTGTTGTAATAATTATTTTAAAAGTTTGCTGAGAAGATTATATAGGTGGGTTGTGATGATGGCTATTGTAAAACAAAAAGCTTGAGAAGAATACTACTATGATAGCACATGGACCCCATGTTGCTGTTGTGGGAAAACAAGAAAACACACAAGATAATAGGAGAAATGTAACTGAAATTGAACAACTGAAAGATAAATCACTTAGAAACTTTATTGATGAAATTCTCCGTGCCTACAAGCCTCTCGGGCCATCTCTTTTAACTTAGTCTATTTCGTTATTACAACCATATTTCGTTATTCAACCTACATTTTAGTTATTCTAACTACATAGGTAAATTTACAATACTCGTTGTCACATTTTTAACAAACTCCACCTTGACAACAAATTTTCCATTCATCATCTTTTCTGCAAGCCGAGAGAAGCAAGACACCATCTCAGCTTCTCTACTGTAACTGGCTTCGTGAATATATCTGCATGATTCTCCTGTGTGCGGACCTTCTTGAGGACTACTTTTCCGCCTTCGATTACATGTCTCATAAAGTGATACCTTACATCGATGTGCTTGGTCTTGCTGTGATAGGCTGGATTTGTGGCCAAATGAATAGCGCTCTGACTGTCACAAAACACATTCACTTTCTCCTGTGTCCTTCCAATCTCATCAAGTAGACCTTTCAACCAGATTGCCTCTTTACAAGAATTTGAAGCAGCTATATACTCAGCTTCAGTAGTGGACAAAGAAACTGTCTCTTGAAGCTTTGACATCCAACTGATTACTCCACCTACAAGAGTAAAAACATAACCTGTAGTAGACCTCCTTTTGTCCAAATCACCTGCATAATCAACATCCACATATCCGCAGATTGTACCTTCACGACCATCAAAGCTGATGCAATGGTCACTTGTGCCTCTCAAATACCGAAGCACCCATTTCACTGCTCACCAATGTTCTTCCCCTGGATTTTCCATGAACCTGCTGACAACTCCAACTGCATGTGAAATGTCAGGTCTTCTAGATACCATCGCATACATTAAGTTGCCTACCACATTTGCATATGGTACACGAGACATATACTACTTTTCTTCATTAGTTCTAGGACTCAAATCCGAAGAAAGCTTAAAATGGGAAGCTAATGGAACATTAACAGGTTTCACATTGTTCATACCGAAATTTTCAAGTATTTTCTCCACGTACTTCTGTTGTGATAACCAAAGCTTACCATTCTTCCTGTCTCTGTGTATCTCCATGCCCAAGATATGTTTTGCCGCTCCAAGATCCTTCATTTCAAACGTCCTAGACAGCTGAGCCTTTAACCTGCTGATTTCTTCCATTCTTTTGCTTGCAATAAGCATATCATCAACATACAACACCAAGATAATGAATATGCCATTGAAACTTTTGAAGTATACACAATGATCATACTCACTTCTGATAAAATTCTAGCTCATCATGAAGGAATCAAACTTCTTGTACCATTGCCTGGGCGACTACCTCAGGCCATACAATGATTTCCTGAGCTTGCAAACTAATCTTCTGTTGCGACCTTGTACAAAACCTTCTGGCTGATCCATATAAATCTCTTCATCCAAATCACCATGAAGAAAGGTTGTTTTAACATCTAACTGTTCTAACTCAAGGTCAAGTAAAGCAGTTAGTGCTAACACAGTACGAATAGAAACAAGTTTCACTATTGGTGAAAAGATCTCATGAAAGTCAATACCTTCAACCTGAGAATACCCTTTTGCAACCAGTCTCGCCTTATACCTTTCGATACTTCCATCAACTTTTCTCTTCAACTTGAAGACCCATTTGCACCCAACAACACTTCTACCTTCAGGAAGTTCTACAAGGTCCCAGGTATTTTTCTTGGCTAAGGAGTCCATTTCTTCTTCCATAGCCTTTTTCCATATCTTGCTATCTACATCATCAAATGCTTCCTGATAACAAGATGGTTCCCCATCTTCAGTAATGAATGAAAAAGATGAAGCAGAGTCTTCATACCTTTTGGGTGTTCTTCTTTCCCTTGTAGACCTTCTTAGAGTGACTGGTTGCTGACTGGATTCTGGAATTTCTCCAGTTTCCTATGCTTCTCCACCTTTTTCAGAAGTCTCTCCTTCCTTTCGACTTTCTGGAAAAGGTACAGACTCCAATTGAATCTGCTGACCCGGCGATACCTGCTTCTATTCAACTTTTTCAACATCTGATTTTAAAAGAGATGATTCATCAAATGTTACATCTCTACTAATGACTATCTTCCGTGAAGTAGGATCCCACAACCTATATCCCTTCACTGAATAATCATATCCAACAAAGACACAACATTTTGATTTTGGATCTAATTTTGAACGTTGATTTCTAGGAATAAGAACATAGGCATCACAACCAAAAATCTTCAAATGTGAATAATCACAAGACTGACCCGACCAAACTTCTTCAGGAATTTGACAGTTTATTGCAACCGAAGGTGATCTGTTAACTAAATAACAAGCAGTAGATACTGCTTCTGCCCACAACTCCTTTTGCAGATTAGCATTACTAATCATGCTTTTGGCTCTTTCCATAAGAGTCTGATTCATCCGTTCAGCAACACCATTCTGCTGAGGAGTATAAACAACATTTTTATGTCTAACTATCCCTTCAGGTACATGTCTAACATCAGATAAGGTTTTAATTGTACCATCATACATTTTAATTCTCACATTTCCAATCCCAACAGTCTGACAAGATGCATTATTTCCCATGAATATAGAATTACCATCTACAGTTTCATATGATGAAAACCAATTTCGGTGCGGACTCATATGATGAGAAGCACCAGAGTCTAATAGCCAATAGTCAGCATCTTGTGAGATATTACAAACAGGGAGTGCTTCAGTAATTAAAACCTCATCATCCATACCTGAATCGACCTGATTTTCTTCCTTGTTGTTTTCTGCCTCCTTCCGTTTCCAGCAATCCTTTTTGAGATGTCCCGGTTTGTTGCAGTACCAACATTTTGCTTTACTCTTCTTGCCTTCCTTTGACTTCGATCTGGAAGAACCTCTTGACTTCTCCCCCCGTTCCTTGCCACCTCACTACCATGTATTTTAGGTGCGTGTCTCATTGGCTGCCTCCACCTCGGTAGAATGCAGCTGGGGCTAATATTCTAGATGGGCTAATTCTTCATGCATTAAAATATGCCATAATTTCCATACATGAAAAAGTATTCACGCCATTTTGAAATAAAATTATTTTACCTAAAAAATCACCAACATTATATAGACAATATATATAATATCATTATAAATTTGAATAATTTTACAAATACACCAATAAATATTTTATATTTTTCACATTAGGGACTAGTCAGATTCGCCAATTTTTTAAACTTCAAAATAATTTTCCATCCTTAAATTTTTCCCTGAGCACCCACGACAGATTCAAATTTTAATGAATTGGCGGTGCTCAAACTGACTGAGGTCACGAAGTGATCCCATGACTCAGGAAGAGAACAAAACAAGGTTATTGCCTTGTCTTCTTCCTCCATCTTTACTTCCATATCGGACAACTAACAAATAAGCGTATTAAAAACATTCAAGTGATCTGCAATTTTTGTACCCTCCTTCATCCGAAGGCTGTAAAGTTGTCTCTTTAAATAGATTTTGTTAGTAAAAGATTTTGTCATATAGAGAGTTTCCAATTTCTTCCACAACCCTGCGGTTGTACTCTCTCCAACAATATTGAAGAGTACTTCGTCTGCCAAACATAGCCGAATGGTACTGAGAGCTCGGGCATCCAAGTCCTCCCAGTCCGAATTTGACATGCTTGTTGGTTTTTTAGCTACCCCATCTAATGCCTTGTGCAACTCTTGTTGCATCAGAAAATCCCTAACCTTCAGTTTCCACAGGGAAAAATTGTTTTTCCCAGTGAATTTCTCCACCTCAAATCTTGTGTTTGTCATTTTCGCCATTTCTCCCTCCTAGGGTTTTCCCTTCTCTTTCCAACTAGGATTTGAAACAAATTGTTTTCCTTATTTTAATTAATTTCTGGTTTCCCAATATTCCCCTTTTCTCCTAGGGTTTTTATTTTCCTGAGTTTCAGATTTTTCTTTACCAAAAAATCAGAAAAACTAAGCCCTTTATATTGCAACCAATAAATTCCTTCACAATTTCTTTAAACTGCTCGGAAAAAAAAAACACCCTATTCAGAATTTTTTTTTTTTTTTTTTGGAAACCCCACTGCTCTTTCAATCAACAGATTTTATTTTATTTTAATTTTTTTTTTTTTTTTTTTTTTTTTCTAAAAAAACCCACTGATTTCAACTGCCAGATTTTTTCCGAAAAACCTCATCGTATTTTAAATTTGTAGATATACTAAGCCAGTTAGCCTTCAACGACCTCAAAGACTTCTCTGACAAATGTGATCTGGCAAATACACGAGCTTCCGTATGCATACACGGTTTTTCCGGACAAGGTCGTCGGTTTTCTTTTTCAAACTAGACAATAGCAGTATTAAATAAATTTTTATTATTATTTTGGACCGTGCGGCCGACTTCAAACAAGGCTATAAAGACTGTGACAACAAGAGAGAAAAATGTTTTACACAGTTTTCTTCAACGGCGTGGGCGACCTCCAGCTATTGTATTGGTCAGTGCCTCTCAAGAATTCCAACCTTGTAATGCAGACGACCTCTTTCAGCGCCGTCTTTTCATCACGATGGCTCGAGGCAAGCAGCTGGCATAATCTTCAAACACCATAGCAACGAACAACACGAACAGCGGGCCTCCCTGGCGGTCGACTCCTTCTCTTGACAGTCGGATGTCAAAAAAATACCGCAGACTTCTCAAACACTTCAAAAGAAATTTCTCTGATCGATTCTGGCTTCTCCTAATTTTCTGGAAATCGATTCTGGCTCTTCTAAACTCTGGAAATCGATTCTGGCTCTCGGTTCTGGCTTTGATACCACTTGCTGTGGGAAAACAGGAAAACACACAAGATAATAGGAGAAATGTAACTGAAATTGAACAGCTGAAAGATAAATCACTTAGAAACTTTATTGATGAAATTCTCCGTGCCTACAAGCCTCTCGGGCCATCTCTTTTAACTTAGTCTATTTCGTTATTACAACCATATTTCGTTATTCAACCTACATTTTAGTTATTCTAACTACATAGGTAAATTTACAATATTCGTTGTCACATTTTTAACAGTTTCTCCTCTTCTCGCATACTAAAGCTTTGGCTATACAGATCACTTTATAAAATGGGAAAAGGGATGCTTGAGATTGAAAGGACAAGTTACTGCAAGGAAGGGGCAACATGAGAATGTATAAAAAACTTAATGGAGCTAAATGATGAAGACATGCCCTCATTATCGGGAAAGAGGAAGACTGAGAATGATGTTATCCAAATAAAGTGAGGAATGCAATATAGGATATGGGAAAAAGGAAGACTGAGGATGATGTTATCCAAATAAAGTGAGGAATGAAATATAGGATATAGGCATATTTGTGTAAATGCCTGGTATGTAATGAATTTTCTATTTCAATATATTTGAATTAATAATTATAAATGGGCATATTTTTGTAAATGTCGGGTATGTAATGAGTTTTCTATTTCAATATATTTGAATTAATAATATAATTATTAAAGTATTAGAAAATTAAACTAGTATAAATAGAAAAAAAGATGGGAAGTTTAAATCTGAAAACCATTTTTCAGGGCACGATTTTGATAAAATTTAGATGGAAATTTTTAGAAATCACAGAGTTATTGAAAGTAGTAAATTCATTTTACAAGTAAAAACGATTATCAAAACTTAACCATAAATATATTATCAGCCAAAAAGTTGAACATTCAAAGGTTTAGTGCATGGAATATATATAATTTCACTATGAGAACTCCCACTTAGCTCGAACACCAGCTAGGATGGCATTAAACAAGACCGCGGAAAAGGAGATGTACAATCCACAACTATCGTACCACTAGTTCAGTTTGCTTTCTGGTGAATATGGATGGATTGGAAAGACGAAATTGACCGCTATAATCCATTTCGACCAAACTAAGCATTGCAAAGCACTATATATCCATCTCCCAAAAAATTTTATACCCAAAAATACTGCTATTGCGTTATAAACAACAATGCAAATTATTTGTAAAACAATGGATGCACAAATGATAAGAGTAACCTTCTTATGATTTCTTCCCCTGAAACGATGCATTCTTCTCATTTTCAAACATAAATTCAAATCAAATCCATCCATGACCACATCAATCCAAATTCCCACCAATATTACAACAATCCTAGGTTTTGAGGGTGGCATAGAATGCATATGATACCATTTGTTCGTGCCTCCTTCCAGTGCAACCAACACCATCCAACTAATGCTACAAATCAAGTACACAAGGACGTATGAATGGTATGAGAGTAGAGAGTAGCCATGTTTGAAGAGTATGTCTAAAGAACAATGCTTGGCATACATTGGTCTTACTTGCGTTAGATTTGTCGTGGGTTCTGGTTAGAAACAAATATGGGGGAAAGTCAGAATTTGTTACCTCGAAATAATGTTTCATTACCATCATCAACAACAAATGGCTGGAGAAACCATCCACTTTGAGCCAGAAAGATAGTACGAGCATGATAAATAGCATTGTGAACCTTGGCACTACAATCAAGGAAACAAACCTATATTTTTCTTCAGCACCGCATTCTCCATTCCCATTCTTGTAATTTTCGAGGGCAGAAGAAGCGTTTGTTCTACCCTTTCTGATAGCGGGTCCTCTGAATTCTTCATTCGCGGGCTTCAAAAGTTTTATCAGCTAATTTTTCCACTCATCATCATTCGATGAACGCAGTGGAATGCAGATGCAAGTACCCACTTTATGGATGGATTTAACATCAAGTATTTCACAAACCATAGCAAGAGATTCCAAGTGGAAGTCACCCTCTCTCAATCCATCATTCTCCACATGCAACAGCCTGTAGTTGCAGCCATGGAAACCATTTCTGAGGCAGCGCAGACATGGGAGTAAGGTCAGAGAAGCAGATTTTTTTTTTTCGTGTAGCAAAGTCCATCGAAAGTATGAAATATGGATACTCCTTGTATGAGGAATTAAATTTTGAATCCAATGAGTAGTCCCCCTCGAAATTTGAGTAAAACCTTAGGGAGATAAGTTGAAAAAGTAGTTTTAATATTTTTACTTTTTTACTCCAAAAATGGTGAATCATCCCCCATGGTTGACATCATCATCTTCAATCCTATTGGTTATTATAAATTTTATTTTGGTTGTACAATTTTCTTAGGAGGCCCTTTTTAGACCTCAAAAGTTCTCTAATGATAAGTTGAGTCATTAGAGCCATGTAGCCAGTGTACCTCTTAGGTGACCTCCTTTTCCTATGCAAATTTGAAGGAGCTCCCACATTCTCCCTCACATCTTGCACAAGTATATCAACCTCCCTAGTTCTTTTTCTGCCTTCTTTGGATGGTTTTTCTTGAGTGAATATCTCCACTCTCTTCTCCTCAATTTTTGTCTACTCCACAACTTCTTGAGGACCCTCCTTTGGACCTAAAAGATCCTCTTCTGATGGGATCTAAAGCTCCCTCTCAAGAGAGCACCAAATTGCTTTCTCCTCATAAAACTTTACATACCTTCGAACAACTATCATTTTTAGGGATGGAAAGTACACATGGTTAAGATGACATCGTTGAGGCTGAGAGGGGAGCCCGGATCCCTTTGAAAGGTGACTGTACCAATACTAGTCATGTTGTACCTTTCATCATCCCATATATTGATGTGCATCTGGAGATATTTCTCCTCCAAGTCATTGAAAAATTTTTACACCCTGTCATGTGGAAATATGCACCTGAGTCCAAGTACCACACGCTCCCCATCACTGTGCTGGACATGCATGCGATAAGGGTAAATTCAAGCTCGAACTATGAAGCCAAGGCTTCACTTACTGCTCGTCCTAAGTTCTTCTTGCTTTCCTTTTTGTGTGGAAACTCCATGGCATAGTGCCCATATTCATGAAAATGGAAGCATTTAATTTTTGATATATTTTTCTTCTTTCCCCCTTGGTTGGATTCTGGTTTGGTTTGAGATTTCTTCCCTTTACCCTTTTTTCCATTTCCAACCAATTCTATTTTTTCTTCATCCTCGCCCTTGGATGAGGTCCCATCTCTAGTATTCTGCCTTGTTTCCTCTTGTACTAAATCACACCATAAGCGTTCCAAATTCGGTAGTTTCTCCCTCCTGTTCACTGAATCTTCATAATTATTCCAGCTCTTGGGGAGGCCTAGAAGGGCTAGGCTTACCAAGTCATCCTCTGAAATAGTAACACCAACTCCTACAAGCTCATCACGAACTTATGAGAACCTTCTCAAATACTGCATGATAGTGTCATTCTTCTACATCTTGGTATTTCAAAGTTTATCCTTGAGTGCAAAATTCCTTTGGCCACTACTATTTTGGAATAGATTTGTCTGTACCTACCACATTGCATACGAATTTTCTTTCCCATGGAGATTGGTGGCAATGTGGTCTCGTACTCCCTCCAATATTATTCTCCTCACCTTGGCTACATCTTTCTTCCACTGAGCAAGGTTCTGGGCATAAAATTTTGTTGGTTTTGCAACATCTCTCTTGATGTATTATAGTAATCCATTGTCATCGAATACCTCCTCCATGCGATGAAATTAGAGTTGCCTTCCAATGCTTACTCTAGCATCAACCCATTGAAGGTCATATTCTCAGCTCTGAAGAGATCCTGCTACACTGAACTGCAAATTCGAACCTCCTGAGAAACAACTTTGAAATACCTGCTATAATGTTAATCCTGCTTTGATACCATGTAGAAATTATGATGTAGAGTTGCAACTGCTGATGAAGTTTTAATCAACATTAGAAGACACAAACATACTCTGCTTCTTTGTGGAAGTTAATTCCCAATTTAGAACAAAAATTTCAGACATGGAATTAGAAATAACACATATGCACATAATATTTTTCATGAGGAAAGCAATGTGCTAAAAACCCCAATGTCTTCTTGCATTAATCTGATAAATATAGATGTATTGCAATTTATTTGCTCAACTGAACTCTAACTCCTCCAAGTTGAATTTACTGAGTAAACTGGGTGACTCAAACCATGTCGCACAAGTTAATTGCATCGAATTTGTCTGCTGATGTGGAAATTCAAATTTCTCAATTTAATGAAGGCATAATCAAATTGAGAATTTCTTACTTCATTTTTTAACAATCCTTTAGGTGAATCTAATCAATGTTGTCGATGGCAGTTAGGAGTTCTAGCAAAACAAAGTGCTGATAATAGCAACCAACATATAGAAGTATCATTCAAAATAAATGAAATAGTCAAAAAACACATATTAAAACACAATTGATGGAGACCCCGAAAAGTACTACAACTATGATATTGCCTATCCATGTTCAAGGAAAGTGCCTCCATCTCTTCTCTCATGAAGCACACCTTTGTTATCGGCCTCCATCGCCCCTAATTCCCATCAGTTGTTTTCAACCTCCATCGCTCCACTTCTTGAAGAACCCATCAACAACGTATAGACACACCCCTAATCCTTTACCTTTAACTTTTTTACTAGCTCCCCGTATTGAAAATTTTAAGATAAAATTATGTTTTAAGACAAAATATATCTTTTTTCTTAAAATCCCCCTCCATGTAGTAGTGCCGAATGCAATGATAGAAAATTTGTCTCTAATCGTATTAGCAGATATCAAAGGGACATAAGAGGAATTGATGTCCGAGAAGCCTTGTCACGAAAAGTTGTCGCGTTCTTAAGAGTCAGCGACCCCCCAACAATAACATTGTCTTAAACTGATATGTTTTTATCTTAATTGTTAATTGTCTTAAATGAGTTTCGTCTTAAGTGGCCATTGTCTTAAATATAAAGTTTCGTCTTAAAATATTTTTGTCTCAAACTTTGTCTTAAATTTTATATTTTTGTCTTAAACTAATTTTTGTCTTAAATATAATGTTTTGTCTTCAAATATTTTTGTCTCAAACTATCTTTGTCTTAAATATAAAGTTTTGTCTTTAAATATTTTTGCCTCAAACTATTTTTGTCTTAAATATAAAATTTTGTTTTAAAATATTTTTAACTTCAACCATTTTTGTCTCAAATTGTTTTTGTCTTAAATTAATTTTTTTGTCTTAAATATAATGTTTTCTTAAAATATTTTTGTCTCAAACTGTTTTTGTCTTAAATTTTATATTTAAGACTATTTATTGATATTAAATTTTAATGTAAAATAACTAAAATAAAAAGTGACTTTTTTAAAATAAAAGAAATATTTCTTTTGGCTTAAAAAATGTCTTCAAAATGCTCTTGGTATAGTAATGAAAATTAATTTGATTTGTTTATGTGATTTATTAAATGCATCTATGTAAATAATATTGCACTATATAAATTACTCACAAAACAATTTTTTTTATATTCATAGATTGCTTAGACATTTAGTTTAATTGAATTTGTGACTTGAAGTTATCCACTACCATAGACAGTGGCTGAGGATACAAATATTAACTCTATACCATCAAGTTATTTATTTGGGTGAAGATGTTTTCGTTTTGTTTATAGGATGCATATTTATCCTCTTAGTATTTACTTTGTGTTACTTGTGCGTTCTGGCACATATAAAGTACGAGGAAGGTGAAAAGATGTAAAATTGTCAATTTATACTTAAAAACAGTAGACATAAGTTCATGTTTTGCACTATAATTAGTAGTTTTTCAATGTAAAGAAGTGCTATTTATGTGACGATTATTTTTGTTTTAAATATAATATTTTATTTTAAAATATTTTTTGTCAATTTTTTTGTTTTGTATTTTATATTTAAAATAATTCAATTGATATTAAATTTTAATGTAAAATAACTAAAATAAAAAGTGATTTTGTCAATGGAGATCTATCGAACCCTAATAATAATATATAATTATGAAAGTTAGTTTAGAGGTCTGCGACGCTGCGCCTTCCACGGAATTTCTTAAAATAAAAATAAAATTATGAAAGAAAGAGACGCATACAGATTTGCAATGCTGTTGCGATAAGGCGTAGGGACCAGGATAATCCTTCTTCGCTTTTATGTGAAATATTTTTGGTCAGATTACAGGTTTAATGTGTGATTTTTTTCCCAAAACGTTAAATCCATTTAAAATAAATAAAGTAGAAAATTTAAATTTCAAACACGTTTTTGTCACTGAAACTTCAAATTCCTATCCAAAACACTCTTTGATGGAGAACACCAATAAAAATCTTCCTTCGGGGAAGGTCTCCAGTGTCCACCAATATCCACCACCATCCACTACCCGCCATTGGACCAAATGCCATAATAATACAATGTTACAGGAAATGAAATTAATTGATGGATATTGATGGCCAGTGGACCAAATGCCAAAATTATCCAATGTCCGATTAAATTCGTTGATGGAGATGTTCTAGGAAAAAAAGACGTGTACGCTATCATCAAAAGTAAGAGTCATCTCGTTCAGTCTGGAATTCGAGAGGGCAAAATATCCATAGAACGGTTTTATGCCCCGTTGAAATACGCTTTATAGTGCACTGTGGACCATCTAACTGTGTTTTGCCCAGTCAAATACGCATTATCCGAAACGTATTAATTTTATTTAGACAGGGAACATCAATCTCTCTAAGTATATGTAATTGCTACTAAGTTATATATATTAGAAATTATCCAATGTCCTATTAAATTCGTTGATGGAGATGTTCCAGGAAAAAAAGACGTGTACACTATCATCAAAAGTAATAGTCATATCGTTCCGTCTGGAATTCGAGAGGCCAAAATATCCATAGAACGGTTTTATGCCCCGTTGAAATACGCTTTGTGCACTGTGGACCATCTACACTGTGGACCATCTAACTGTGTTTTGCCCAGTCAAATACGCATTATCCGAAACGTATTAATTTTATCTAGACAGGGAATAGCAACCTCTGTAAGTATATGTAATTGCTACTAAGTTATATATATCATGATTTTAGTAAGGCTTTTACCATTGGGGGAGTGTGGGCGGGGTTATATAGAGAACCACGCACTCACTCACGATGGCAGGATTTGTTCATCTTTACGAGAGCTATTTTACCACTATGCCACCTCCACAGACCTTTAAAGGTTCTGAGATTGGCCTGAATTGACTCTCCTAGAGAACTACACCTTCACTCAAGATCGTGCACAAAACCTGTCTGTCTTTAAAAGAATAACCTTACCATTATGCCACCTCCACCGACCTTTGAAAGTCGTGGGCTTGGCCGAGATCAGTTAATCTCTTGCAACAAGCCACACCCTCACTCAAAATCTAGCACAAGACCAAAACAACCTTTACGAGAACAACCTCTTTATCTTTATCTTATTTGTTGACTGGTATGTTCCCATTTGATGTTTTGCTTCACTCCCACTTGGAAATGGATGAAATAGTATAATAAGTGCAGAATATTCTTCTTAACAAATAAATATTAATTTCAAATCTTTCCTTGGTACGATTTTCTATTACTACAAAACTTTAGAATTCAAACAGATTTGCTACTATAAAACTTAACATTGAAATCCGAATAGTTTGTCTTATTAGATGTGACTCGTGGTTATTCTAATCTTGGAGTTGTAACTTTAATACTTTCTAGATCTGTGTAATTTTTGAGATTGTGAATTCTTGAATAAGGGTTTTAAAAGTGGTTCAAGATATTTTTTAGTACTTTTTAGAGTCGTGTAATTTTTGAGATTGAGTGAGTTCTTGAATAAGGGTTTAAAAGTGGTTCAAGGTATTTTTTTATGATGATTCTGAATGTTTGGAAGGATTAGAGGAAGATAATGGCAGTATTCTCAACTTTATTCAACTTTATTTTACATTCCCAATTTTATTCAACTTTATGTTAGTTGTGACTCTAATACTTTTTAGAGCTGTGTAATTTTTTAGATTGTCTCAGTTTTTGAATAAGGGTTTTATAAGTGGTTCAAAGTATTTTTTTAATGATGATTCTCAATGTTTAGAAGGATTAGAAGAGGATAATGACACTATTCCCAACTTTTTTTGATTTTACATTGGGCTAAAATTAAGGGTCATGTAAACCATAAGCTCCCTAATTGTGATATAGGCATTATTCATTGCCATGCCACTTTAGAAAGCTTGGTTCTGAGTGATATAGATGGCCAGGAATTCTGTATGGAAAATAATTATATGAGATTCCACCTAAGTCCCAAACTTTTCCATCTTAGCATAGAATATAAGTCTGGAGCTTGAATAAGAAATTGAGGTATGTACCCATACTAGGAGTGAGAGCTGTGATAGTCTAAGATTTGAACCTAAAGCTGAGCTTTTATTATGAATTAACTTATGTAAATTGATAGCACTTTATAAAGAGTATATAAATGGAAAAATATTCATTTATAGAATTGAACTTTTCATTAATTGTTATTTTTAAACTTTATTTTTTATATTAATTTTATAAAAATGTATTGGTTTTGGTTTGAGTTTATGAATAGATATGATAATAATTATTATTTTGTATGTGGTTGTACAGAAAAATTAAATTTAGAAATGTATATATATGTATTAACATTTTATATTGGGTTTATTATGAGTTATTTTTGGTTTAGTTTATTAATAAATATAGTTATTTATAATAAATATAATAATTATTATTTATTTATTATTATTTTTGGTATGTGTTTGATATAGAAAAGTAAAATTTAGAAAAGTGTATTTTATATGTGTGTGTTTTTTAAAAATTTATATGATGATTATTATTAACTATTTTAGTTTTTTGAGTTGGAATTCAATAATCTATTTTTTAATGAAATTGTAATTTTGAATTGTTTAAATCGCTCTTTTCAATGTATAAATCAATTTAGTATGTTTAGAAATCTCTCCAACATTAAACAATTAAAATTTAATAAACATAACCCTTGTTTTATTTATGCTTTAGTGAAAAATATTTTTGAAATACATTTAGTGAATTGCTCTGCATAATATTTTAATATTTTTGTCTATTTTTTCATTTTTAACATATTGGAAAAAATGGCTATGTTTTCTTTATGATGTCTTAGTTAAAAATATTAGTGAATTGATCTCTATAATATTTTAATATTTTTTATCTACTTTTTTAATGTTTAACATATCATGAAAAATGATTATAATCCAATTGTCAAACTCACATTACGGATAATCATCCCTAGGAGTCATCCATATTGCAGGTTGACTCAACATAGTTATTCAACAAAAACCACGCTTGGAACTACTCGGCCATTAAAATGTTTACTTATGTCCCATAAACTCAAACTCTTAGCCAAACAAAAGAAATTTTAAAACATACTCTAGACCTAAAAAAAATTCTCAATAGTTCTAATTTATAAACATAATTCTTTATAAAATTTGTAAATTTGTGTTTTACTCCTCTATCCATCACCCACTAGGTGTTTTATGAAATGGGTACTTGAAATATTTTAAAATCCGATTTATTACTTGTAAAATTTGATCATCAAAACGAAATGAATCTAAAACATCACTTGAAACCATTTATTAAAATTAATAAATGTATGAATTGTAAACATGATGATAATGTAGATATCTTACCTTGAAAACTTTTTCGATAAAACTATCTACAAATGGCCTTTGTTTGGCCCTTTTTACGCTTTAAGAATTATTACAAACATAAATTATAAATTTGTAGATAACTATTTTTTGTATTTTAACTCCTAGGCTTCACATTCTTAGTCTTTCTCTATTTTCTTTTGTGCCATTAATATTGAAAGCTTTCAATTTTCCATGGTTAAATCTATATAGGCCCCTTTTCACCTTTTATTGTCTCCCTTCGTTGTTGATGCATCTTGAGGTGCATGTGAGTGGATCATCTGAATTGAAGGGAGCTTCGTATTGAATTTGAATGTGCACAAACATAGAAAGAAAAACATATTTTCATTCAAGTAGGAATTAAAATACACCCAAGTTGTTCAAAAGAACATATAACATAAGAGCAAACAACCATAGAAAATGGATATGAGACCATTCAACAAAGATTATTACATAGTCTCCTTAAATATATTTTGACAAAAAGAAGTGATCAATAAGCATCTAGTCTACAAAGAATTTAGATCAAATAATGTCATTCATATATATATATTTCAAAAAAGATTACTACATAGTCTCCTTAAATATATTTTGACAAAAATAAGTGATCAATAAGCATCTAGTCTACAAAGAATTTATATCAAATAATGTCATTCATATATATATATATATATATATATATATATATATAAAGTGGATATATATATGCCGACAACAGAACAAATTTGACTTCGTTTAAAATGTTTTTTTTCATGATGAGATCTTATCAGCTGCTCGATCTAGTATGATTGAATTCCCGTAGGTGTCACCTAGACGTTCACTATGTTCACCTTTGGGAAAAGGGGAAAAAACATGCATATTTCATACTCCTTTGAAGGAATGCCATTCGATAACTCACAATTTGTTCATTTAATCAGGGTAAGTTGGATTAGAATCCAAGTCTAAATAGTTTCCTTGTAATCCAATAAACATGCATCTATCTCTTATGCAAACATCATTACAAACCCCACTTGAATGAAACAAACAATCGATTAATGAGTTTTCTAGTGCATCATCGAACCTATGTAGATGAAAGCACAAAACCTCTTCCTTGACATAATGAATTTGGACCACAATATTTATTGTTTTCACTTGCTCTCCCTGAGTGTATTCACCACTCATCCTTATTAAATTATTTGGGTGGGGGGTCTGTCACAATGTCACTGACTTTGTAAACGCTTTTAAAAGCTATCCTATGTCACAATGTCACCTATGGAACAATGGAATTGTCTCTTCAACTATAGTCTGCACTAGATCTTTAGTGTCTCAACATATCACTTAAAAGCTCTCAAAAGTCCAGCTCACGAAGAATAACATCTACTGCCACTTATGAAATATTAAAATGTTTTTAATATACTATGCATGCCTGACTACAAACTCCCCAAGTAGACCCCCACATTGATTCCATGTGATTATGATTGTGGAGAAGACGCAAAGGATAGACCATATTATAGTTTTAATTTGCTGGTAATCTTATATGTCCCATAATATCCCCTTATTCGTTTCTTATATATACATATTTTATGGCATGTCATGGTTAAGGACATTTGATTTCATAGTTATGGATATTTTATTGTGAGTGTTCCATACAATTTCAAACCAAGGTTCATAATTCAATAAGTTATAGTCATTTTGTTTTTTTCTTATTATAAATATGTGAAAATTTGTAACATAACTATGTTATTGAAAGGTAATTTTTTAATGAAACCTTTAATGTTGAAGGGTTAATTTATTATCAAAACATCATTCTTGAAGGGAAAAATTTTAAGCATAATGCTCCTTTAAGGGAGGAATAAAGACCTAAAATGTCAAAAAAATATTGTATGACGGGTAAAAAGAAATCTAAATTCCAACCATTCTCCCATCTGCCATCAGAAAGCCAAGGCATGGCCATGTATGATGAAAGGGCCACCATAAAAGCATTAAATTCTCTATGGTAAGCTAGTTATTGGTGAAATCTAAATTCCAACCATGCTCCCATCTGCCATCAGAATGCCAAGGCATGCCCATGTATGATGAAAGGGCCACCATAAAAGCATTAAATGCTCTATGGTAAGCTAGTTATTAGTTGTCGTTGATTATCACAGGGTGGAAATTGCTTTTCATGCTTGTCAATTTTTTTAACATTTCATATATATTATAATTTTTTGAAACACAAATTAATTTAAAAATATATATAAATAAAACATTAATAATAATAATTTATTCATAATAATAAATATTTTTATTTTTTGTATTTTCAAAGTAAAGTATTATAAAATAGTAGTGAATATGCGCTAATAACTTTAAACAATATGGAACAACAACATTTTTTTCCTATAACAAGTTTAAAATGTAGAATTGTATCAATTATATTAGACAAATATTATATTTCTTTCTCTAATTGTAGAAAAAGAAAATAGATTATTGAGAAGCACTCTCTTTAAAAAAAAAAATTCATCCCTATATCACCAAAATATTTTTTTATTTAAGAAATAGATAACTCACTCATTTATTTCCTCATAAAAATAACCACCAATGTTCTAACTTAAATAACTAATGAAAAATGTTTCCACATGGAAATTCAATCTTTTTATAAATTTACCTTCCCATAAGAAAAAAAAATCAAAGTTTACCTTTTTGTAAGAAAAAAAATAAATCACAAAAAATTTAAGAAATATGACAATATATAGACTGTTTATTTTAATTTATGTGACATTTAAAACTTTGTACATTTAAATAGAAAATAGAAAAACCTCATCAATAAGAACATCTTCCTACATGGGTGTTTGTGTTTTTTTTTTTTGGGTCATATCTATATATATATATTTATATTTTGGTTTTGTTTTTGTCATATATATATAATTATATTATTTTTAAGTAATTAATTTATTTTTAAACGTTCACTTTTGTTAGTTTAAATATTAGTAAAATTTTATTAATTTTAATATTGGATTTTATTTTTTATTTATTAATATTTTATTTTTATAATTTTATAATGCATTAATTATTGGTTAGCTTCTGACAAGTGATCATTGCATCTCAGCAATATTTATATTTTCAACTATTTGGATTATTTTCAACTATTCAGATCAGCACAATTAACATAGTCTTGATGATGAATTACACTGTGTAGTTCGAAATGCGTCGGCCCTCCAAAAGATATTGTGATTTTTTCGAAAGAGTTTGTTAAACAATTATGGATCACAAAAGTTTACAATCTAAAATATTATTATAATTATCTAATTTTAAGGTCACCCCCAAGCACCAAATTGGTGTATGAGACGCCCTTGTTTGTGGGACAAGGGACCCACTGCAGCGATTGGCGTATAAGACCCCCTTGTTTGTGGCACAAGGGACCCACTGCAGTGATTTGACTGCTAAGTCTACGAAGGCATACATACTCTACCCCTGTCTGGTTTTAAACCTATGATCTCTTAAGATGAAACACATGCTCTTAACCATTAGGCCCACTCAAACTCTATAAATATAAACTTTTCAAATTCTTCAAAAAATCATTTAAGCTAAGATATTTTAACTTTTCAAACACTAATATTTAATAAATACTTAAAGGTAAAATAATTTACATGTTCAACATTTTTTTAATTTTTCTATTTTTCTCTATATTTTCAATAATCTAGTAAAGCCTTTATTAACTTTCAAATTTTAATGTTGATTATTGAAAATGATTGGCTTTATTACTATTCAATATATAGACAATCTTACATTTTTAACATTTTTTTTTGAAGTTTTCATTTTTCTTTCAATAAATTTGTGTTAAATTTCAAATTTTATTTTTGAATTGTTGAAATTGTTAATATTATTAATTAATGTGTAACATATATTTTAAGTTAAAAAATTTATATGTTCAAAATTTTAGAAGTTTTTCAATTCATTTTAGTAAGAAATTATTCTTTATCTTTTACTGAGCAGGAAAAACACCCACATTTCATGAATGCTAAATCTCGTAAACACTTTTCCTGGTTATGATACCTCGAACAAGTGAATCGAAGATAGTTTAATAGGTCAACAACTAGAAACAATATCAAAGCCCTTAGCATGTGGCTCTAGACCACTTAAGCTAACCCTTCGGGATAAATTATATATGTTATTATAAAATATATTTCAATTTTAAATATGGAAAATTATCAATATTATTGTAAAATATATCTAGGTTTTGAATTTTAAATTGGCGTTATATTGTATGGCTGGGCAGAATTGTAATATTCCCTTGTAACCTCATAAATACTGAGTAAGCATATCTGAATATGTGCGTGAACCATGATTGGGAAGCAATGCTAGAGAAAGCTCACACCCAAGTAGTTGGACACTTACGGGGATGTAGTTACTTACCCAAGATCCTCCATTGGAAAGAAAATAAACTTTCAAAATAAGGCCAAGAGAGTATTCGGAACATGAGGCAAGAGGACAATAAGACAAACACAAGTCAAAAAGGCTTGATCAGAAGAGACTCTAGAGTTTGCTGGCTAATGGAGTGTGTCTGGAGCCTGGGTGCTCAAAATTTTAATTGTGGCTAAGTATGGTTATGACTAGACAACCTATGGGAATAACATTCATTTATTTTCCACTGTCTTGGAAAATTTCTTTATGTGTGCAACAATCACGGGGGGAGATGCAGTGTTAGAGACTTATCTCATGGTTGGGTGGAGCATTTCCTTCCCAGTGGTTCATGGATGCACAGAAAAAACATAAACTCATATAAGTGTTAACAAATGGTCTTGAAGTTGTTTTGTAATGGAATGGTGTTATCTAAAACAAATAATTATGATCTATGGATAGACAATAGGTATGTTTTCATTTGAAGGTTTACAGTAGAATTATTTTAATTTGTGATCAACTCAATAAAAGCATTGGTAAGTGAATGAACTAACTTAGAATATTCAACTTGGTGGAGCAAGAGTGAATAAAGTGTTTTCATATATATTAAACTATGAGAGTACTCCGATGGGAAATGGGTTAGTTTCCCATCCTAGTTGTTGAAAGAGAAACAACTTGGTAAACAGTCTCATTCCATACAAAGTTAGAGCTAGAACTAGGTATAAAAAAAAGATGTAAGTTGGGGACAAATCGACTCAATTTAATTTGGGTCATGAAACCTAATATTGAATAACGACCAAATGATTTTTTTCACGAATTTTGGGTTAGGTTTACAGTCCAACCATTGAGTTGGAAACCTAGGAAACAATCTCAATATCTACCTCAGGACGATTAATGTAAACCTTTGTATGTTACAAGTGTAATAAAACAAGAAATTAAAGAACATAGTGACTTATTTCCTGATTTAAGAAAATATTGTGACACGATGTATATAAACTTCGGGAGACAAAGATTACTCATAAATGGTGAATTTATAAGGCAAGTAAACTTTGTAAAGAAGTACACCAAATCAGACATAATGGGATGAAGAAAGTTACAAATATATCAAACATGCAGTTCAAATAACTTTAAGGAACCGAATACATATATATTGAAATATGTCTAATTACATTAAAAGGGATAGGCATACGAAAGTCGAGAACAATTACATAAAATAATCTTGACACAATCATAGAAGTGGGGACATAGAGCCTCTTTGAGAACAAAGCCATTCGAACAATATATACACAATTCAATACATTAAGCAAATAAGTGTGCATGGGTCCCGCCCTGACAAAGTGACGTTCTTAAAAATTCAAGTCTACATTCGGGGTCGACAGAAGCCTCTGTCTCCCTTATGCATTATAAATTATAGAACTACAAAGCTAGAAATAGTAAACTACTCTAACCCTATTAGGGTTTTCAAAATGTACGGTTCCCTGCATAAACAGGAAAGTGCGAATAAGACCACAACTGAAACCAAATGAGAAAAGCGCTAGTCATTTTCCTGACTTTAAATTTGAGAAAAATGGATGAGGACTGAATCTAAAGATATTATGTATAACACAACTCTAAAGTGAATTAATACACCAAACTATGTAAAGATTATGAAAATTGATGGGCAAATAATCGCGAATATTAAAAAGATTACCCACATGGTTTATAAACCCGTCGGGAAGAAACCACACCGAGAACATGAAACTAAGAAAAGAAAACCCAAGAATGAGAAGAAGCTTAAGAAAAGAAAATAATGAGATGGAAGTGGCTAAAACCATAGTCGACCAGGAGAAAAGGAATATCTGTGTAATAGTTTCGAGTAGCGGTGTAAATTGTTGAAGACGAAACTGAGAAGTGTACACTCCTTCAACTGTAATGACCGTAGTTGAGAGTTAAAATCTAAACAAAAGTGAAAGAAAATGAATACATAAAAAAAAATAAAGAGAAACCTCAGCTACATGGCCTCAATGAACTAATCAGATAACTCTGAAGATTCCACGTTGCTTGAAGGACCTCGGGTCGTGGAATACCATAGTAGAGATTGGAATGAGGCATCTTTCTGGGCATGAAATCTTCACTGGTATTACTAGGAAAGAAACTAGAATGATGGGTATGTAAATGAGACCGAACAACGAGAGAGGGTTGGGTTGGTTTCTCTCTAACTTCTATGGACAATCAACATCGTCCATTAATCGCATATCTATTGAACCTTCATTCAATGACAGATCTCGGAGTAGAAATCACCAAGTGGATGGACCAGATAAATCATCTAGATGGTTTGAGGATAACTTATCAACAAATCCAAGGTGCATTAAACATGTTTAATGATACACTCACCGTAACCCTAAATCATAGCTGGAGTATATATGAAGTACACAGAATATGACTTGATATTTAAAACAAAATATTGTTTTTTCAGGTAATACGGTACACCTAAGGTACAAGGTTTTCAATGGAAAACTAATGAAATCCATGTATGTTAACTTATGTTTTGCAACACAAAAATATAATTTTTTGTTTGTGTTATGTAGCATTGAATATTAAATTAATTTTTTTTACTGGTCTCTAAGTTAATTGTTGAATTTTTCCTTAGAGGTATGTGACAGGTGGTATCAAAGCCACGTTCCAACATTGTGGCCTCATTGGGTGATAAGGAAATAACAAAATTTATTTGTGTTAATAGAGAGTGGAGGAAGGACACCATGAGGAGACTTGGGCATACAAAACCAGTAGGTCCAATGATTGGAGCTATCCTAGTGCCAATGGTACAAGCTAACCCAGAGATTTCGGTCCTGGTTTGTAGTTGATCTAGCGTCTGGTTGTGTTGGTACTTTTTTGAATTCTCCAGGTATCCAAATTTTATGTTGTAGTTGTCCATTATCTTTTTTGATGAAAACGTCTATTTTCAACTGGTCTTCCTTGCTATTTGTCTTATTTTGTTTTTTGTGCCTCTTCCTGGGCATTTTTCTCATTAAAACACAAAATTATTCAATTACTATGTCCACTTCTCCTCTTGCCTAAATTTTTCTCTCATTATTTGATTTTTCCACGCTTCTCTCTTGTCCATTATACCAGTTGAAAATTTCAACTCCATCTGCATCGCCTTTCAAAACAATTCCATCCTTCTCCAAATCTAGTTTTACATGCTAAATATGTTCCTTCTGGTTCATGATTTTCTGCTCCAAATTATTTAGCTCATCATACAATTCAAAATCAAATTGAATTGTATCATCTCCCGTGTAGCCTTGAACCTCTTCCAGCATTCCTCCGAAGGTTATAAAGCAGCTACACTATTGGTTTCATCCTCATGCATCGGATCTTCTTCAAAACTAGTTTCTTTAGTTTCTATTGCTACTACAATAGCCTCATATCCAACAAATTCATGTGCATTAGGATCTTTTATTTTAGACATCTCCTTCATAAAATTTAATTCCTCAATACTCCAGATAAGCACATTATTCTCTCACGGGTCATATCCTGCAACCATACACCATACATTAGATTTAAAAGCATAATATCATTACTTGGTTGAGGTGTTTGATGTCCCATCTTCAAGCTTCTTTGACAAAACTTTGTGATCTATAAGACTATTGATGAACTCTTCCTCCACATTTCTTCCCTTTACCACACTATCGAAACAAATTTGTGTCAACCATTCAACTTCAAACATGATATGATCTCTTTTTTGATCCTCCATTATTGCATAATCTCTTTTTCCAATTTCCCATATGAGTTGAACTTCATCACTTTCTCCATGTCTCTGGCTTTCCATAACTTCTGTGGAGACAATTTTATTAGTTGGATGCCTCTGTGCAACTTCTTCTCTTCCATATGCATTCTACCATATGTACATTCTTCTCCTCTCTGTCTTCAAAATAATTCCAAAGCCTTAAAAAAATTAAATATAGAAATTAAATCAAAAAAATTCAAGTGAGGATGCTTCTAAAATTTATATCACACCACTGAAGTACCTCTCCTTGAATCCTCTCGTGGATTCTTCTCTCCATGGAAATCCTCCTCAACTTCTCATCCTCATCTTCATGTTGTCTTCTATCAGCTTGTTCTTGTTTCTCTGGTACTTCCACCATCTCTACTATTCCATCTACAAATATACACTAACAAAAATAATTAAAATCAAAATTATGCGGCATGCTAGTCTCAGAAGATGCTTCTTTCATCTTTCCATCATCATCTTCCTCTCCAAGGATCAGTCCTTTCGTAGGTTCACAAATGGATTTTGTGACTTCATAATCAACTCCTATGAGTGCTTCCTCTTCCTATACTTTCTACATTAGCTTCTCAACATACAACTCTTTGAAAGGCCACTTGACTCTTCTTCCTACATAAAAAACTTTCTTCAATCTTGCTAACAATTCCACTTCCACTGCTTTGTTTGTTCTTACATCTGTTGCTTTAATTCACTGAGTTCTTATTTTATCTTAGTCAACTCTCTCTTCCTTTCTTCTTCACTCATCTATTGTCTTGTAGCCTTTTTTCTTACCTCCTTTTCCTTTTTGTTGTGGCTTCCTTCTGAACTCTCCATTCTCCTGTTTTCCTTTTCTGGACTTCTTCCTCCTTTTGTGAGTTGTTCCATGCTCACTGTGAGCTGCAACAAGTCAAAACCTCACCAAGATCATCCTCAACTTGGATTTTTGGTATTCCACTAGTTCTTTCACCTAGAACCTCCTTTGAGCACTCCTTTCTCTCTTCACTATTGCAATTTCTCTCGCTCACTATCTTCTTACTTTCTGCATTTTGAGAACTCTCTTTGTTCTCTTACTACAATTTATGCTACAAATTATCTTTTATGAGGTATTTTCATACTCTATGTTGCCTCTGACTGCTTGTCACTATCCTTGCTACCACTTCTTAGCATTGTTTTATTTTTCCACTTGTCCTTCTTTTTATTTTAATCATTTATGTAATTTAATTGTTGTATAATGTCTTTGGAATTCATTCCTTCACTCTAATGTCATTATCCATATTCTGCAACACTCTCCACATTCATTTTCAGAAGAAGAAATTTTTTTTTCCTCACCAGGATCTTTGAAAATTTGTGCGTACCAATTCCCTGCTATGTTTTCCAGTTGATTTTGCTTGCCAACAATTTCTTCTACCTCGTCCCTACTTCTGATATGCGCTTTATCTCCTCCATGCATAGCTCAAACATGACCTTTCCCCCTAGATCCACATAATTGTAGACTTCAACAATCACAGAGGATGATAGAAAGATTAGAATGCGGGTCCAATGTTCTTTTATACAATACAGTTGGATAGATGCTTCATCCCATATGATTTACGCTTCCCGGCGCAACTCTCTCCAACGTCGTATAACCCAGGAAACTCCATGAAATTGTAAAATGAATATTTTCACACTATATCACAATCTTAAAAATCCTTTATATGCGAAAATACACATCAATAATGTAAATAAGCCTCTGCTCTCTATTCGATCCAGAGACAAGCAGATCGTGTCTCACCAGGAAACATACTTCTTCACTAGCTTGGGGAAACTGGTAACATATATTTCCAAGTCGACCATGTACATGGAAAAATTCATAAGGATGGATCCTTCCATCAATAGCGATGACTCTTTTCTTCAACCAGGGTTATATCAAACACCCACTTCCTTTTTCAAACATGGATGAATGGCCAACATTATACCTTATCTTATTCAATTATTTGATAATGCACAAGATGCAATCTATAGCTTACAACACAAAGAACCACATCCACTTCCTCTAATAAAATATTTTCCTCCTCACCTTATCATATAACATGAAAAAAATCAACCCTTTATTGCAACATGATTTCTCTCATGTAACATTCCAATTTTAACATCAATGCTTCATATATGTTGATATATCAGAGGTAGATCTATTACAAGTAGCTCCAACATACACCTTCTTCATTGCACACAAAAATCTTAGCAAATTATAAGCAATGCAACAACTTTCTTTGATTTCTTCTTCCCAAAGTATGTTACTATGCTTTAATACCAATTGATGCAACCTTGGCAAATAAATACCAAGGCCGCTCTTTCTAGAGCTCCCAAGGTTCATATCAACAAAAAAACCACTGGAGCCTTGTCATATTCCCCTAAAATCCTAAGGGAAATCCAAAGGGTTTCATATAACCATCGTGGATACATAAAACAACTAAGTATCTTTCCCAGTACCTGTACAACTTAGTGTGAGACTCTACTCATAATGAAGGTTCATAGACTTTTTCTTCTACGATCAATCTAAAATCGTTTGCAATGCCTCAATCGATTAACCAATTTTCCTTCAACACAACATCGTCTTATTACAATCAAGTCAATGAACTAGCAAAACTTTGACTCAATCTACCAAAGTTGACTTTCCTCCTTGACATATACTCTTCCTTGGACTACCTATCATTTCTCATCAATGTTTGAATTGGTTTAAATCATAGTTCAATATTAGAGACATATATCGTTTCAAAGAGTCGAACCCTTTTGACAGTTCCTCGAACTCGTTTATTTAAGGACTTCAATTCTTCCTAAACGCAGCTTTATTCAATTGATTTCACATTCATAATCCGCAAATCACTACTTTGAATCTCAAGAGATAACTAGGAAATTGAACAAAGATTTACCTCAGAAGCATCCTCTAGTCAATGATGTATAACTACTTGTAGTGATCGGATGAACCAAAGGTTCGATTCAAGAGCTCGAGTCTCTGCACACGATTCTTGTAGATGGTTATTCATCACGAATTCCAAAATAATTTTCTCTAGATTGCATGGCTTGACCTAATAAATTATTTGGTAAAACCAACTGATTATCAATACATCTTTTATGTGACACAGAGGAGACTCAATATGCATCAACGCCCTCTTTTACAAACCTTCCACACTGATTCAAATTCCAAGACTTGGTGTCATTTTATCTGAGTTTCCACAACTATTACAGAGCCCTTATTCACAATTTAAGGATTCAATACAACAAGCAATTAAATGGAACACATAGAAAAATTATAACTCATCCTCCAACCATTAAAACTTTGTCCATTATTCTTGTATTTGTAGAGCCACTAACACAGCCATTCCACTATAATTCGTTACTAAATTCATCATCATATCCATAACATATAGATTTATGGAGGCCCTATTGTCCTAGTTCAGATTAATTTTCCATTCTGGCTATAAGCCATTTCTTGGCTCTAAAGCCTCTTGCTTGTCCACCCAGACCTTACCTCTCTCTATCTAATTCATTTTATATCCCTATTTACAAGAGAAAAAGGATCTTGAAATGATTTATTTCATATCCATGAATATCTCAACAAAACCACTAAGTTTGGATTTATAGATCCTTAAATCTCTTTATGAGATCTAACTTCCCCTACATATCTCTAACCTTTAAAAAATATCGAGATTTCTGATCTCATTACAATTTCTTCTCTTAGTTACATTTTCTCTCATATTCTCTCAAAAGCTTAGGATATATATTAACAAATATAATTACATAAGCTATGGACCCAAATCCTTTAGAAATGAAAAAAATGCTTTTCCTTGAGGATCAAATGCTCTTGCATCATGTGACCATGGAAACAGAGCTCGGTGTTGTGCTATACAACAACCCCCATTTATTTTTATAAATAGGGACCCTTTAGAAATAAATAGGAAATTCTTTCTATTTTCTAAACAAAAAACTTAGAAAATAAATATTTTATTTTTAAAGTTTTCCTCCTTATTTTTCTTGAGCACATCGTAAATCGCATATCTTATGAATTTCAAAGGCTCATAAACTTTAAAATATGCGAGCTGCAATATGTGCTCAAATTTTCCAAAGATATGTTTAAACTTTGCAAAAAATTCAATCACCGTTATATTTACTTTATCGCATCGCACCTCAATTAATTAATCAAAAACATTAAAAAAAATTGATATAAGTTGCGACTCCGCAGACCCGACGAGAAAATAAAGAAATGAATATAAAACCTTCGGCAATCATGGTCACTTGAGTTTTGCAAAAAGCGCAATTCACATTTCACACAACTTATAACATACGCCAAATTGTTATCCTATAAAAGTTGCGATCTGCGATTTGTGCAGATCACATTTCGTAGTCTTTAAGGGTAAGTATTACGAATGGTTATAAGTTATAACTTGCAATATGTGCGTCGATGCCATTTAATGGATCAAGCATGTGAAACAACTTGTGTCAGATCAAAATGAAATTCAAGGTCTTAACGACTTTAAAGTGATTGATATATTTTACGTGTGAAGGTGCATGAGATATTAATTCAGAGATTATGACTGATGATTGATGTTATATCTTGATAAATTTATATTTGCTTGCATGTGTTTGAAATAAATGATAGATTTGTCTCTTTGATACTCTATACTTGTAAAATTCACTCTATTTTTAGGAAACCAGTTAATGGATTGAGGAAGAGAAAAATTAGCAAAAAGGGTAAAGAAATTTCTTAGACTTCGTCCACTGAATATACAGAGATGTCTTCGTTATTTTCAGATACAGTTTGCAATAAAGACTGTGACAGTTCGACATGGGAGGCAATGATAAGATTTTTGAAAGTGAAGGACCAAGGGTGATAACCAAATTTTCTTCGACAGGCAGTGCATCTACCTCCGACGCAACTCTTTTTGACGTTGCATGCTCATACGTCCACAGGATAGCTGCAAGACCAAATTTTCTCCTTTACACAAACATGGTTAAGTGGGTAATTGATCAATTAAACATTGAAGATAGAATGTTAAAGAATTCGAAGGGGGAAATTATGGGTTCTTTTAGGGTAGAAGATTTAACAGCAATGTACCATCTACCATCCCTACAATAGAAATATGACAAAGAATTTTTGTAGAATTTTAGAGGAGAACATCTAGATATTATTAAATTCATCCAAGAATGGAAGGAGAATCAGGGGAAGTTGAAGCAATATAAGTTTGGTACGTACCCAATTTTCCAAATCCCTAATCCTTACCATTATGCTGTCGGTATGTTATGTAGATTATTTTCCAAACTTGATAGCACTAGATTCTCAAAAGAATGGGTTCCCCTAATTGACACAATCGTCAATTCATCAATTTTGAATTGGGCAAACACTTTATCTAATAACCTAGCCAAACACATTACCGAATATAGGAATAAAAGGAGTATTTCATTAGATAAATACCTCCCCTTTATGTGTCTACCTATGTCATGGACGCTATCTGTTTTACTTCTAGTTTTCCTACCATGGGATGGAAATGGACTACCCAAGACCCTACCCCAATTCACATTTATCACAGAGAACTCTGGGATTCAGAACTCCACCTATACTTCTATAAAATCTGTTACAGAGTCATATTGCCTATGCACTAGATGATTTTCAATAAAATAGCCCCTAGGGTTTCTGAAGAAGCCAATGCAGACATTCTTCTTGTAGCTAGATGGTTTGTAGACGATAATTTTACATATATTAGAATATTTGGGAGTTATGCTTCTCCCCATGTTTTACTCTATTACGTTCCCGATAAGTTACTTGCAAAAGAAATAGCCTATCATCTTGTTAATGATGTTACAAAACAGCTGAAAGATGCTAAAAAGGATATTTGGCCTAATTTCCCTGTACAATGTGGCACTTTTGCACTGTCTAACGTCGGCCATACTTACAAGGAATTTTCCAAAATTCATTTATTGAAATTGGCAGTAATGCCAAAAAGGTTATATGATCCAAATGACGTAATTAAAAATTACATCACAGAGCTTAAGTTAAAGCCTTTTGTAAAAGAGGAAGATGGATTTGATGATCTCTTCCAGGGCATGGAAAATTTTTCAAACATTATGAAGTATGCATCTAGCCAACTAAGTCAAGATGATTTTGAAGATTTCCAAATGTAGAGAAACAAGAGACTAGAGAAAGTCACTCTCAATTTGTTAACCATTGAAGATGACAACAAACACACTCCAAGTGTTAGCCTGGATGATGAAGTAAAAGATATGTCTAAAGATGAATCGGGTCAGTCACAACAGTAATCTCATAATTCAGATCACTCTGAAAATGAATTTGAATCTAAAAAGGAAAACTCAAAAAATATAATTGACCAAGTAATTCATGAGATAGAGATGCTATAGGAAACGAGAAATAATGGAGCAAAATCAGATTCTCAAGTAGTTCATCACAGTCACAACATGCTAGATAAGTTCACTTCACCACAAACAAAATATCTTATAGATGAATGGAAGGAGTTTTCCGAAGCAATAAAAACTCCTAAAGAGAATCCCAATACATATCAGGCAATGCGTTTCCAGACACCTGAACACTCCCAGAAGATAGTGGAAACTGTTAATCCACTACAAAGAGTTCCAGCAATGCATGATAAAGAAATCATACCAACCTACCCTACAGATAAGATAGTTATACAAATTGAAGATATTACTTCGTTAGATATTTTATACAGTCTTAATTATAAGGTTGTAGTTAAAATAGACAAAAGGAGGAGAATTGATGAAACAACTTCAAAGCCTACAGATGAATCAATTGATGTATTATGGAAAGATTCCTTAGATGATCCTACTAAACATCTAACCAAATTATCACAGTATGCAGGGGCATATGCTACTGCTATTGTTGATAAAGCTACTGAGGTTAGAGTGTTGTTAAAACAAAAGGAAGCCATAGTACAAGAACTAGAGAAGTTGTTGAATGAAGAGAAATCTAATTCCAGTGAGCAAGTCAAAGTAATTACAGCCCAATTTCATAAAGATGGTGAAAGCCTCAAAATTCAACATCAGACATAGATTAATGAAAAAAAAGCACAACTGGAAGTAGTAATGACCAAGTTATAAAGCCAAACACAATTAGAACATTTTATCAAAGAAGCACTGGATTTAAACACTAAGTTAAAGAAAGAACAAGAAATGGTTTGTCATCAAGCTTCTATAATTGAGTCTTATTGCGATTCAAATAAAATACTGATCCAGCAGATAGCAATCTAGAAACTTGAATGTGAAAGACTTGAGAAGAAAATTGAAGAACACATTCAATGGAAAATATCAGATTCAGGGAAGGAAGCTAATCTACCTCAAGTAGATAAGCTTCAAAAAGAAATTCTATTCAGAGAATGGGAAGCACAAATCAAACAGCGGCAGAGAAAGCAGCGGCAAAGACATCCAAGATATCAAGTGATATTATTGAATCTATGTGTGAGCAACTGTCTAGAGCAGAACTTTTCAAGGAAAACACGTCTGATGTGTTTTCAGAAACAAGACAGGTGGAAACACAGTGGAAGCAAAGAGAAGATACACAGGAGGAAATTATTAAAAAGGTAAATAAGTTTGATCAAGAAAATTACTGGAATTTTCTGATCAAACCTTATCATCATCATCAAACTCTGTAGTCTCTTACAGATTCAACAAAGAGATCCCAGTCAGCACTCTCAAATGCTATTTTCAAGGGACAGATCCGATCAAGGATATCGCAGCTAGCTCAACTCAAAGAAATGTTAGATATTTTTCAACTTCGTGACCACATTCAGAAAGAAGGGCAGGACTCATAAATCATAATTGTTAGTTTAGTTTCCTAGATTATAGTTTAAGTTAGATTTCTAAGGAAGGTTGTTTGAAACCTCCTCTATATTTTTGTAATAATATATTTTAGTTTATAGTTAGTTTAGTATTTAAACCCTTCTCATGAATTTAGAGAAGGGTCTAGAAATTTGTCAAAAACATTTGCAAAGAATGCACTATTGTAATTTTGTGAGTGCTTTGATGAATTAATGGAACACATCTATTATCTTTTTGACAATTAAAGTTGTTTAACTGATGTTTCACTACTGTACTCTTTAAATTGCTTGAAAGTGAGAAGGAGTAGAATCATTTCTGTCAGTTTACATGAGTAGAACTTTTTACATATGGTACTTCTATTCACTTGTAATAAGTCGTACTTCATAAATTGACAACCATCTTTTTATTTCATTATATATTTGAAATGCCATCATATATAAATATTACATGCACTTCTGTTCTAATATTTATCTATGGTTTCTTAATTAATATGTAATCACACTGATAAATGCGATATTTCTTTCACAATTCTTCTATGCAAACTACTTTGTTAGAAGAATCATTTTACATATTTTTCATCTCTTTCAGTTGTTAAATGATCTATATTACTGATAGTTGAAAGATATCATTTTAGATCGCATAAAGGAAAAACACCCCAGGTATATATTATATTAATAGTTTAGATAGATGCATATAGATTAAAATCTTTATCCATTTGCATGCTATATTCACAACACCCTCAAAATCATCCTTATTGGGAAATTGGTCCCATTATACTCAGTCATAGCCACTACACCAAACGGAAAAGGAATTTCTTTAAGGTCCAGACTGGGTGGTTTTCCCCCATGTTTTGGCAACAGAATTCTGAGGCTTCAACATTGGGACAAATAGACAAAGAGACGATAATCTAGAATCTGAAGGAGATCAAGAAAACTATGAGGAATTATATGATAATTTTTTTTGACATAAAGTACCTAAAAGTCATAAAGTTGAATTTTAGGGGGAATTTAAAAAAATTAAACCCTCGATGTTTGATGGTGAGCAAGAAGAAGTCGCCAATGCCTGGCTCATTAATAAGAACAATTATTTTTAGATTTATGAACATGAGCACAACTTGAAGGCTCAATTGGAAATTTACCAACTACAAGGGAAATCCAACTTATGGTGGGAAGAGGTTAAGACAGTATGGAATATTGATGAACATGAAGTAACATGGGAAGAATTTCAAAGACATTTTAAAGATAAATATCTAAATAGATGATTTTATGACAAGAAGGAAAAGTAATTTCATGATATTATATTAGGGAAACTTGCGATGGATGAATTTATAATGAAATTTACCTCATTACCAAGATATGTTTTGTATATACGTGAATAAAAAGTCAAAGTTAAATGGTTTATCGGTAGCTTACCTTCATTCATGAAGGAATGGTTGGAATTTGAAAATCCCAAAACCATGAACGAAGTTATCAAAAAATCCTGGTTATGCTATCAGCAACAGATGAAACCGAAAAGATACAATAGTAAGAATTGGATGGAGAAGAAAGTGCAGAAATAAGCACATAATGCTAAAGAGTTTAAATCCTCATATTTTAAAAGTTCCTACACAAAATTGCAAAATAGGAAGTCAGGAAAGATCCAACAAAAATCCAAGTCACAAAATGTATTAAAGGCTACTGAGCATTCTAATAAATATGAACTTGAAATAGTATCTAGACCCCTATTGCACTACGGGGGATGTGGTGGACCACATTTTGTTAAAAACTGCCCTTATCGAAAAGGAGCAGAACCAATAGCTCAGATTCAATAAGTGTCTATAGTGGGGCATGTGGAAATAAGTCTTCCTAGAATTAATGTTTCGTTGGAAGACCATCAGGCAGAGTATCAACCAACCATGATAGAATTTGAAGGTAAAATTTTGAATCATGTTCTGTCTATTTTAATTAATCCAAGGGCTAGCTTAAGTTATATCAGCCCCAAGATAGTAGAAAAATGTTATTTGAAATTAATCATATTTAAAAACCCATAGCTAATACATCTAGCCACGAGAGCTAAAAGAAGGGTGACAACTAAATTAGATAGTTGTCAGTAGTGCTGGAAGATTGGTTAATAACTGCGAATTTAAATGTTCTACCCCTAGGATCAGATGACATTTTAATTAGCATGGATTGGTTGGGAAAAAATGGTTTGCTATTAATTGCAAGGATACAAAAATTAGTTATTTGAATGAGGAAGGAGTGAGACAAGAGGTGTAGGGGGTGAAAATTCCTTCGAAGCTAAGACCCATTACATCATCACAACATGCAAAATGTATTAGGAAGGGATGTCAATTTTATGCAGTGCAAGTGGGGTATACAAACTCTAAAGAGATGACTTCCACCTTAGGGTACCCTTTGTGCAAGACTTTATTGATGCTTTTCCAAAGGAAATATTTGGACTTCCTCCTAAAAGAGATATAGATTTTATCATTGAAATATTTCCTGGAGCTACTCCCATGTCTAAGGAACCATATCAAATTAGTGTCCTAGAACTAACTGAACTTAAAATGCAACTGCATGAATTATTGGACAAGAAATACATTTGCCCAAGTTTGTCACCATAGGGATCTCCAACTCTTTTCGTTAGAAAAAAGGATGGCACCTTAAGATTGTGTATTGACTATAGATAATTAAATAAATTAATGGTAAAGACTAAATACCCCTCAGCACGCATTGATTATTTGTTGGACCAAGTAAAGGGGGAAACTGTATTTTCTAAGATTGACTTGCGATTTGGATACCACCAGAATAAAGGAGGAGGATATATACAAAAAAAAAATTATAAGTCACAACGTTCATATATATCATTAACAACATATTTCATTAATATTTAGATAATTTTTTGTCGATTTTTATAGATGATATTATTTTCTACTCAAGGAATATGGAGAATCACAAGAAGCATATGTATATTGTTTTGAAAACCTTGAGGGAGCATTAGATATATGCAAAATACAGTAAATGTGATTTTTTAAAAGAAAAAACTGAATAATTAGGGCATGTTATCACTAAAGAAGGGATAACTGTAAACCTAGAGAAGATAAAGACCATAATGAAATGGCATGCACTTAAGAACATGGCTGACATAAGGTTGTTTATGGGTTTGGATGGCTATTATAGGCGATTTATCGAAAGATTTTCGAAATTGGCCTATCCCATTACGTCTGCCAAAGAAGGGAAGAATGTTTAAGAGGACAGTCACAGTGTCAAAATAACTTTGATCAATTAAAACATTTACTGGCCACTACTTCTATTTTAAGGATCACTAACCCAGATGAACAATTTATTGTTTTTACAGATGCCTGTAAGGGGGGCGTAGGGGGAGTATTAATGCAGGAGGGGAAATTTATAGTCTATGAATATCAGAAACTAAAAGAACATGAAATAAAATATTTAGCTTATGATTTAGTGTTGAAAATTGTAATCCATGCCTTAAAAATGTTGTGGCATTATTTTCTTGGAAAAATATTCATATTAATGACATATCATAGTAGTTTGACTAATTAATTTAAGCATCCTACCTTAAATTCTCAACATGAACACCGAGTTGCATGTTTAAGTGAGTTTGAATTTGAATTAAACATTTAAAAGGTAGGGAGAACTATGTGGTAGATGCCTTGAGCATAAAAGTGAACTTTGTTTATGATATTTTGTTTAGTGAAGCAGAAACTACTTTTAAGGAGAAGATTAGAGAAGTTTCTAAAAAAGATCCTGAATATCAGTTATTGTGGTAGCAAGTAAAAGATCCAAATAGAAGCGACCGAAAGCTTGGATACAAGGTAAATGAAGAAAACTTGTTGATTTATCGAAGCAGAGTGTATGTGCCAAATAAAGTAGGTATCAAACAGTTAATCTTAGATGAATACCATAAAATCCCTTATGTAGCCCATATGGCCATTAGAAGTTGATCACTGCTTTGAGAAAGGAATACTTCTGGCAGTGAATGAAGAAAGAACCGGTGAAATATATATCTAAATGTTTAGAATGTCAATAGGTGAAGACTGAACACCAACATCCATCCGGATTTCTTCACCCATTACCCATTCCCGAATGGAAATGGGAGATTATCATGCTTCATTTCATTATTGGCCTACCTAAGACTAAGAAACAAAATGATTCAATAATGGTGGCAATGGATAAATTGAGTAAGTATGCACATTTTATTGCAGTGTAATCTACTTATAAAATGATTCAAATAGCTAATATATCTATGAAAGAAATTTTCACGTTGCACGGAATACCAAAAGTGGTAATCTCAAGTAGAGATGTCATGTTTACATCTGCATTTTGAAAATATATGTTTGATGGATTAGATACTCAAATACAATTTAGTATTGCATATCACCCTCAAATAGATGGACAGACTAAGCGAGTAAATCAAGTACTCAAAGACATGTTAGGAATGAACATAGTTACCGATCAAATGAGAAAATGAACGATTACCCATTTTCTGAGGTAGCAAAAAAAACACATGAATTTGGAAAGTGGTTATTCAGAATAACCTTTTTTTTGCAGCATATTT
This sequence comes from Pinus albicaulis, assembly GCA_034641835.2. Taxonomy (NCBI): domain Eukaryota; kingdom Viridiplantae; phylum Streptophyta; class Pinopsida; order Pinales; family Pinaceae; genus Pinus; species Pinus albicaulis. The sequence goes on from CM076576.1 coordinate 269,132,263, forward strand.
TTCACATTTTAATTTTTCTTATGAACATTTTTTTTTTTTAATGTTATTGATTTTCATGTCGACTTTGAAATGTGGTGATGCAGAATCAACCCCCTTTTTTTAGAGGCTTGATTTTTAACACTTTAAGTTTTTTTTGCATTAAGTATGAACATTTGTTTTAAAATGTTAGTTATTTTCATGTTGATTTTGAAAAGTTTTGATACAACATAAACCCTTTTTATTTAGAGGACTTATTTTGTACACTTTAGTTTTGCAATGTATTAATTGTGGATTTTTTTTTTTAAATGTTGGCGATTTTCATGTTAGTAATAAAACATTAAAAAAAATGACCAAAAAGAAATAAAATATATAAAAATATATAAAAAAGGGAAAAAACCATAAAAGTGTTAAAAAAATCAAAATTACCTTGTAAAAGGAAAAAAAAATTAAACAAAACATAAAAGAAAAGAACAAAAAATAAATAAATAAAAGGGGAAAGAATTAAAAAAATTTAAAATTAACCAAAAAAAACATCAAAATAATATTTTTTTCAAGTTTAAAAAAAAAAATTACACAATTAAAATAAAATAAAATAATTAAAATAAAATTTTAAAAAAATTCAAATAAAAAAATTTAAAATTGAAAAAAAAAGAATTTAAAGAATGAAAGTTTATAAATTGAAATTAAAAATAAAACTAAAATAATTAAAAATAAAATAAAATAACTAAAAAAAAAGATGGTCCACAGGGTTTTGGATAGACGATGATTAGGGGTGTTTTTAAGGCACTCCTTAATATGAATTCACTAGTTCAATTCCTCGCCCTGATCAAGGTGATATATTTGGACATGATAATAATGTAGTCCTACCCAACTTACAAAAAAAATTCAAAATTCAAAATTCAAAATCACCACCCCCCCTCCCCCCCTTCAGCGATGGGCCACTGGGCCTGCGGCTAGGGGAGAGATGGACCTGCATGTAGCTCTGCTACCTTCCTAGTCCTAGGCCCGACGACCCATGGGCAATGGGCACCAATTTTGAGAAAAATATATATTATAAATATTTTATTTTCTTTTTTATTTTTAAAATTTTAATTCTTTTGATTTTTTTTTTAATTGTGCGTTTTTTTTTTTTTTACTTTATAAAAAAGTCTTTTTTTTGGTATTTTTATTTTTTTCCTTAAATTATGTGTTTTTTAAATTTTTTCCCTATTTATTTATTTATTTTTACGAGTTTATTTTCTTTTTTTGATATATGTATTTTTCAATATATATATATATATATATTGCAACATGAAAATCACCAACATTTAAAAAAAAAAAATCCGCACTTTTTTTTTATTGGTCAAAGTCTAGTTTATATTATCATATCAAAATTTACAGTAGATAACAACATAGTTGTGTTATATTTAGGCAACGCAAAAGGCATGAAATTCTAAGAAAGACTTGGGTGCTTGCCCAGGCGTACGATGCTCTCGGTTATTTTTAGAATATATGCTTCTGTGATCCATATAAAACTGTAAAGTCTCTTTCAGTAATAACCACATGCAATGGAACATTGTCGACGCGTTTCCAACCAACTCGTGTGGTTCATAATCAAGACTAGGTGAATCATCACCTAGTCCTGATGATGAACCACACTGGTTGGTTCGAAATGCATCGACAATGTTCCATTGCATGTGATTATTACCGAAAGAGATTTTATAGCCCTTGGTTATTGTTCGCACAAAATTAAAAAACAACCAAAACAAAATTATCATTATGGAGGAAGGTGCAGAGGACCTGCCGGAGGAGCTACGAAGATGTGCCTCTGGTTGTGCATATGGTAGTCAATATGGTCCACTTGGTCCTCTAAAGCTTGGAGGTGGTCATGAGAGCGCCGCAGAAGACGATGCAGACTCTCCAAAGCTTCAAGGGTCTCATTCTCCAGGCATTGAATAACATTAATGTAGGCCATGAGTTCATTACGATCCTCATACCTTTGTTGGCGTAAAATGTCCAAGTTGAGCTGGATAAGCTGGAGTTGGGCGGAAATTGATTCAAGGGTGGCCGAAGCCTCAACCTATCTCAGTCACTGAGCCGGAGATACTGCCATGGCCGCCATCGAATGTTGACTCTTAGTGGATTATGAGTGTGAAATCGAGTCCCTAGATACCTAGCAATTCTCCATATTGCGCTTAAGACCTTCATGCCACGCTCGACCTCTCTCTCTCAGAATGCATTCGTCTAACACCCTTGCACCCTTTGTTGGGTTGCAGCGCCAAGTCACCGTGGGCCCAAGAACCCCTAAAACCACTGCACTGTCCCTGAAACCTCGACCAATTTTTTTGCTGAACACCTCCTTAGCACCATGGAGGAGAGTCACTATACCACCACCAGCCGCAATGCCGCCCTCAGATTAGGTGAAAATTCTCCACCTTCCACAAATGCTAAATGTAGGAGAGCCAGAGTGCTTAGTGAGGCCAAGGAAAAACCACCCTGGGGCTTGGTCGGGGTAGGGCCCATCCTGTGCAATCCTCTGGCTTGATTCTGTCGCCCGGGCGGAGCCCTAGGACCACCCTTCAACAGGCCCTCCCTCCACTAAGAAATCACCCTCACCACCTTTTTCTATCTCCCGGTGCAGCATGTTATTACCATTACCAGGATTCCTCCCGACGTTCAGACACTAGCCACAACTTGCCGTCTGCACTTGCACCCACCTCGTCTCCTGCCAGCGAAGCTCAATCCAAGGCTTGAGAGCCAACTTCTGCTCGTCTATGAATATTGGATCGCCAACCTTCACCATCGCCCATGAATGTTGAATGAATTGCCTCTCATCCGCTGTGCGCTTATCAACTACCTCTTATGTCGTAATTTCTCCTGCCCCGAGGATGATTACCTCTCAAGCGTGGGAGGTTAATGAGTCAGTTGGCGTGTGTTTGGGGGATGGTTTAGCCATAACTGTCCGCTGCTCACCTGTCTCGTTGATTGGACATGCCCAATGGGGAAAAAAATAACCACACTTAATACATTACAAAATTTTGTGTTATTTTTTAGTATTTTTTATTTTTTACTTTTATTTTTGGTTTTTATTTTTACAAGATAATTTTGTTTTTTATTACATTTTTATTGTTTTTTTAATATTTTTTATATTTGATTTTTTTGTCATGTTTTTTATTTTTATTTTTTTATGTTTTATTACTTGTTATTATTTTTTAAAATTTTTGTGTTTTTTTGTTTGTTTGTTTTTTTTAATGTTTGAATTTTTGTTTTATTTTGTATTTTAAATTTTAAATTATTTATATATTTATTTATTGTTTTGGTTTTTATTTTTTTTATTTTTTTTCTTGCAGTGTTTGTGTCGATGTTCGACTAGAAAACCGATCCCATTATGCATAATTTGATAGTTGGTTTTAAAAATTTTGATTATAATGAATCGAGTGAGCCCCCACAATGTATCAATTTCATGTTTGGTCTTTAAGTTTTCATTAGAATGGGTTGAGTTCACCTACACTGCATTTCAATTTGATGATATATTTTTAATTTTTTGTTGTAATATATCAAGTTATCTTAGGCTCATTTAACATTTAAAAAATAAATTACTCTTAGTATAATAACTCTTTCATTCAGGTGTTCATTTTAAAAATAAAATTAGTCATTAATTTTTCCCATAATGTCATGCTTGAGATATTTTGAAACTTGTTTTATTATAGTCATAATGTTTGGGTTTAGTTCCATGGTTGAAAAATTATCAAGATTTTAATGTTTTTTCCAAGTCTTGATATTTTAATTTTAATGTTATTGTTGAAAACAATTATCATTATGTTATGTGTAAGACTTTTGTGATCCATAATTTAGTTAAATGTCTTTTGGATTAATGACATCATTAGGATTTGGTTGACGTTTCGAACCATCTAATGTGGTTAATCCTGAGGATGAACAACATTTGATGGTTTGAAACGTCGACCAAATCCTAATGATGTGATTAATCCGAAAGACATTTATCGAAATTATAATTATTTTTTTTAGCACCATGACTAAAAATTGTTGTAATTTTAAGGTTTTTCAAAGGCGTGATATTTTATATTTAATGTCATGTCTAAAAATTGTTGGAATTTGAAGACATTTCAAATATGTTATATTTTGTCTTTAATTCCATGCTTGAAAATCGTTGGAACATTAAAGTTTTTCGGAGTCATGGTATGTTATATTTAACATCATTATTAAAAATGTTGAAAATTTAGCCTGAAAAAATAATGATGTTATTCCAGCATCAACGCTTTTCATTTTTAGGGTGCCTTTTGCACACAAAAAATTGGTTTTTACTGTCATTTTTAAAAATTTTGAAAATTTACCCTAAAAAAAATAAAGAAAAAAAAAACGTTATTCCATCATTAACACTTTTCCTTTTCAGGGTGTTTTTGTTGAAAATTTACCCTGAAAAAAAAGGAGTTATTCCTGCATTAATACTTTTCATTTTAATGGTGTTTTTTGCACAAAAAAAATTGGTTTTTATTATCATTTTTAAAAAATGTTGAAAATTTACCCCGAAAAAACAAGGTTATTCTAGCATCACCACTTTTCGTTTTCAACCTGTTTTTTCATGTTTTTTTGCTAGAGTTCTCATTTTGAGGTAATACTTCTCATTTGGTCGATAACTTTGTCAATGTATGTAATGCAACAACCGACCAAGTGGGAAGATTACATCCACTTGGTGGAGTTCTCCTACAGTAATAGCTACCACACCTCCCTAAAAATGAGTCCATTTGAAGTGTTATATAGGCGTAGGTGCAGAACAACAATTAACTAGAATGGTCCAAAGGAAAAATTGATGTTAGGACCCGATATGTTGAAAGAAACAAAAGAAGCGATGAAGAGGGTAAGGATGAATTTGAAAGTTGCCCAAGACACACAAAAAATGTATGCTGATAAAAATCGAAGCTATTAGGAATTTCAAGTAGGAGACTACATGTATGTGAGAGTAAAACCTAAGAAAAGTACCTTGTGGTAGGGAAGTTGTGCTAAGTTGCCCCCTCGATTCTGCGGTCATTTCCATATCTTAAAGTGAGTTAGGTCGGTGGCTAGAAATACATTATGAACCCGTATGAGCCCATATGAAATATATTATGAACCCGTATTTCTAGCCAAAATATTTTTTGGTGTTTTTTTCCTAGCCACATAAGAGTTCATAATGTATTTCATGTTTCATTATTAAAAATATATATATTTATGATCCTAGACATATCATTGATTAACAAGATATATATGTAACTAATCTATAAATGCATATTTGTATACATATATTATAGAATGTTAGCAATAAAGACTAACAGAGACATAATGGTTGTGGGTATATGTCGAGCTAGATGAAGATTTTCTGGTCGAACCACTATGCATCATATATAGGAGAGAAGTAATACTATGGAAGCGAGTTATCACCCAGGTTAAGGTGCAGTGGAGGAACTTTAGCCTTGAGGGGGCTACCTGGAAGGATGAACTGAGTCATGAAAGAAGCTTACCCTGACCTATTTTGAAGATTTAGAAACACCAAGATGATGTTTCGCTTGAGGGGGGAAGATGTAATATCCCATGGTAACCCTGTAAATATTGATTTACTATTTACTATAGTTAAAATAATGTTGTTTTAATTATGGGCTGAGAAGGCTAAAAACTATCAGTAGGCATATATGAATAAATGTTTTGATTTTCTTTATTTGCATAATGTTTGTGTGTGGACCATGATTGGGAACAAATTATAGATAAATCTCACACCTAAGTAATAGTTATGGGTTGGTAATTACCTACCCAATATCCTCTGTTGGAAAGAAAAAAAACTTCCAAAAGAAGGCCAAGAGGGTATTGTGAACCAGAGGCAAGAGGAGAGTAAGGAAAATATAGGTCAAAAATACTCGAATAAAAGAGTCTCTATAGTTGGTTGGTCAGTGGAGTCTGTATGAATCTTGGTTGCTCACACTTGTAATTGTGGCTAAGTCTAGTTATGATCAGATAGTATCTAAGAATAAAATTCTTCTACTATCCATTGTCCTTGAAAATTCCTTTGAGTGTGCAACAAGCTCAGGGGGAGATGCAATGTTAGAGATTAATCTCAAAGTTGGGTGGAGTGTTGCATTCCCAGTGGTTCATGGCTAGACGAAACAAACATAAACTCATATAAGTGTTAACAAATGGTCTTGAAGTTGTTTTATAATGAAATGGTGTTATCTAAAATAAATAGTTATGATCTATAGATAAACATTAGATATGTTTTCATTTGTAGGTTAACAATAGAATTATTTTTATCTATGATCGAGCCACTAAAAGTATTGGTAAGTGAATGAACTAACTTATAATATTCTACTTGGTGGAACATGAGTGAATAAAGTGTTTTGGGATATATAAAACTGTGAGATAACTCCGACGAGAAATGGGCTAGTTTCCCAACCTAGTTGCTGAAAGAGAAACAACTTGGTAAATAATCCCATTCCTTATATGGATAGACCCGGAACTAAGTACAACAAAAATAAGTGATTTGGGGACAAACTGAATCAGTTTAATTTGATTCGTGAAACTTAATATAAAAAGACAACTAAATGAACTACTAGGCAGAGTTTGGCTTAGATTCACGGTCCATCTAGGGAGTTGGAAACTTTGGAAACAGTCCCAAAATCTACCTAGAGCTGAGTAATGTAAACCTTTGTATGTTACAAGTGTAATATAACAAAAAATTAAAGAACATAGTGACTTAGTTCCCGATTTAAGAAAATACTGTGACACGATGTATATAAACTCTCAGAGACAAAGATTACTCATACCTGGTGAATTTATAAGCGAAGTAAAATATGTAAATAAGTAAACCAAATTAGACACACCGTGATAAAGAAAGTGACAAGTCTATTAAACATGAAATTTAAAATAACTTTAAGGAATAGGCTTACGAGTGCCGAGAATGATTACATATAATAATCTTGACACAATGGTAGAAGTGGGGATGCAGAGCCTATTTGAGAACAAAACCATTCAAATAATAGATACACAATTCAATACATTAAGCAAATAATTTTTCATGGGTACCCATCCGGATAACGTGGCATTCTTAAAATTTCAAGTCTACAGTTGGGGTCGACTGAATCCTCTGTCTCCCTTATCCATTCTAAATTATATAAATATAGATATGACAATAGTAAACTATTCTAACCTTGTTAGGGTTTTCAAAATGTAGGGTTCTCTACATAGACTGGAAACTGTGAATTAAACCACACTTGAAACCAAATGTGAGAAGTGTCATTCATTTTCATGACATTCAATACGAGGACTTAATCTGAAGAGATTACCTACAGCACATTGCCAAAATGAATTAAAATGTTAGCCTATATAAATATTATGAAAGTTGATGGACAAATACTAGTGAATATTAAAAAGAGTACCCACCTGGTATATGAATCCCTTAGGAAGAAACCAACAAGGAACATGAACCTTAGAATAGAAAACCCCACAATGAGTAGAATCTTAAGGAAATAAAATAATGAAATGGAAATGTCAAAAACCCTAGTCGAACAGGTGAAAAGGGATATCTGCGTAAGAGTTTGGAGTAGTGGTGTAAACCGTTGAAGATGAAATCGATAAGTGTACACTCCTACAACTGTAATGACCGTAATTGAGGGTTAAAATCTAAAGAGAAGAGAACATAAAATGAAGACATAAAAATAATGAAGAAAACCCTTAGCTACATGGCCTCAAAGAACTTACCAGAAAATCCTAAAAATTATGCGTTCCTTCGAGGACCTCGAGTCATGGAATACCATAGTAGATATTCGAATGGGGTGTCTTTCTAGGCATGAAACCCTCACTGGTATTACTAGGCAAGAAAATAGACTAATGGGCATGCGAATGAGACCATACAATGAGAGAGGGGTGGGTTGGTTTCTCTCTAACATCTCCAGACAATCAAAACCGTCCATTGATCGTAGGTCTATTGAATCGTCAATCGATGACAAATCCCGAAGTAGAAATTGCCAAGTGGACGAACTAGATACAACATCTAGAGGGTTTGAGGATAGCTCATCAACAAATATAAGGTGCATTAAACATGTTTAATGATACACTCACCATAACTCTAAACCATAATTGGAGTTTTTATGAAGTACATACATTATCACTTGATATTTAAAACAAAAGTTTGACCTTGGGTAATATGGTACGCCTAAGGTATAAGGTTTTGGATGTAAAACTCATGAAATCCATGTATGTTGACTTATGTTTTACAACAGAAAAATATAAATTTTTGTTTATGATATGTAGCATTGAACATTATATTAATTGTTTTCAATGTTCTCTATGTTAATTATTGAAGTTTTCCTTAAAGATATGTGACAAGAATGGATCTTATTTTCTCACCTAAGTTCAATTATATATAGTGAGAAATATTAGTGTAATGAATAAAACATTTGAACTGAAAAATATAATGATTTCTATTGAAAAATAACTTATATAAATTTTGAGTAAAAAAAATTATTAATATTTTTTATTTAATATTAACCATATTATATTTTCCTTTTAATATAATATAGAACAAATAAAAAACTTAAAAAATAATTAGATGATTTATTCCTAACTTATTTAAAATGATAATTTTTATTATACTCAGATCATATAGAATACTTCCTATAATTAGATTATATAATATTAATATATGTTATATAGTTTGTTTATATATATTTTTAATTAATTTATTTGTTTTGAAAAGAAATAACAATAATTTTTTTTAGGAATTTGACTTTTGTGATCTATAAATTGTGTATAAGAATTTTCGGTGAAAATCACATGTAAGAAAATTTTGTTTCGAACTAGCCAGTGTGGTTCATCATCAAGACAAGATGAGAAATCTAATCAAAAAACCTGTTTAAATAGATAGGGACAACTCCAACTAGCTGTTGAAAAAAATGGCTAGTTTGACTGGAATGAGAAAATTGAATAATTTTTTTTTAATTTAAATTCTATTATATTTTTTAATTTAATTATATTTTAATTTCAATTTGACTATATTTAAATATAATCTAATATTAATTTTTTTTCAATAATTTAATATTAATACCATTTTAATATAATTTAATATTCTTATTATTTTAATAATTTAAATTATATGTTATATAATTAAAATAAAATAAAAAATAAAAATAAATAAATAAATATATAATAATAATAATAATTCATTAATTTATTTAATATTACTAAATAGGTAATTTAAAAATTAAATCATAAGTATAATACCAATAATAAAAATCATACTAATAACCATCAAAATAATAAAACAAAATGAACAAATGGGGAGAGAGGAACCAGGAATGAGAGAAGATGGAACGACTAGAGGGAGCAAACGGGAAGGGGTAAAAAAAAAAAAAAAAAACTAAGAAGGGTAGGAATCCATTAGTTTTTTTTTTACCCCTTCTCCTTTGCTCCCTCTGGTCGTTCCATCTTCTTTCGTTCGTATTTGTTCATTTTATTTTATTATTTTAGTTGTTATTAGTATGATTTTTATTATTGATATTATCCTTATGATTTAATTTGTAAATCACCTATTTAGTAATATTAAATTTATTAATTAATGAATTAATATTATTATTATTTATTTATTCAATTTTTTTTTAAACTATTAATGAATTTTAATTATATAAGAATAGTGAATTATATTAAAATAGTATTAATATTAAATTATTGAAATTTTTTTAATATTAGATTATATTCAAATATAACCAAATTGAAATTAAAATATAATTAAATTAAAAAATATAATAGAATTTCAATTAAAAAAAATTATTCAATTTTCTTATTCGAGTCAAACTAGTCATTTTTTTCAACGGCTGGTTGGAGTTGTCCCTATCCATTTAAACAGGTTTCTTGATTAGATTTCTCATCTTGTCCAGATGATGAACCACACCGACAAAATTTTCTTACATGTGATTTTCACCGAAAATTCTTATACACAATAAAAAATTTATCATTTAAAGAGTTTGAATTTGATGATTCTAAATTTATTTAATGTTTTGCTATTAGATTACAAAATATTAATATATATTATATATTCCAAATGGTTTAATTATTAAATATTTTAGATATTTTTGCAATTTTTATTATAATGAGATAATATAATGTAATGTGAGTATTTATTATAATTTAGATTATATAACATTAATATCTATTATAGGTAGTTTGTTTATATATATTTTTAATTAATTTAGAATTTGATGAGAACGTCTAAATTTATTTAATGTTTTGCTCTCAATTAGATTATAAAATATTAATACTTATTATATATTACAAGTAGGCTAATTATTAAATATTTTAGACTTCTTTTTTTTTAAATATTATAAATATGGCAAAACCACATTAATAACTATGGTTGATATACGCTGATAAATGTATATCAATTAGATGTACAACTATATTAACAAATGTGATTGGAAAACATTGATAAGCCTTAATAATAATAATAATAATAATAATAATAATAATAATAATAATAATAATAATAACAACTACTACTATTTTAATAAAAAAATTATTATTATTAAATTAATTTAAATTAAATGATTATTATAATAATTAATTTATGTTAATTATTATTAATTAAAATCATTAATTAATTTTAAATTAATTATTATTAATCATTAATTATTAAAATAATTTTAAATTAATTATTATTATTATTAATTAATATTACTATTATTATTAATAAATATTATTAATTAAAATTCTTTCACTATTAAATAATATTAATTATTAATAATTAATAAATAAATTTAATATCATTATTAATTTTTAATATTAATATTAATTAATATTAATATAAATAAATAATATTAAAGAAAATAACATTATAAATAAATTAATATTAATCAACAATATTAATTAAATTAATGATAATAATAAAATTATTATTATTATCTCGGGGCAGCTTAATTGGTTAATCAGAGAAATGTGAAATTGTTGTAACTCGAAAGACCCAGGTTCAAATCCCCCTTGTTGTGACCCGAGTTGCAGGGAGGAGGACATATCGTAGCCCCCTAGAAGTTTGTTAGTAGTTATGCATTAGGCGGGCTGCTCAATTCATCTCGTTTATATATATATATATATATATATATATATATATATATATATATATATATATATATATATATATATATATTATTAATCAAATAATTTATTAACATTAAAATTATATATATATGTGGTGATGATGATGATGAGTGTCCGCTAAGACCAGTGCGACATATCATACCTCAAGAAAGGAAAAAGAATCTAAGTTTGATTCTTCAAAATCTTGTTTCTATGATCAAAGAGAAGGGAAAGAAGCGCTTGAAGATTGCTATAGGTGGGTTGGCTTAATAGGTCAAAAAGATTGAGAGTGTGGAAAATGTTAGGGAATTGAGAGTGGATGCGAGAAAGAGTCGAGAAGTCTGAAAGGAAGTGGGTTTCATCTTCCACCTACTTAGTATCATAAATCTCATAGATATTATCATTCCAGGGAGTGTTGGGAATAGAACACCACCCAGTCTCAATCTGAAGCTCATGAAAAAAATTTCTTTTCCTAACGATTTTCATTTTTTTCATAGTGTTGGTCAGCACAGAGAGATAATTATGATTATTAAGGGTGGGATTTATCACCTCCTTATAGTGTCTTAGCTTCCTTTTACCCTCTGGCTCCTTATATTCCCACAACTTGACCTTAAAATTAGAGGTAATAGTATTTTTGACATTATCTTTGCTTCTCATAATGAGCTCCTCTTTAATTCCCCAATGGTTCAGCAAAGACTGGGTATCCTTATGCCACCCACACTTGATGAGGAGCTGGTGGTTTTGACTAAAGTTAGAAGAAATTTTTGGGAGCCTTTTGGATTTCATGCTGTAAAGCTTCTTCTTATATATCAAATATCTAAACATAGTTGTACTTTCAATGGGGGATAAACTAGCTTTGATCAAGAGGATAGGATAGGGAGTATTTCCTTTGATCTTTAGGTTATAGGTTATGAATTTATTTTGAATCATCTCAATATTCCTCCATGACTCTCTGGATATACTGCAACCCCAAACTTCACATCCATATAAGACAACAGGGATGACAGGAGTCTCAAAGAGGAACCATTTTTTACTCCAAATGTAGATATCTACCGACTTAAAATTGTTTTCAAGCTCATAATAATATTTCTAGCCACCAATAATCATTTTCCTGATGCTATAATTCCAGTTGAGTTGATGAGGAAAGTTAATGCCCATATATTTATGAGAAGAAACCTTCTCTAAGCACTAGTTATTATACACAGAACTACCATGGGTGATATTTTTGGATTTAATGATCATGACTTTAGTCTTGTTGGTATTGATTTTCATACCCATCTTGGAGCTTTAGACCTGAAGATTCTGAAGTTGGTTGTCAAGGTCATCATTGCTTTTTGCAAGAAGAACGATATCATCGACATAAAGGAGAAGATCAATGAGAACACCATCCAGCTTGGTGCCCTTGCATCCTGCAGTTTACAGGAAATCCTCAAGCTTATCGATGTATATGCAAAAAATGGTAGGGGATAGGGGACACCCTTGCTTAACTCCGATATTTCATTTAATGTATTTAGACCACCCCTTGTTGGTCTTAATCTTGGCAGTGACGGTCTCATAGAGATGGATCATGACAGTCCTTAGCTCAAGAGGGACTATGATTTCTTTAAGTCTCTCCCAAATTTTATCACAAGGAATAGTGTCTAAATATTTTATAAAGTCCACAAAACAACAAAAGAGATCAACTTTAATATTGCGACATTCCTCTGCAATGATTTTGAGAGTGAAAAGATGGTCAATAGTCGAGTATGTCACCTAAACTAGTTAGCTCTGTTTCCTTGGCTTTCAAGCCAAAGGCTAAGATTTTTTTTCAAAATGAGCCCATAAAGCTTGGCCAGGGTGTGGCTAATCATAATGGTCCTATAGTTATATGGAAAAATTTTGTCCCCATTATTAAATATAGGCACAATAAGTCTTTCCATCCAAAGATGAGGGAAGCCATGTGTTATAGCCAAATTGAGAAGCTTGTGGAGATGAGGAATGATGATATATCTTCCCATTTTAAGGATCTCAGCTTGGCATCCTTCAATATCTTTAGCTTTCCCATTAGCAAGTTTATTAATACCAGACTCAACGTCATCCAGAGATAATACATCCTCCTTAATTGGAGTGATTAAGGTGGTGCCAATAGTTTCCAGAGAGGCATACAACTTCTTAAGATAGTTGTCCCAGTTCTCTAAGGGGATAGAATTATTATCTTTAGCTTTGCAAATAAGCACATTACACCAAAATTTTCTGGGAACAACTTTAGAAATGTGGATAAGATAATCCTGTGTTTTATTAATATATGACCTTTTCTTTCTCTTGATGAAATTTTTGTATATATTGATATTTTGGAGCTTAATGATTTCATTAGGAGCATCTTTGATCGCTTTCCTGGAAATTTTACAATCTTTTTCATACCATGGATTGGATGTTCTATTAGTCTTCTTAAACAAAGTCTCATTAAAGAACTTGCTAATGGTATTGGAAAGGATAGTAGTGAAATTGTAATAGAGTTGATCAATGTTATGATTATAAGTCATGGAGCCTAAATCCCTCTCTAAATCCCTTAAAAAGAGGTCGGATTTACTTCTATCAAAGCGAATGTGTCTTTTTATTTCATTAGTCTCCTACATGTGGGTGGTATTCATAGAAATATTGAGGGATAGAGATAGAGATTTGTGGTCAAATTCAGGCTTGAATCCATTAAGTAGCTCAAATTTTGTAATACGATTGAGGACAAGGGTGTCAGAAATCACATAATCCACGACACTGCTACCCAGCCCATGGAAGCATGTCATGTGACCATAGAGAGGCCACTTTCTAATACTATTACAAATGGTTAGGTCCTGGGAACTGCAAATTTTGAGGAGATCGGTGTCGAATAAGTTCTCAATAATGTCCTCATATTGTCTCTTGAATTTATTATCTAAGTTACTATCTTCATCAAGTGACAAGGGGTCAGAGTTAGATTTGTTACTAAACTTAATGGCTTGGTTAGTAGTATTTATAGCATTAAAATATCCGAGAAGAAGGATGTTACCTTCATTCCTCAGGTTGAAGATGTCTTTTTCTAAAGTATTGAAAGGACAATTCTTATCCAAGTTGTTCTTATTATAGGATGAATAGTTGATAGGAGAAAAATAGAAGATTGCAAGAAAGATCCATAATCAGAGATTTTGATCCAAATGTATTGATTGAAGGGTTCGATTTTATGAAGTCAAGTGTGAGAGGAAACAATGTTGCTTATATAGCAGGCTATACCACTAAAACCCTTTCGAGATGATTTCTTATTCCAAGCAAACCAAAGAGTGAAATAGTCAAGTTGAGGGACCCTAGATTCATGATGCTCCCAAGTTTCAACTAAGAGAATAAGTCCAATATCACTTGGGATCCAAATTAACATGGGACCTTTACACCATGGAAAGCTACGACTGTTCCAGAAGAGGATCCAGAGTGATGAAAATCCCTATTTATCAATCATTCTTGAGGCTTTATCCCTAATAATAACTTTCTGATTCCTAATGATTGACCATGCCCCTGCCTTTCTTGCCTCCTTTACCTTTTATACTTATTTCCTAAGTTTAGCTTGGTCTTCTGGAATGAGATCTTCATTTATAAAGGTTCTTATTCCTTTTCGGCTTAGGGATTTCCTAATTATATCCAATTTATGTTCATTACAACTAACCTTGACACGGATGAGTCTGTGTTTATGCTCAAGTATCTATCCGACACTTATTTCTTCCGTGAGATAAGTTTTTTCAATTTGAGATTTTGATTTTAATTATTATTTAACTATTTCTAATGTGTTTTCATTGTTTTTTATTCTATACCTGCAATTATAATATTTAAGGCTCTTTTGTGGCGCTCATGGTCAAGTACAATTATTTTATTAATTTCCTCTTTGATGGGTTTAGTATCTAAGTTATTTTATGTGTTATGTAGGGCTGAGTTATTATGTAGTTGTTCTTTTAGGATTTTAATCTCGTTTTTCAAGGTGTCGTTTTCTTCAACCATTTCTTTTTTACTATATTCTATTTCTGAAATTTTACTTTTAATTTCTTGGAGTTCAATTTTGAGTGTGATTATTCTATTTTCTAATGATTTATGGTCTTTGTCAAGCATGGTAGTTAGTTCTAGTTTAAAATGGTTTTCTCTTTCTTCTCTTCATCTTTCTAAAGATTCAATGTACTCATAAAGACTCTCTAAGGTAATTTTACTTGGCCTACCTTTGCTGGAGGGGGGCTTAGAAATATGAGGGGAAGTATTCATAGTGTAATAAAACAAAACTTAACTTAACTTAACAAGAGGAGGGTAAGAGGGTAAGTAATAATAATAATAAATTTATTTGAATAATAATACATTAATTCATTTTTATTATCTATATTATTTAATTAACCGACTATATTAAAAAATAATGAATGAATTAATATTAATATTAATATTAATTGATATTCATATTAATTAATTAATATGAATATTAATATTAAACATGATTGACCATGGTTGACAATGGTTGATTTTCATATTGACCATGATTGACCATGGTTAACCATGTTTGAACATGGTTGATTTTTATATTAAGACATTGTGTCACAATGGACCATAGTTTACCATGATTACCAAGGGATTTATATTAAACCCTAGGATTAATATTATAAACCCTATGATTAATATTATACCCTAGAAATATGAACCATTATATTTTTTTTGTTAGGCTAATATATATTAAATCATAAAATAAACTTTACATAGGCATAGGGCTAAGATGGAAATTTGTGCTTAGCCAATCCTAGCCTTAAAAGCTTTCAAAATAGAGCAGGTTTGGGGCTGCCTCCAAGGAGGAAACCAACCCCTTAATAGCGGCAAACAATCATGTTTTACTAAATTTTTCGTAACACAAATGAAACATAGTAGCTATAATAGGGCTTGAAGAGACAAAAAATAGAGAAGAACTAAGCAACTGTGTAGTCATGGTGTTCCTTCGTCATCCTCTGGTGTGGGGTCCCCCTCCTTGATTATGAACCATTATATTAATAAACTAAAAGGATTGATATTTTAAACCGAAGGGATTGACCATGGATGAAAATGATTGATTTTCATATTAACACAATCTTTGTCATAATGCATCATTGGATCATGGTTGAACATGGTTAATTTTCATATTGAGACAATCTTTCTCAAAATGTGACATTAGACCATGATTGACCATGGTTTATTTTCATATCGAGGCAAAATTTGTCGCAATGCGACATTAGACCATGGTTTATCAAGGATACCAATGGTTATCACAATGTGACATTGGAACGAGAGATAATTTTTGTCACAATCTGATCATGGTTATCGACCAACGTTAACCATGGTTTATTTTCACTTTGAGACAATCTTTGTCACCATGATTGAACATAAATGAATATGGTTGATTATAATATTCAAACAATAATTGTCATAAAACCAAGGGATAAATAGAATAAACTGAAGGAGCATAAACCTTAAGATAAATATTTTTTTTGTAAGCCTCGTAGGACTACATCATCATCATGTCCAATATATCACCCCGATCGGGGCGGAGAATTGAATCGGTGACTTCACATCAAGGATTTCCTTAACAAATCACCTAATCATTGTCTATCCAAGACCCCTTGGACAACCCTAAGATAAATAAAATAAGCAATAAACCCTAACATCAATATTTTAAACCTTAGGATAAGTATTATAAACCCAAGGGATTAATAAACCCAAGTGATTAATATAAAAACCCCAAGGGATGATAAACCCAAATGAATAACATTAAACCCTAAGATTAATATTAAACCATAGGAATATCAACCCTATTAAACCCTAGGATTAATATTAAACCCCAGGAATATAAACCCTAATATTTATATTAAAAACACTTGGATCAATATTAAACCCTAGAAATATAAACTGTACGATTGATATTAGAAACCTTATGATCAATATTACAAACCAAACATATTAGTAAACCCGTTGGATTAATATTAAAAACCCAAGGGATTCTAAACCCAGGAGAAGAAAATTAAACCCTAGAATTAATATTAAACCATAGAATATAAAACCTAAGATTAAATCCTAAGGGAATAATAAACCCAAGGCATTAATACTAAAACCACAAGCGATTATGAACCCAAGGAAATAATATTAAATCCAAGGGATTAATTTTATAAACCCAAGGTATATAAACTCTAAGATAAACATTATAAACCCTAAAATAAACATGTTTGATCGTGGTTTATCTTCATATTAAGACAATCCTTTTTACAATGCTACATTAGACTATGATTAACCATGCATGACCACGGTTAATTTTAATATTGAAAAAATCTTTGTCACAATGTGACATTGAACCAATGTTGACCATGATTGACCATGGCTGACCATGATTGATATTATAAACCCAAGGGTTTAATTCTAAAAACCCAAGGCAATAATATTAAACCCAAGCTATATAAACCCTAAGAAAAATATTTTAAACCCTAAAATAAACATAGTTGACCATGGTTCATTTTCAGATTGAGACAATATTTATCACAATGCGATGTTGGAACATTTTCGACTATGGTTGACCATGATTGATTTTCATATCAAGAGAATATTTGTCACAATCAAACGTTCGACCATGGTTGATTTTCATATTGAGACAATAATTGTCACAAATACAAGGGATAAATATTATAAACCCATGCAACATAAACTCTAAGATAAATATTATAGATCCTAAAATAAAATTTAAACCCTAACATCAATATCTTAAACATTATGATAAGTATTATAAACCCAAACGAATAATAATAAACCCTGGGATTAATATTAAACCATAGGAATATACACCCTGATATTTATATTATAAACCCTTGGCTCAATATTAAACCTTATGAATATAAACTGTATGATTAATAGTAGAAACCCTAGGATCAATATTACAAGCCCAATGGATTATTAAACCCATTGGTTCAATATTGAAATCCCAAGGGATTGTAAACCCAAGTGGTTGTAAACTCAAGAGATTGTAAACCAAAGGGAATAACATTAAACCCTAGAATTAATATTAAACCCTAGGAATGTAACTTTAGATTAAACCCTCAGGGAATAATAAACCCAAATGATTAATACTAAAATCCCAAGTGATTATGAACCCAAGGAAATAATATTAAACACAAGGTATTAATATTATAAACCTAAGGTATATAAACCATAAGATAAATATTATAAACCCTAAAATAAACATGGTTGATTTTCATATTGAGGCAATCCTTGTAACAATGTGATGTTGGACCATGGTTGACCATGATTGAACATCGATGATCATGGTTAGACATGAATGACTGTGGTTTACCATGATTGATGTTATAAACCCAAGGGATTATAAACCTAAGGGAATAATATTAAACCAAAGGAAATAATATTAAACCTAAGGGATTATATAAACCCAAGATATATAAACCATACTATAAATATTATAAACCCTAAAATAAACATGGTTCACGGTGGTTGACTTTCATATTGAGATAATATTTGTCACAATATGATGTTGAACCATGACCGACCATGGTTGACCACGATTAATTTTCATATCAAGACAATCATTGTCACCATCAAATGTTAGACCATGGTTGACCATAGTTTATTTTCATAATGAGACAAAATTTGTCACAATAGGATATTGGACCATGGTTGACCATGGTTGTGTCAATGTGACGTTGGACCATGATTAACTGTGATTGGCCATGGGTGACCATGAGTGATTTTCATATTGAGAGAATATTTCTCACAATGAGATGTTGGACCATGGTTGACCATATTTGATTTTCAAATTGAGACAATATTTGTCACAAGGTGGCATTGGACCATGGTTGGCCATAAATGACCATGTTCAACCATGTTTGATCATTTTTGACCATGATTGACCCTAGTTGATGATGGTCGAAAATGGTTGAGCATGGTTTATTTTCTTATTGAGACAATCTTTGTCACAATGTGACGTTAGACCATGGTTGACCATGGTTAACTATGACTATAAACCAAAGGGATCTATATTAAACCCTACATTTATTAATATAAACCACATGAATAATATTATACCCTAGGAATATGAACCCTTACATTAATAAACCCAAGGGATTAATACTAAAATTCCAAGGGATTATAAACCCAAGGGAATAAAATTTAAAACCAAGAGATTAATATTGTAAACCCAAGGTATATAAACCCTAAAATAAACATGGTTGACCATGAGCCCCAGGGATAATCAGTTGTTTGAGTTCTTGTTGCTAAGTACCTTGCTTATACAAAGGTCACAGGGTCAAATCTCATCAATACCTATGGGTTTAGGCATTTCCTAGTTTGGTCGGCGGGTAGATCCCTTGGGATTGAACTACATGTATTTTCTCATGGATGTAGCAGCCACTCAGTGTTCGTGAACCACATTTAAAAAAAAAGCATGGTTGACCATAGTTGATTTGTTTATTGAGACAATACTTGTCACAATGCGATGTTGCACCATGGTTGACCATGGTTGACCATGATTGATTTTCATATCAAAACAATCTTTGTCACAATGCGACGTTGGACCATGGTTGACCATGGTTGATTTTCATATTGAGACAATCTTTTTCACAATGCGACGTTGGGCCATGGTTGGCCATGCTTGATTTTATAGAACATGGTTGTCCATGGTTGACAATGATTGATATTATAAAACCAAGTGAATAAGAAACCCAATGGATTAATACTAAAAATCTAAAGGATTATAAACCAAAGGGAATAATATTAAACATAAGGGAATAATTTAAACCGATGTTATATAAACCCTAAGAAAAATATTATAAACCCTAAAATAAACATGGTTAACCAGGGTTGATCGTGGTTTATTTTCATATTGAGAAAATCTTTGCCACAATGTGATGGTGGACCATGGTTGACCATGATATAATTTCATTTCAAGACAATAGTTGTGTCAATGAGACGTTGGACTAACCATGGATGATTTTCATATTAAGGAAACCATTGTCACAATGTGACGTTGGACCATGGTTGGCCATGATTGACTCTGTTTGAGCATGATTGATTTTGATATTGAGGCAATCTTTCTCACAATGCAACATTGGACCATGGTTGACCACTAATGATTTTCATATTGAGACAATCTTTGTCACAATGTGGCATTCGACGATCGTTGACCATAATTGACCATGACCTACAATTTTTGACCAATATTGACAATGATTGAGCATGGTTGATGGCAGTTGAAAATGGTTAAGCATGGTTGGTTTTCACATTGAGACAATCTTTGTCATAATGTGACGTTGGACCATGGCTGAACATGATTATAAACCAAAGGGATTTATATTAAACCCTGAGATTAAGATTATAAACCATATGAATAATATTATACCCTAAGAATATGAACCCTTAGACTAATAAACCTGAGGGATTGATATTATAAACCCAAGGGAACAATAAACTCAAGGAATTAATACTAAAATTCTAAGGGATTATAAACCAAAGGCAATAATATTAACCCCAAGGGATTAATATTATAAACCCATGGTATATAAATCCTAATATAAATATTAAACCCTAAAATAAACATGGTTGACCATGGTTGATTTTCATATTGGGACGATCCTCATCACAATATTACTTTGCACCATGGTTGATTATGCTTAACCATGAATGATTTTCATATCGAGATCATATTTGTCACAATCTATCATTAGACCATGGTTGACAACGATTGATTTTCAACTTAAGACAATATTTGTCACAATGCGAAGTTAGACCATGGTTGACCATGTTTGATTTTATAAATGCAAGGGATTAATATTATAAACTTAAAGTATATAAACCTTAAAATAAATTATAAACTCTGAAATAAACAAGATAAACCATAGTTAACCATAATTGATTTTCATATTAACACAATAATATCATGTTAATAATATATTTTTTTAAATTACTAAAATTTATTTAATTTTTTAAACGTTATTAATATTATTTATTTTAAAATTTATTACAAAATTATCATTTAAACCAATGAAATTCATAATTTATAACCATTAATTCCCCTTATCATAACAATCAATTTTGTTTTAATACAAATAAAAAATTTATTATTTAAATATTAGAGGATGATATAGTTCCCTTACTATAACTATTTATACTTTTTAAATAATATTTGTAATTATACTTGTGTAACTATCATTTAAAGAAAACAAGCATTTAAAACTAACTACCTCATACAATAGTGTTTGGATTCTATTTTGATTAGTTTCTATCTAACTCGTCATCCATTTCATAATTTGATAATTTGAGTGTTTATATGATGTAAATGACATTTTAGTGATAAATGCCCCATATTAAACATTACTAATATGCTAATCCAACATTTTTTTTATTTACTTTACCATTACAAACATTCACATTTAGTCACATTAAGTTTCTCCGTAATGCACCTTTTCTATATAAATATTATTAAATAGAAAGTAGGATAAGACTAACTTATATCTTAAATTATTTATAAAAAAAAACCTCTATTAGTTTAAATCTAAACTTTAAAGCTTTGCAGAATTTTAAAGCATTTCACCAAAGTTAATGGCATCAAATTTCAAATATTCAGCGGTAACTCGTGTGCATATTTTTAAAAGCATGTTCCAAAATTTCATAATTTGTTCTATCAGGTCAGATGTAAATGGAGATATGATCCTTACACGGTTTCACAACTTTCAAAATTCCTCTTTGGGGATTTTTATTTCAATTTGAGTCTTTATTAAATTAAATTCATTAATTGTATTGTGATTATATTGTAGTGTAATATCATTTAATTAAATATTATTATTTTTTTATTTTATTTTTTTTTCAGATGAAAAATATTTTTGGTTTAGATTTTGTACCTGGTCAATTTAGAAACAAAATTTCATCATTTTCGATGTAAATCATGAAAAATTTTCTACATAGGTCATATTCTCCAACTTAGAGTGACTGTATATTGTCTTTCCAGCATTGCCTGTTCTTATTAAAAATACTAAAAACACAGAGTTCCCACCATCTTCTCATATTCTCTGTCTTCTTGATTCCCTTTGCGCTATACATTAGCATGGCATATGTTCTTTTCCAGCTTTATTCAGGCCATTTCTTTGTTCCTCCTCATACCTGTAAAAAGTTGTCTCCCATTTGTCCAGAAAAAACCATTTCCTTACTGCATTATTACAAAAAATTTACCATTCCCCTCGCTCCATTACCATTTGTGTTGAATAGCTTGTAATGAATTTCTCCAAAAGATCTGGTCAAGCCCTTTTTGGAGAGACGATTAGCTTCAGTATTATTTTCCCTGTATATATGATTAAAAGAAATGAATGAAAATGACCTTTTTAGTTCTTTGATTCTCCCAAGCCAGTGTGATAGGTGTCCTGGGTTTAGCTAGGTGCCCTTGTTCATATGCTCAATGAGGACTTTAGAGTCTCCGAAGACCCACAACTTCTCCATATATAACTGACTGGCGAACTAAAGTAATCCCCACAAAGCCAACATCTCAGCTCAGATATTAGACTCCATACCCCCATGCCAATAAATTTTGTAATGACAATTTGGGGATATCTTGATCCATGATCTGCAACCACATCGTTGATTCTGTGAAGCCCCACAAAAAAATCTTGTTGGGTAATGTATTTCAAAAGGATGCAGTCTTTTTGATAAATCAACAGGAGGCTTTTGATTTATTTTAATATTTCCCCAAGATTGAGTAATCTGTAGACATATTCTTTACGGAGTGCATAACAGCACCTCAAAAATATTTATGTTCCTTCCACACCAAAGGTACTAATGAAAGAGGATGGGTATGTTTCTGAAATTCTTTCCCTTGCTAAACCACCATCGGATACAATCCTCAGTCGTCTTATAATCCGGTATCATCAAATGAAAATGATGGCATAGCATTTGGTGACCCTTGGTATTGCACCAAGAGTTCTGCAACTCCCAGGGGCTTCCCTACTTTACTTTAACAACCCGGGGTTCGTATAAACTTGGAGGTGATAGTGCTATATACACATCAGATGCATTCTGTTCATATCATCCTCTTCTGGTTTACGAAAGGGTGTTATTTCTTAAACTATGATAAAAACAGAAAAGTAAATTGCTGGAAGGAAATGGCAGAAAGGAAAGTAACTTAATTTGTAGAAAGGAAAAGACGGAAATGAAACTAATTTAATGTGCAGAAAAGAAATGACAGAACGAAACTAAATTAAATTGTTGGAAAGAAATGAGAGGAAGGAAACTAAACTTAAATTGCTGAAAGGAAACTAATTTAAACCACACTAAACTTGGCCAACCAACTAAACACACCCTACTTATCTTATGCTCTATATACCATGCTTCTATCCATGCAACTAATCTATCCAGGATTTAATTATAATTGAAAAAGTCTTGATTTGCAACTTGGAGAAGAAAGGGGTAAAGGTGTTAATGGAGGGATAAACACATGAAACCAGGCTTAGAAGTGAAAAGAGTGGGTTTAAACCTTATTAAAGCTTTATTATGGCGCAAAAATTCTTTGGAGCAGAATGATTTAAAAAGTGCGATGGCGGAGTTGTGATGGAGGGTGATCGCAATCAGTGCTTGGAGAGGTAAAGGTTAACAAGAACAAAATAAAAAGTGCGATTTGTGATATGCAATGCGGCGGATGACATGGCAGTGGGACTAGTGGCAGAGTATGGGGCGATATTGCAATCGGTAGACAGGATTGGTAAGTGTTAAAGGAACAAAATAAAAAGTGTGATTTACGAAGTACAATGGGGTAAAAACTGCGAGGTGCAAAATGCAACGGGATAAAAACTGCGAAGTGCGAAATGTGATATCGCAATCGCAATATCGCAAAGTTGAAGGGATAGCGAAAGTGTTGTTCAGGAAAATTTGTGAAGTGCAAAGTGCAATGGGTGGCGTGGCAGTGGGACCGGTAGCGGAGTGCGATGAAAGTATCGCAATCGGCGAAAAGGAGTGGTAAGTCTTAAATAAAAAGGGAAAACGATGTGAAGTGCGAGGTGCGATGTGGCAGAGTTATCGCAATCGGTGAAAAGGAGCAGTAAGTCTTAAAGAAAAAAGGAAAATGATGTGAAGTGAAATTTGTGATGCGGCGAATTTATCACAATCGGTGAAAAGGAGCGGTAAGTCTTAAAGAAAAAGGAAAAGGTTGCGAAGTGCGAAATGCGAAAAGGCCAAAGGTTGTGAAGTGCAAAATGCAACGGGGTAAAAGTTGCAAAGTGCGAAGTGCGATGAAATGCGAAGTGTGAAGTGCGGTGGGGCAAAATTTTCCATTTGCGATGTGGTAAAAGTTGCGAAATGCAAAATGCGATATTGTAGTTCGCAATATCGCAAAGTTTGAGGGGTAGTGGAAATGTTGTCCGGGAAAAGTTGCGAAGTGCAAAATGTGATAGCGGGAATTTCGAGGAGTAAAGGTGGAGGTCAAACATTAAACTTTTTTCAAGCGTTTTGTGAATAAAAAGAGCGATAGATGCAATGAAAGAACAAGAAGGGAATAGAGCGTAACTGAGGTGGTTGGAAGCATGAAAACAGAGATGGAAAATGGAACAGGAAGCACCACGGAGCTGCTCTGGGATTTTAGCAATAATTCCTGGAATCACCCCGCTAACTTATGCGCAAAGAAACAGAAAAATGCGTAAAAATATAGTGCAAAGGAAGACCGAACAATGGTAATGCAACTCTGGTTTTAATCTTAGAACAGTGAACAAAAATATGTTTTCCCTCCTCGAGCTCTAGTGACAGAGATGAGAAGGGGGTCTTGATCCACATCTTTTTGGTTTTTCTCTTCTATTTTATTACTCACAAGCAAATGAAACCTACAACAACACAATAAAAGAAAAACTAACAACAATGAAATTATCATAAGAAGAACTAATTGAATGACAGAAAGCAAAGAACAAATACAACAGAGAGGCTGAGGCACATGGATTGGACCCTAACCCACGAGCCTAGTTCTCTGAAACTTAAATCAGTAAAGTGAAATCAATATGCTCATTTCACAAAAGAATAGCCTCATACATTTCTGAAAGTTTGATCACTGAGTAAAATAATAAAAAGCTCAATAGCTTGCAACAAAGTTCTGACTAGAATCGACCCCTTCCTAGCTCTATCTCTACTCTATTTATTGTACAAGGCAGCTACCAACAGCTCCCTAGAAAATAGTGATTGAGTCCACTTGACTCCAAGTAAACAAATATTGGGTTGCTTGGCTACCTCTGGAATTCAAATTGCTAGATAAAATATTTGGGATCCTTTGGTTGCCTTTGGAATTCGAATTGCTGGAGAGAATCTTTGGGATCCTTTGGCTGCCTATGAGAGTTAAGGAGGATGGACAATTTGCCTATAACTTCTCCTTACTATCTCCTCCAAGTCTTTATGATAAAATTCTTAGAAAAATGCTTAATAATTCATGATTTTCTGCACTCAACCTCATGTTAGGCACTCAAAGTATGTTAGCCTTAATCACCAACTATACTAACATCATAAAACCAAATAATAATATAAATGCAAGAAAAAAGATCTAAGAAGGAAAAAAGGTGTCCATTAACCCCTCCAAATATGTCTAATAATGGAGCTCATCATCACTCCCTACTGAATGGTTTCTCATCCTCTGAGCAACTAATCCTCCTCCTGCATTTCCTTCAAGGCTTTGACAACCCCCCTGATTTCCCGAGGAATAAGTGCGGGAGTTTCCCCAAGGGGGTAAAAACCATTACTCTTTTCTGCATTATCCCATTCTCTAGCTTGTGCATCTGTGTCATTTTCATCATTCAGCCTCAACAACAAAGGTGGGTCGAGCTTTAGTCCCAACCATTGGGTCTTTTTGGCCTGCATGGCCCTCTTGTATAATGGTTCCCTTTTCAATGCACCCCTCAGCCTTTCTGGAGTATGGTACTACCTGTTCTTGAGGTTTTGAGGGATGTTGTTCCATCTCCTCTAGCTGGCCATCATGCACTCATCTTATATCTACCTAGAAACATCATCAAAGTGGGCCATTACCTGTGTTTGAGTTTGAAGGTAACTTTCAACTAGTGCAGGGTCCCTTTCAATCTCTCGAAGGTTAAGGATGACTTCTCTTGGCCTGAACAATTCTGGTTTGATATATAAAGGCTATTTATTTCTTCTTCCTATGACCCTCCATATCTCTTTCGCTTTAGTGTCCTCATTCATCATCCAAGATACTAAAGCCATCAACTGCATATCCCCCATTGTAGGAATGGGGTCCCAAGTATCTAGATTTGTCAGCACAAGGTTATGCACATAAAACTCTACCATTTTTGGCCTGATCAGCCATGTTATCTTACTTGTAGAAATTAATGAATTGCCTACAATCTTGGAAAGGTAGGGATCCATGGGATACTAGAGTTTTGATTTGAAATAGGAGTCATTTATCCTTGAGGTACACGACATATGAGTGAGAAGGGAATCTATGTTGAAGGGCTTCTATGCATAAGTCTACCTGGTGGCTACTTTCTGCTCCTTTCGCTGCAATTTATCCTTCAGTGCTACATTATCTGCGTGTGCCTTCTGCAGTTTCTCCTTCAGAACTATTTCTTTGATTATTTCCTCCTCCTTTGGTGATTCTTCAATGATAATTAGGCTCATGGGAAGAGTTTCTGGCTCTCTCTTACATATCCTCTGTCTCTTGTCAGCTCTAAAATACATACAGGTCTACCTTTTTCTCTTTGTGCTCCAAGGAGCTAAGGTGGCAACTACCTCTTTGTCTTGAGAGGATGTGGCACTGTGTTGTGACTCTGCTTCTTTCTCACTTTCTGCTACCTCTATGACTTCTATTGTCGTCTCTTCCATTTTTCCTTGGCCCTTTGTCTCTTCCTCTCCTTCTTCTGGTTCTTCTTCTCTAAGGTTAGGAGTATAATTCTGCCTTGTTTGGGTTGCTATAAAAGCTTCCCTTGGACCCTCGCTACTGTGTATGATGTGCGGTATACTTTGGAAGCTAGCTCAACTGCTGGTGACGTTGTTCTGCTGCTGCATGTTGTTCAAATATGCAACCCACTCTAAGTACTTCTGTGCTCCAGGCTTCCTTCGGTCTCTTTCCCTTAAAAAATCTTAATTCACTGGTTTGGATGAGATGAGATCTCTTTTTATTAGATTGCGCAACTAATTTTGGAGCACTTATGTAACTCGACCTCTGCTCCGGTTTTCGTTAGATACTGTTGTTTCCTTCTCTCTGTTAATTCATGATGGAATACGTGTTTCCTCCCCTCGTTCTCCTCTACTCCACTTGATTTAATTTTTTTCTTTTGCATGCCTAGGTAGCGTGACTTTGTAGTTCTCCCTAGTCATACTTCACAATGGTGGCCAAGCTAACTAGCTACCTTTCTACCCCTTAAACTCTAAGTCTGCAAGTTTAATTATTTCTGGATATTATGGATGCATAGCGAGGGGTGAGAAGCTATACCTGAGTTTACCTGTTGTTGTCAAGGCGTTTGCAGGAGCTGAAATTTGGAGACAAACCTTTTATATACTGTGTTCTTCCTTATTTTCCTGTTTTCTGAGTGAGCAACTTGTTGAATGAGAAACTCTCTAAGTGAGCTATTGATCTTTCTTGATGTTTCTTCCCATTGTAGATGCTGTGTGGAGGTGCACCAAATTCTATCGGTGGCACTCCTGTCTTTCCTGGGGTTTGCTTTATCAACTCCTCATTTTTCTTTGCAGTCCATGAACGACTTTGTTTTTGAAGGAACTTGCTGATGTTTGTAGCAGTTTGTGGCTTGCTTTCTTTTGCTACATTATGCTAAGGAATGGAGGAATATGGTGTATGGAGATGATGGAAGGAATTATGGAAATGAATGGAGTGAATGAATGGATGGATGGTAAAATAGAAGGGGAGAGAAGATGAATGCTTCCTTGTATTTCCAGAAACCATTAATAACTTGCAAAACAACAGACCTAGAAAACACAAAGATGTAGATGTAATTTTTTTGTTTTTTTTTTGTTTTTTTAAAGAAAGTGGGCTGCCTCCATGAAGGTTTTGAACCCACAAACTTTTCATAGGTGCCTAAAATATGTTTTCACCCATGGATCTTTATTCCCTTTTCTTCTTTTTATCTCTTTTTTTTTAGCAAGTGAGCTGCCTCCATCGAGGTTTTCAACCCACAAGCTTGCCATGGGTGCTTCAGAGAGGGTTTTCACTCATGGATATTTTTTTTCTTTTTTCTTTTCAAGAGGTGTGGGAAACTATGGAGTTTCTGATCACATACACCTATCTTCTTATTGAATGTATGAACTCTTCCCTTGATAAAGGCTTCTTGTAAATTTTCATTCGGTGACCATTGACAAGCAAGGGAATTCCTTCCTTATATATGGTTTTGATTTGAACTGTGCCACTATTAAAACATTTTTCCACTGTGTAAGGTCCCAACCATGTTTTCATTAGCTTGCTTTTGAAATCTTTAAACCTTGAATCATACAACAACGCCTAATATTCTTCTTGTAAGGTCTTTTCTTTGATGTTTTTTTCATGCCAGACCTTCCTTTGTAGATGAACTAACTTCGTTTGCAGAAGTGCTTGCATTCTGAACTCATCCAATCCATTTATTTGCAACAACCTCTCTTTTTTGGCATTTTATAGATATAGATTTAATTCAGCTATCATTCTTAAAGTATTGAATTCAAACTCAATTGAAAGTAGAGCCTTCTTACCATAGACTAGTTCGTAAGGAGCGAATCATGTTGTTGTCTTCCATGTAGTGTTGTAGGCCCAAGTAGATTCTACCAATTTGTCTTCCCAATATTTTCTACTGCTGCTCATAACCTTGGTGAGGCTTCTCTCTAAATCTTGGTTAGTTACTTCTACTTGGCCATTCGCCCGAGGGTGATAGGCAAAAGAAGTTCTATGCTTAATCTTGTGCTTCCTCAAAATATTCTCAATGAGGTGAGAGGTGAATTGTGCTCCCTGATCTGTGACTATTTCTCTGGGGTACCCAAACTTGAAAAACACATTATCCCTCAGAAATTCAGCTACTTTCTCCTCGATTGCTACCTTCACTGCTTTTTTTTAGCCCACTTTGTTAGGTAATCAATGAAGACTATGATATGCTTATTTTTTCTGGATGGTGGATCGATAGGTCCAAAAAATTCCATACCCCACTTGTTAAATGGCTCAAGAGACACCTGAGCATGCAAAGGAATCTCATATCTTTGCCTGGGTTTACCCATCCTTTGGCACTGGTCACACCTGCTGGTGTATCTTTTTGAATCTTGGTGAAGAGTAGGTCAATAGTATCCTGCCTGCAAAAATTTGTAAGTAGTTATCTTTGCAACAAAGTGGCCTCCACATGGGCTGTCATGACATTCATAGAGGATATCAAAAACTTCTTCCTCCCTCACACATCTCCTTAGGATTTGATCAAGGCCTAGCTTGAAAAGGTTTCCCCCAATCCATGTGAAATAGATGCTTTTTCTAATGATTCTGCTCCTCTCCCTGAATGAAATATTAGGAGGGGGTCTCCCAGCAACCAAGTAGTTGGATATATCAACAAACCATGGTGAGAGTGTTGATATAGAAAATAGATGTTCATCTGGCAGCTAGTCATCCACCATTCCTTCTTCACCTAGAGGGAGAGCTAACCTGGACAAAAAATCTGCAACAACATTCTCCTTTCTAGGTTTATCAACAATATTCAAATCAAATTGCTTTAAAAGTAACAACCATATAATTATCCTAGCATTAACATCTGGTTTGTTCATTAATACTTGATGGCTGCATGGTCAGTGTGAACAAAGGTCTGATATCCAATTACATAATGCCTGAATTTTTTCAAATCATGAACAACGGCTAACATCTCCTTATCAGTAACAATATAATTCATTTCAACATTGGACAAGTTCTTGTTGATGAAATAAATGGCATAAGGGATTTTGTCCTCTAATTGTCCTAATGCTGACCCTACAACTTTGTCGGATGCATCAGTGTGGATGTGGAAAGGCAGAGTCCAATTTGGGCCTCGAAGGATGGGGTCAGTAGTCAACTTTCCCTTAATGAGCTCGAAAGCCTCTTGATAAGGTCTAGACCAAATAAACTCAAAATCCTTGGCTAATAACCCAAATAATGGCGAAGCCATCTTGCTGAAATCTTTGATGAATCTTCTATAGTAACCATCTAAGCCTAAAAACTCCTGACATATTTCTGCTTTTGAGGAGCAGGTACCCTTTTGATGATAGTTATTTTGTTCGGCTCTACCTGTATTCCTGCTTGGGATATGGAGTGTCCTAATACAACCTTTACTTTCTTCAGGAATTCACACTTTTTTGGGCTTAAGAAGAGATGCATCTCAATGCACCTTCTTAGTACTTTACCCAAATTGGAGAGAGCATCCTAGAAGTCATCCCCATATGGTGTGAAATCATCCATGTAGATTTCGACAGAGTCATGGACTAACTCAAAAAGATGCTCAGGAAAACTCTTTGGAAGGTAGCTAGGGCATTTCACAACCCAAAGGGTAGGACTCTATATGCAAAGGTACCTTAAGGGCAGGTGAAAGTAGTCTTATCCTAGTCTTCTGAGCTGATTTGAATTTGATTGTACCCAATGAACCCATCTAAGAAGCAAAAGAGCTGCTTCCACGCAAGGCCATCCAGGACTGGGTCTATAAAGGGCAAAGGGAAATGGTCTTTCTTGGTGGCTTTGTTAAGTTCTCAATAGTCAACATAAATTCTCCACTTCCTATTCTTCTTTGGGACTAGGACGAGAGGGGATACCCACTCACTATCGGATATATGATATATGAACCCTGCATCCAATAATTTTTGCAACACTTTTTTGACTATGTCCTTTAGAGCCGAGTTCATCCTTCTTTTGGGTTGTCTCATAGGCTTGCATCATTCTTTGATGTAAATGTGATGTCTACATATTGAAGGATGCACCCCTTTCATGTACTTGTAATCCCAAGCAAATGCTTCAATATTTTCTTTCAAAAGCTGGCATAACTGCTTCTCTTCTTCATTCGAGAGGTTTGGGTTGATTTTCAGAGATCTGGATGGGCCAAACTCAATAGCCTTGGTGGTTTCAGAGGTTGACTCAATTGAGTGCACTTCCATCCAAGGTTGGATTTCAAACCCTTTGACTAAGGTTTCAAGAGGAATGTTAGTGGAGGACTGGTTTTGAATGGCATGGTCGATGAGTTCATCTTCATCAAGATGCCCCCCTCTAAGAATAACATATACGGTACACATAGGGCAGTGTTATATAACTCATCTTCTTCTTCCTCCAACCATATAGGGAGATCATGATCAATGGAACGTTGGGTTGGAGGATATAACACTAGCTATTTAGATAAAGGTCCATTTTTTATAGTCATGTGTCTGGCCCAACAACTAATATAAGCATCTACAGTGGCTAACCAAGGTCTTCCTAAGATGATGTTAGGTAAACTTGACTCGAGATAGAGTCAATGTTGACTAGGGTAAATAGTAGTGGTTTTGGGGCACATGGTATTGTGCACCCATGGTTTTCAACCCATGGTATTGCATGTAATGGAGCCTATAAAACGCTGGGAATACTTCATTGTAATGTAGGCCTGGAGGTGAGCAGTGAAGGCTCACTTGGTCGGATTGGCCAAGGTTATGACCAATGGTTAACAAAATTTCATTGGTTGGATTTTGCCCTGGATTTGGGGTTTTCCCGGATAAACATATGTGTTTATGTTAATGATTTGTTGCTAGAATTTTATGTTTATTTCTCTCGGTAAATTTATTATTTCTCCAGTAAATTTCTAACAAATGGTATCAAAGCCATTGAATTTCGCTACGCTAGGAGAGCAAAGTCTGTTAAAATGAGAGAAGATATGTGCACGTGGATTAATTAATTGATGAACCATGTATCTGAAGAGAACTCCTAGAGGACTAGCGGTTACAGAGGCTGGTGACCCATGTAATCCGGTAGATGGGTTCTTTTTATATGGACATTGATTTTATATGTACAAAGAGAGTAACAATGAAACAAAAAATATTATTATTATAATGGAGTAAATTTATTACATGTAAATGGGCATACTACTGTAAGACCTGGTATGGCATGCGTACCCCTGGGTAATCACTGGTAAAGTCCGGGTTAGATCAAGGTGATAGGGGGGATGTCAAGTTAACAATTACCTGAGTTAAAAAAAAAAAAAAAT
This sequence comes from Pinus albicaulis, assembly GCA_034641835.2. Lineage (NCBI taxonomy): Eukaryota > Viridiplantae > Streptophyta > Pinopsida > Pinales > Pinaceae > Pinus > Pinus albicaulis. The sequence goes on from CM076576.1 coordinate 269,164,500, forward strand.
TTGAGGGGGGAAGAGCTAGAGTGAGTAGGTTTGTCTCACTTAGTAATTTTGGCTGGATTTAGTCAAGAAACCCCAAGTCAAGTTTAAGGGGGGAATTGTTAGGTAAAATTGACTCGGGATAGAGTCAATGTTGACTAGGGTAAATAGTAGTGGTTTTGGGGCACATGGTATTGTGCACCATGGTTTTCATCCCATGGTATTGCATGTAAAGGAGCCTATAAAAGGCTGAGAATACTTCATTGTAATGTAGGCCTAGAGGCTAAGGTTGAGGCTAGAATCGAGGCATTAGAGTAGGTGGTTGGTTTTTTTGAGGCCTCCACCCTTGGGATGGATTGTTCCACTGAGGTTGTTGTGGAACATACTGCTGAAATGGTTGGTTTACTAGCTGAGGATGATATGAAGGGTTGTAAGGCCAAGTAGGAGGTGTAGACCAGGATGGAGGAGTGGGGGTGTACCAAGGTTGCATGGGTCTGCTTTGATTGTTGTGATAATAAGAGTAAGGTGCACCTGACATACCTTGTTGATATGGCCTAGGGCCTTGAGGCCTTCTCTCGTTGATGAAACAGATTTTCTCTGGCATTGCTTCCCCATCTTGATATACAACCTTAATTCCAAGTAAGGAGGGACACTTTTTTGTGGCATGATTCTCCACACAGACTAAGAAAACCTCTATGACATTCAGTGGACATTCATTTCTTTCATGCTTCCTGGTACATGTTGAGTTACGAAATGGGTGTGTATTTACTATTATGTTCATCATCGTTTTCCTTGATCCTTATATTTTTCATATCTTAATGCGCTAATATATTGAGGAATTATGGTAAGAAATGAAGGAATTATTTGCAATTAAGATTTAACTAACTTTTACCCTTCTTTATGCAGGAAAGTGACAAAAGGAACGATTGTTGCTCCCTGACGTTGGAACAGCAGAATCCGACAAGCAAACGAAGGAATGCGTTGGTTGCGGAAAAGGCTGAGAGCAAATCAGAGGGATCAGCGCGGAATAGAAAAGATGTCTTAAGTTAGAAATTGGTTGCGAATCCCTCATGATCGGGAGATCCTAAGGGATCGCATTTACCATTTACTCTTTACCCCTTTCTGATTATAAAAGAAAGTGATTGTAGGAAGAAAGGGAGGAATCTCTGTTATTTTTCAAATTGTAAGTTTAATTATAGACTGCGTCGTTGGAGAACGCGATTATATTGTAATGCTACTCAAATTCGATGATTAATATCTAATTGAAGTTGTTGTTCTCTCGCATTATCTGAAGTAACTTAGCAGTGCTCGCTGGCGGCTAAGGGCCCGGCCCCTGGTGGAGTTAACTGCTTCCTTGTGTTATATTTATGATTCTTCTAGAGTTTGGTTGGTTTGATAATTTCTTGTTTCATTGAGTTTATTTTATTAGTTGTTCATTACTTGCTTGTACCGAGATAGTATATGTTCTATCTATAATTTACATCTCTATCATTTGATTTGAGTCTTTTTCATTACATCGTAAATTATCTAGATAGTGCATTGCATTGATTTAATCATCTGTAAGAGTTTCATTATTTCTATTAGACTCTCAGAAGTGATATAATTCCTATCTTGATTGCTTTATAGAGATTTAGTATAGTTTAGATTGAATCAGCTAAGTAGAGGTGAGTTATTATTATTGTGCTCTCGGCTGATGATGTTGTTACCTGAATTGCTGTAAGATTTGATTTTAGTAGAAGATTGAGCTTTGATATTCCCTTTAATAATTGAAATTGGAGTTTATTAGATGCTTCCATTTATTCTTGTGTCAAGATATATACTACAATTTAGGAAACATTACTCTCTGAATTAATATCAGCCACATACTGTGTACACTCTTGAAATAAGAGGACTTGCCCAGATTGATGATTAATGTGGGATAATTAGGAGTTTTAAAAGGCACCTTCTATCACCCAACATTTTGGTGCCATTGCCGAGGATAGTGTAGCCATTTACAAAGAGTGATGTAAATTTGATAATTGTTGTTGAGGAAGAACTGGGTATTGAAAACAGAAGGTAAGAACCTACGTAACGAGCGAGTAAAGTGCTTGCTCCTCCACCCGCTTTTCAGCACAATTATAGAAAAGGGAAGTAGGTGTTTGATTCTTGTCTGTTGAGAGAGAATTGGGTATTAAAAACGAAAGGTAAGAACCTGCGTATGGAGCAAGTAAAATTCCTGCTCCCCCGCTCGCTTTCCAGCAGAATTGTTAGGAACTTAAGGTAGAAATAAACATTTGAATTTGTTTTTTTTTTTGCATGAATGATTAAGAAACCTGACAAGGACAAAATTATTCCTCCTAAACCCAAAAAATCTAAGGGATCGGTGACCCTTGGATGATCAACTTTTATTGACGAAATCTTAAGAAAAGCTGAGTCTCAATCATCTGTAGGACCCCGAATTATTGTTGCCAAACGCCCTACTGAATTCCTTCAAACTACAGAGTCACCATCTGTAGCTAACGTTGAGATTAATAATAAAACCAAAGGGGCTGAGCAGAGTTTTCAAGATACTGAGAATGTACAAGCATGCCCTTCATAAGAAGGAAATTCTTGCAACCTCTGTGAAGGAGAAGGAGAAACAGGTAAGCCTGAAATCGAATTACCAGAACCTAGATCTCCTGAAATAGTGACTAAGCAGAGGATACCCAGTCTTCCAGATCAAAGTAGTGCTGTTAAAATTTTTCCAGCCTCCGGTGGGCATCCTAGGAAAAACTCTCCAGCTCCAGAGATCCCTGAAGGATATTAGCATATTTTTGAACAAATGGCTCATAATCAGTGAAATCAAACTTCTACATTGCAATACCCTATCATTAACATAGCTGTGAATGCTCCCATGGAGGCTATCCCATTACAGAACATTCCTACCTTTCATGGGCTAACTTCAGAAGATCCCGACGCATTTCTTTTTGAATTTGATGTCTTATACAGGGGTTATGATTACACTACCGACCCCCAAAAACTGAATCTATTCCCCTATACTTTGAAGGGAGTAGCTCTGCGTTGGTTCATGGGACTTGGTGGAGGCACCATCAATTATTGGGACCAAATGAAAACATCTTTCCTTAAAAAATACCAAGATTATTGCCAAACTAGAGAACTAAAATATGAAATCTTTCAAATGATAGCCAAGCCTAGCGAGAATTTGGAATAATATGTAGAACGTTTCCAATATAATTTGCAAAGATCTCCTTATACAAATCTTCCTGATAATGTTCTAAAAACCACAATGATTAGGGGTATGAAAGACCAATGGGTAGAGACACTAAATATAATGGGTAAAGGTGATATTTATCAAGAAAATTATAATGATATTGTAGATTTGTGCATCAAATGTTATAGGGGCAGTTCAAGGTTGAAACCAGTCGGACGTTATGCAAACCTCAGAGACAACAAAGCTTTAGGAGAAAGCATTACACGAAGTGAAATCAACAATCTATTGGAGGATTTTAAGACTGATATCTTGGGGACCCTGACAACACAATTGGATGTCATGCAAGCTAAGCAAAAGCAAGCTATAGCAGAACAAAACTTGGCTATTTCTGCCCCCGTTGCAGACAAAAGCACAGTCATAAAGAATGCCTGCTAGATGCGATACGAACATGCGCCATATGCAATAAAGAGCACGCCACAGAAAGCTGCCCATCACTCCTAGGATTAAAAGCAGTCTTCAAGGAAGCGGAAGAAGAAGTAGAACCAGCGTATCTGTTGAACCAACGTCACCAATGGCAAGCACATCAGACAGGTATGCCTACCGATCCGTCTTCGTTTTTTCCTTCCTCACAATATAATTCTCAGCAATATTCAGGGGCAGCATGGCAGAATCAGCCACTTTTTTTTCCACCTCAAGCATTTTTTATGCCACCATGGCCCAATCAGTCAAATCCAAATAACAATAGATGGCCAAATTTCCCTTACCCACCACCATTCTGGCAGAACAACCCTTATTCTTCCCAATGGTCCCCTTCCACTTCACAAAATCAGAACTGGAAATCAAATTAGCAAAGAGCTACAAACCAGCCTATGGGAACAGTCCCTCTGCCTCAACCAACTTTACCAGCACCTTATACATTGCATCAAAACCCTCAATCCAATCTACGACCACAGCTCCCAGCCCAGCCCAACCCAAATCCCAACAATAGACCAGTCCAATCCATACAAATTATGGAAGGACCGGAGCCAGAAACTGAGTTGAGGGAGTGTAATGAACTCAAATTAAGGTCTAGACGGATAATTGAATCATAGGGGGATAAAAATATATAATTAGAAGATCCATTACCTGTAGAAAAAACACCTCAAGTGGGGAATACGGTTAAACAAAAAAGCCACGATCAAACTATTTTCTCTCTCCACCATTCCCAGAGAGATTGATTATACCCCGCTCAATAGAATATCCTGATTTTGATCTTCTGGGAGAATTAAAAAAATTGTGCTTAAAAATACCTCTCCTCCAGGCTATTCAGGACATTCCAATTTATGCAAAAACAATTAAGGAATTGTGTACGACAAAGTCGAAGAGGAAAAAAAAAAAAAAAACCCAACTGTCCACGTAGTCAGAACTTTGTCTGATTTATTATCAGGCAGAGAAACACCAGTGAAATATGAGGACCTAGGAAACCCAATAGTCATGGTACAAATAAATGGATGTTCCTTCCCCAATGCATTAGTTGAATTAGGATCAGCCATTAATATTCTCACAACAACAACCTGTCAAAAAATTGGCACTACAGCCTTGGATCCAACCACGACCTTGTTGGAATTGGCTGACCGATCGGTTTTCAAACCAGAAGGGACATTACAGGATGTAATGGTGTCTGTAGATTCTTGGGAATACCCAACAAATTTATTGATCATCAATCCTAGAAACCGGCTAGATGGAAATCCTTTAATATTAGGAAGGCCTTGGCTAGCGGCTGCTAATGCTTATATCAACTGTCGGACAGGCAATATGACTATAACCAGGGGGAATGATGTGAAAAATTTAGCTTTATACCCCCCTGCTCAGCCAAGCTTGACTATTATGAAAACCAGGAAACAACCTGCAACATACTTCACAGAAAATATTCGGTCACCATTAACTATGGGAGATGCCTTTGAATTCAAAAACCAAACTGAAGACAATATTATTAATACTTTTATCAATCATCCTGCCACGGTATCAAGTTTGAAATTCCACATGATTAAAACAATCCTTGACAATGAAATTGAAGAATATCCCCTGAGAGAAATCAATGACCAAACAATACCAACAACCACTGTTTATAATAGCAAACCTATCAAAATCGAGCCAGGGAAAATCCGGAACATCAACAGTAATCTGAGTGATGACCAACAACAAAAACTTACTCAAGTTCTTAGGAAAAATAAAGAGGGTTTTTCTTGGGACTACTCACATATTAAAGGGATTGACCCTCAGCTATGCATGCATCACATCTACACTAAAAAGGATGCAAAAACCATTCGACAACCTCAACGTAGATTAAACTCTCACCTAAATGACATTTTTAAAGAAGAACTTCAAAAAATGTTAGATGTCAATTTTATCTATCCTATATCTGACAGTAAATGGGTTTCTCCATTAGTTGCGGTTCCCAAAAAGAATGGGAAATGGCAAATATGCATTGACTATAGAGAACTCAACAATGCAATGCAAAAATATCACTTTCCCCTTCCATTTATTGATCAGGTCCTCGATACACTGGCAGGGAAGAAATTTTTCTCCTTCCTGGATGGCTTCAGTGGCTATAACCAAATTCAAATTGCCCCGGAAGACCAGGATAAGACTACCTTTACCTGTCCGTGGGGAACATTCGCCTATAGGGTATTACCTTTTGGATTGTGTAACGCACCTGCCACAGTCCAATGAGCCATACTCAATATTTTTGCAGACTTGATAAATGAAGGATTAGAAGTATACATGGATGATTTCACACCCTATGGAGATGACTTTGAGCAAGCATTACAAACATTGGAAAAAGTTCTGGAATAGTGTATTGCTACCAGTCTATGTTTAAGTCATGAAAAGTGTCATATGATGATGACAGAAGGCTTGATATTGGGTCATTACATTTCACAGTTGGAATTCAGGTAGATCCGACAAAAATATAGGTAATTCTCTTACTAGCTACTCCCTGCACTCAAACAGAGGTACGTAGTTTTTTGGGATTTGCTGGATATTATCGTAGATTTATCAAGAATTTTTCACAAATTTCTGCACCATTATATGCCTTAATAGGAAACAGTGATTTCATATGGACTGACAAATGTGACACTGCCTTTACAGATCTAAAACAGAGAGTATCAACAGCACAAGTTCTACGAGGACTGAATTCGGATATACCATTCCAGATTTCATGAGATGCATTAGACCCAGAAATTGGAGCAGTTCTTGGCCAAGAAGAAGAAACGGAATCCTACCTTATATATTACATTAACAAAAACTTAGCCCCTGCTGAATTGAATTACACAGTAATAGAAAAGGAGTTTTTAGCTGTTATTTATGCTATTAACAAATTCAGACACTATATAACAGGATACCCTGTGGTTTTATATACTAATCACTCTTCTATTAAATATTTAGCTAATAAACCTGTTACGAAAGGAAGAGTGATGCGATGTTTGATCCTTTTTTAGGAATTCAACATAAAAATCAAAGAGCGACCAGGAAAGGACAATCTGGTAGCAGACTTCCTCTCACACATGCCAAAGATAGACGACTTGACAACAGTAGAAGACCAGTTCCCTGATGAGCACTTATTTGTTGTAACCATGAAAACATCATGGTACACAGATGTCGCGAACTACCTACCAGTGGGAAAATTACCCAAGCACCTGATGCCTAGTGAAAGAAAACTAATAGTACAATGTAGCACTCGGTTCTCCTAGATCAGAGGATATCTCTTTCATATAGGAGCCGATATGCATATTCGAAGGTGTGTCAGGGAAGACGAAATCTTCAACATCCTAAAAGCTTGCCACAATGGGCCTTGCGGTGGACATTTTGCAGACCGTAGGACTGGACATAAAGTCTTATAGATGGGCTATTATTGGCCCACCATTTTTAAGGATGCCAAGAAGTTTTTCTAGGCATGTGACAACTACCAAAGAATGGGTCGCCCTGGATAGTCTGACGAGATGCCCCTGCATCCACAGTTAGTCATTGAACCTTTTGAACGATGGGCGTTAGATTTCATTGGCCCAATAAACCCATCATCTAATCAAAAGACATATATACTGGTTGCAACAGAATATGTGACTAAATGGGTGGAGGCAGAAGAATTACCAAGGGCAACAGAGGACTCAGTAATCCACTTTCTTTTCCAAATTTTTATGTGGTATGGCTTGCCTAGAGAAATAATCATAGATGGAGGGCCACAATTTGTAGGCCATAAGATTGCTGCAACATTAAAAAATCATCATATCATGCACAGAATCACATATCCATACCACCCGTAGGAAAACGACTAGGTAGAAAGTACCAATAAAGTAATCGAGGCAATACTAACAAAGACAGTCGCATCTCATAAATGTGACTGGGCTACCCGATTGCCATAAGCCCTGTGGGCATATCGCATGACATGGAGAAATACCATAGGATACTCCCCATATTAGCTAGTGTTTGGCAAAGAACCTATCTTCCCAATAGAATTTGAAATTCAGACATTGAGGATAGCTCAAGAAGTAGGCTTGGACTTGAATGAAGCACAGATCAACAAGCTATGTCAAATCAATGAATTGGATGAAATCCGGCTATAAGCACTTCAACATACTGTACTAATCCAACAACAAAGAGTGAAATGGCATGATGCCCTCATCAAGAAGAAGATATTCCATGAAGGTGATTGGGTACTTCTGTACGATAATAGGTTCCAGAATTTCCCGGGAAAACTCCAGACCAGATGGCTAGGCCCCTATGAGATACAAGAGGTGCATGATAATGGCACCCTTACATTAGCCACCATTGATGGGCCTGGCTACTCTTTTAAATCGAATGGACATCGAGTACGCCTCTATCACAAACCACTTACAAGGGAATGATTTTGACAACAGATACAGGAAGATTGCACAATAGAAATTCTTGCTGAGGAGGGAAACCCTTCCACAGCACCAGTCCAGTGAAGAAATGTACTTTTTTCTTGAAACCTATACATAAATTTTCCTTTCTGTTTGATTGGATTTGCTTGATAATAGATTGTACATTATTTTTTTTCTTTCCTCTATTTTTCCTTTGTTGTTCCCTATAGGGAACATCTGCTGTTCCCTCTAAGGAACATCAATGATCATGTGTATTCTCTCTTGCTTTTCCTTACAGGGAATAGCAATTTCTGCGTGCATTTTGCTTTGTTGTTCCCTACAGGGAACAACTGCTGTTTCTTATAGGGAACAACAAATTTTGTGTGTATTTCACTTTTTTGTTCCCTACAGGGAACAACAATTTTCATGTGAATTTTGTTTTGTTGTTCCCTACAGGGAACAGTTGGTTTTTCCTCTATGGAACAACAATTTTGGCATGTATTTTTTTTCTTGTTGTTCCTTACATGGAACATCTGTTGTTCCCTATAAGGAACAACAATTTTTGCGTGCATTTTCTCTTGTTGTTCCCTATAAGGAACATCACATTTTTTTTGCGTATTTTCTTTTGCTGTTCCCTTTAAGGAACAACACTTTTTGTGTGGGTTTTTCTTTTGCTATTCCTTTCAAAGAAAAACACTTTGAAAATATTTTTGAGAACATCCTCTTTCTCTTCCTTGCCTTATCATCCCTAGACCACCCCAGTTTCACTCTTTATGATCTTCTTAATGGCATGAAAGGTACAATACGTATTTAAAGACAACAAATATGGAGCTCTAGTGGAACAGGCAAATACCGTGAATATTATCATCTTTAACAAGATTTCTTTGTGATGATGCAAAAAAAGAAGAAGGACAGTTATCTATCTCACTTTACTGTCCTTATTTCCACTATAAATCAAACTGATTGATTATATGTACCATGATGGTTCCCCCTTGCCTGTATAACTCTCTCTATATATTATCAATAAGATTATGGGTATATTTTTTTATATTGATATGTCAAACTTCTTCTGCCATCCCTACTCTTAAGGAGTGATGAGCCACCCTCTATGTAAAAATTGGGGACTAATGTATATATATATATATATATATATATATATTCACTAACAATTTTATGATTTTTTTCAGATGGGGGATAGGGGGTCTCATCACGAGCCAGCCTACCATGATCATAAGGAATCAGTGAAATGGAATTCCCACTATGGCGACCACACTATGGATATGATCCAATGGATGCATAAACAAATAAAGTCCTTGGAAACAGGAGGTCTCATCACGAGTCGGCCTGACAACTTTTGCTACTTCCCAGTGAATGGCAATATGTTCACCTAGTCACCAAGCCAGCACATTGGTCTCTACTATGGACATCATAAGACACTTCCCCAAATATACATAGAGGACCATGGTTCCCAAGGGTTAAAAAGAAATTATGTAGAGGCTATGGATGCCTGTAGGCAAAAAAAGCTCTGCTGATGGTATTGAAGCTTTATTTTACATCAATAAATATTATAATACCCTCTTCTTATAATATTTTCTATGGAGAGATTATGGTCCTAACATACCTTGAACCTTTATGCATGAATATTTTTTTAATCAATCACAACAGTTTAAATGGAATAACGACACTAAATTATTATTTCTTGCACTTCTTGCGCATGCTGTCCCTTTTTATTTATCATATCACATCATGGCAGCCTATCATTTATTCATAATTCTCAGTACAAGCCTTGATCTCACCACTCCAATATCCTTTATGATCTTGTCATTAATAAGCATACCTTGCCAATCCATTACCCCTGTACTTCGCCGCCAATGCCTTACCCTTTCATTCATTCGGTCGTAGGCGACCTATTATTTCGAAGGGGGGCAGGGACCTCCAATGTACTTGTGAATGCACTATCATTTTTCATTGGATTTTGCAGAATGATACGACATTCCATGATCGCAGAGCATGTGGTATGATAACAACCTTCAATAATGGTATTTTTATTTATAAAGTATCATTTGATAAAGTTATCACAACCATTTGTGTTCCATCACTTAGCTCTATTCGTCGCTGTGTTTTTCCTGCTACACTTATCGTTTGCAGAATTCCAGCACTATGGGAGGAAGAGCAGTAAGCAGAGAACCGCTAATACTGGCTATTTCTGATGCAGCTAGGTAAATTTTAGCTGAAGCCAGGTGGATAACATACTTTATGAGATTTCAACCACCCAACAAGGAAATTTCCATTGAGTTCTTAAAAAATCTACAAAATGGACAATCTATGGTAAGGGGAAGGCAAATCACTGTATCAGACATGGTGGTAGCGGAAGTATCTGGGTTACTGGCAGAAGGACATGTGTGGGATGGTAAGCGGTTGAAGTTGCAGGACGCTATCGAGGCTTTTAGAGACGAAGGACGGGAGCTAGTAAAAAAGGGCAAAGGCATTTGGCCATCTTCTCTTGGAGAACCATGGGGAGAACTAGCAAGAATCGTCTAGAACTACATTACATGCGATGGGCAAAAAGATGTGGTAAGGCCGCATCAAATTAAACTCTTAGTAGTTCTAAAACAAAAGCGCTCTGTTAATTTATCTGCGTTATTGAACTTTTTACTGCATGACATCGCCGAGAGGCTAAGACGGTCCCAACACATAGAATCCGTATTAAGCCACCACTGTCTGATCAGGCTAATAGTCAGCTATAACCTCGCCCAGCAGAAATCAAGCTGGGGTGATCTAATATTAGCTCTCGAAGGAGGTTTATCCCTACCTACACCTAACTCGGTTCAGAAAAGGAAGAGGACTACCCTTTCAAGGAACATACCTCAAAAGAGTAGATGATCCACAAGGTTGAGGTCAAGATTAGGAGTGGACGAAAACCCTCAAGGCAGTACCAATCAACCTATAGAATTATCTAGCCTAATAAGTGAACAATACTTGCAACCAGAGTCAGAAGGCCAGGATAACCCTAAATCAGACCATGAGGAAGAAACAGGGCATTCTGGATATGAACAAAGAAATGAATCGAGACTTCCCTCAATACCAAGCATGAGTCCCTAAGGTGATTTTTTGCACGATTTCGAATTTTCCTAGGTCCTGGCCAACATGAATGATTACATGCAGCCTATAAGCCCGCTCAATCTTAATTTACGAGAAACCCAATCTCCTGAGAATGCTGGCGATACCAGAAGTCTATCTCCCTCAAAATATGCAAGCCATGAAGCAGAAACCAATGTAGAGGCCATTCGGGAAGTGGTGCACCAATTCGGTGACATGATTCCAGTAGAAAATAGCCAGGTAAGCCTAAGTACAAAAAACATAGGCCAAGGAGAAGAAGTAGAGACAGAGATTCTTCGGGAAGCTAATATTCAATCAGGAGACACGGTCCTCCTAGAACAGAGCCAGGATGAGCGACCAGGCTCTTTCGAGGCAGAAACTATTACTGAGACTGCTAGAAGAATAGTTGCTCCTCTAAAAAATTATAGAGCCAAATTGAAAAATCTTAGGAAAGAACAACAGAAGCTGCGCAAAACAGTAAAAAGGCTCAGAAGAAAAATAAAGGAAATCACAGCGGGAAAGGTCCCGGAAAAAAACTTAGAGACAACAAACACAGCTATACAAACATAATCACATGAAGGGAGGGCTATAGGGACTCAAACCGAGCCAATACCCACTCAACCAGTCATCAGTCAAGAAAAGCAGCATGAAATTTTCATAGATATAGCTACTCAGACAAAGGATGTACCCTCTCATATCATGGCTACTCAGATAGAGGCTTGGACCTCCCATAATAAAGAGACTCGGACAGAACACATCCTTTCTCATAGCATAAGCACTTAGACAAGCATACAAGCTAAATACATCATGACACACAATGACCCCATTATTCTAAACCTTCAGAAAGAATTGGCACAGGCTCAGCTCATGTTAGAATAACTTGAACAAGAAACTGTTCCCCAACAAAGATATCAAGAGTTGCAGAGGAAGCTTTGGGAAATGAATGCGACAGAGAGCGAGACCTTCTATAGATACAGAAAATCAGAAGAGAAAATAGAGAGAATCAAGCTCAGATTAGATAGGGTCATAGCTAGGACAGACACCATCTGCTCATTAAATACAGATGTCTTGGTATGCAGGGCTCCCGTCACTAACTACGCCTTGTTTTTGTTAGAACGATACTTGTTGTTGAAAATTAAAGCCGTGAGAGCTGGAAAACTAATTAAATTAAAAACAGTTGAATATTTTATAAATTTTTGCAAATAGCATGGTGTAAAGGTTCAAAGGTTGCTTTGTGAATTTTACCTACACAATTTTGTATTAGTGGATGAGGTGGAAAAGAACCCCAACCCTTTTGTGGGAGATGTTCAATTCCAAGCCTTTATCTCGTTTGTAGTCAATCAACTTAAATGGTTCAAAGCTCATAACGCCTTCCAAATACAAGAGCATGGATTGGATCTTTGGGTAAGAAGTGAACCCAAGCACCCTTTGCAAATGCTTGCCAACCACAAGAGTCTAATGAAAAGAGAAGGGGTGATTAAAATTTTAGGGCCTATTCATAAAGAGATTATACAAAACGAAGTATCATATTTTCAATCCATTCAAGAAAGCTCTCTAGCTACGTCCAAGCTTAGGTGGACGGTCTATACTAGCAGTGTGCAGGACATGGAGCCATTTAATTACAGAAATTTTAAAGCAGCTACAGCCCATTTTGTCACATATAGCAACCTCATTTTAAGAGAAGGACCCTATTGGTTAGGATGTCGATTTCGTAGCCCCATCATTTGGTATCCTCTTGAAGGTTACAGGGCCATCTATGAATTTCCTGAAGGAAAGGAAGGGTCCGCTTTTGCACTTTTAGCTCAACATCATGGTTTTAGACCAATTTTTTATGCCCCTTCTCTAGCCTACTCTTTAACTGCACTCCATTAAGATCACTTGATTTTCATGAGGACATGAAACAGGGTAAGCAGGGGAGTATGTTGAGTTACGAAATGGGTATGTATTTACTATTAAGTTCATCATCGTTTTCCTTTATCCTTATCTTTTTCATATCTTAATGCGCTAATATATTGAGGAATTATGGTAAGAAATGAAGGAATTATTTGCAGTTACGATTTAACCAACTTTTAACCTTCTTTATGCAGGAAAGAGACAAAAGGAGCGATTGCTGCTCCCTGACGTTGGAACAACAGAATCCGATAACCAAACGAAGGAACACATTGGTTGCGAACAACTCTGAGAGAAAATCAGAGGGATCAGCGTGAAATAGAAAAGATGTCTTAAGTTAGAAATCGGTTGCAAATCCCTCAAGATCGGGAAATCCTGAGGGATCACATTTACCATTTACTCTTTACCCCTTTCTGATTATAAAAGAAGGCAATTGTATGAAGAAAGGGAGGAATCTCTGTTATTTTTCAATTTGTAAGTTTAATTACAGACTGCGTCGTGGGAGAACACGATTATATTATAATGCTACTCAAGTTCGATGATTAATATCTAATTTAAGTTGTTGTTTTCTCGCATTATCTAAAGTAACTTAGTAGTGCTCGCTGGCGGCTAAGGGCCTGACCCCTGGTGGAGTTAACTGCTTCCTTGTGTTATATTTTTTATTCTTCTAGAGTTTGGTTGGTTTGATAATTTCTTGTTTCCGTGATTTTATTTTATTAGTTGTTCATTACTTTCTTGTACCGAGATAGTATATGTTCTGTCTATAATTTACATCGCTATCATTTGATTTGAGTCTTGTTCATTATAGCGTGAATTATCTAGATAGTGCATTACATTGATTTAATCATCTGTAAGAGTTTCATTATTGCTATTAGACTCTCATAAGTGATATCATTCCTATCTTGATTGCTTTATAGAGATTTAGTATAGTTTAGATTGAATCAGCTCAGTAGAGGTGAGTTATTATTACTGTGCTCTCAGCTGATGATGCCGTTACTTGAATTGCTGTAAGATTTGATTTTAGTATAAGATTGAGCTTTGATATTCCCTTTAATAATTGCAATTGGAGTTTATTAGATGCTTCCATTTATTCTTGTGTCAATATTTATACTAAAATTTAGGAAACATTACTCTCTGAATTAATAGTAGCCACATACTGTGTACACTCTTGAAATAAGAGGACTTTCCTGGATTGATGATTAATGTGGGATAATTAGGAGTTTTAAAGGCACCTTCTATCACCCAATAGTACATCTAGGACAAAATATGGTCAGGGCTCTCTCTGCTTCCTCTTGCTTCCTTTTGACCTTCATTGTGTCGATTTTCAAAGCAAAGATGCACATCATGTCAGTCTTGAAGTCCTCTAGCATGTTTCCAATTTCATGTTTTATGAAGGTGGAAGAGGAAGGGGTATTTGATGTACTTTAGCTAGCTCTAACCTTCTTCATAATCATCCTAGAATGGTTTCAGAAAACAATTTGTAATTATTTCATAGGATTGTTGGTAGATATCTCCTCCTGATAGCATATTCAAGGTTTCTATCATCTCTTCACTGATCCCTTGAAGAAGTAAAATTTTAAGTGATGTAGGATCAAGAGTATAATTGGCTCTCTTATAGTTTAATTTAAATCTCTCTTCATAGTCTTCTTGGGATTCATCAGTTCCTAGAGTCATTCTAAATATTTCATCCTTAGTTTCCTTGGACCTACAGTAGTCTCTATATTTTTTGTTCAAGGTCTCTTCCATTTGTGCCCAGGTAGTGATGCTATCCCCAGGTAGAACCATGAACCAGCGCAAGGTTGCATCCTTAAGGGTGGATGGGAATAGCTTTAACTTATGATCATCAGAAGTGTAGTCATAACTCCTACAAACAACAAAAATTCAAACATGAATGTGTCAGGATCCTCAAAGTTAAGTCCATGGAAGTGTGGAAGAGCTGAGGGGCTAATTCTTTTCATCTTGGTTTCCCCATCTGCCTCTCTTATGGGAAAGATTCTCTGGATCCCAACCATGATTAAGATAGGTGAAGCAGGTCCCTCAGTTGAAACAAGGTCTTCTTCTTTTTCCCCAATAGGATCCTAAAAATATTCATAAGGCTCTCCTATAGGGGGTTCAATCTCACTACCACTAAAGAAGAGTGAAGGGTGGCTAGGAGGTGATGTGGGGGTTTTAGGTAAGATTTTTCTTTGAGTATTCCTACTCCTACAAGGCATAAAAATCAAATCTTTTTGTATTTTTTAAATATTTCTGAAATGACATGAAAAGAAAAGAAAGCTGAAAAAAATGCTAAAACAAAATCAAAACATCTACTAGACACCTCCTCGGCAATGACACCAAAAAGTGGTGAGCCCTGGTATTGCACCAAGAGTGCCGCAACTCCCAGGGGATACCCTTTTTTACTTTATCAACCCAGGGTTCGTACAAACTTGGAGGTGACAGTGCTATATACACAACACATGCATTCTATTCATGTCATCCTCTTCTGCTTTACAAAAGGGTGTTATTTCTTAAACTATGATAAAAACTAAAAAATTAAATTGTTGGAAGGAAATGGCAGAAAGGAAACTAACTTAATTTTCATAAAGGAAATGATGGAAATGAAAATAATTTAATGTGCAGAAAGGAAATGACAGAAGGAAACTAAATTAAATTGCTGAAAAATAATGACAAGAAGGAAACTAATCTTAAATTGTTGAAAGGAAACTAATTTAAACCACACTAAATGTGGCCAACCGGCCAAACACACCCTAATTATCTTATGCTCTATCTACCATGCTTCTATCCATGCAACTGAGCTATCCATGACTTAATTCTAATTGAAAAAGTGTTGATTTGTAGCTTGGAGAAGAAAGGGGTAAAGGTGCTAATGGAGGGATAAACACATGAAACCAAGCTTAGAACTGAAAAGAGTGGGTTTAAACCTTATTAAAGCTTTATTATGGCACAAAAAGTCTTTTGAGCAGAATGATTTAAAAACTGCGATGGCGAAGTTGCGATGGAGGGTGATCGCAATCAGTGTTTGAAGTGGTAAAGGTTATAGGAACAAAATAAAAAGTGTGATTCGCGATGTGCAATGCGGCGGATGATGTGGTGGTGGGATCGGAGGTGGAGTATGGGGCGATATCGCAATCGGTAGATAGGAGTGGTAAGTGTTAAAGGAAAAAAATAAAAAGTGTGATTTGCGAAGTGCGATGGGGTGAAAACTGCGAAGTGCGAAATGCAACAGGATAAAAACTGCAAAGTGCGAAATGCGATGTTGCAATCGCAATATTGCAAAGTTGGAGGGATAGCGGAAGTGTTGTTCAGGAAAAGTTGCAAGGTGCGATGTGCGATGGGTGATGTGGCTGTGGAACTGGCAGCGGAGTGTGATGACAGTATCGCAATCGGCAAAAAGGAGCAGTAAGTCTTAAAGAAAAAGGGAAAACGATGCGAAGTGCAATGCGGCGGAGTTATTGCAATCGGCGAAAAATAGCGATAAGTCTTAAAGAAAAAAGGAAAACGATGCAAAGTGCGATGTGAAATGCGGCAGAGTTATCGCAATCGGAAAAAAGGAGCGGTAAGTCTTAAAGAAAAAGGAAAAGGTTGCGAAGTGTGAAATGCGAAAAGGCCAAAGTTTGCGAAGTGCATATCAAAACTATCAACATAAGCATCCCCGTCTTTAGAGAGAGTAGGGTGACAAGAATTTGACTTACCCGGGACGATAGTCAAAGCAACAGGACCTCCCATATGAGATTGTATCTTCGCACCATGATAATCTATTTTCCCCTGGGCCCATCCAAATTTACTATGATTTTTCTTAGCATCCCCATGCCATCGATAACACTTATGCATCAAATGGCCCGTCTCATGACATAGATGGCAGTAGAATGGTACCTGCCAATAGTCTAGGCTCTATCGATATACCACACCATCCCATTGGAGACCAACATGAGCAGGTAGACCACCAGCAAAGGGAACCTCAACTAGAACCCATGCCACCCTTTTATCAAAAACCTTGATACATTTTGGATCCACATAGCGGCTCTTACCAAAGCTATCTCCAATTTCAGTAAAAACCCAGATGTTCCAGAATTAGAGGGGTATTCCGTGTAATTTTACCCAGATAAGGTGGTTTTTTGGAGCGTTCTTTGATGGATGAAAACTCGCATCCCATCAGTGAAGGGCTAGAAAAAATCTACAATGAACCCAAGTCCGGCTCATTACCCCCCCCACATCATTGTCTTTGATAAAGTGGAAACAGAACCACCCGTTTTCTAGCTTGCTAACCCATGGAAGGTAACCTAGAAGCTTACCCTAATATTCCAACAGTGAATTTAGCATGTTTATTTTTCTATGTTTTTCGAACTGCCACCTTCCAACGAGAGCCTGAGAAGTTAAACTTTCCACCGTTTCCCACATAACATTGCAGCCAAAGATGAGAAGATGACAACCCTCCGCCAGTTCGAAAGGCTTTGTCACACAGTGCGAAGAAGTCTTAGAAACGTTATTCGCCGGTGGAAGGGTAGAGACTGGCTGAAAATATTCAAGAGGGAGAGAATCATCTTCCCGACATTCTGATACAATAGTCCCCGAAAGGTTTGCATCTAGGGCCCCACGTGTATTGTGAGATCCACCACCCTTTTCCACCTCAATCTCATGCATAAAAGTCTTGTCGAAACTCACCTCTTCATATTCCGTAATGAATTTTGCCAACTCCATCATCACGAAAACCCACAATCATAAAAGAAATATTTACTACACTCACCCCGAGTACAGATGGCTCCCGATTCCAGATGTACTATGGAAAAATGGAGATTAAAACATCATGCAAACCATAGATTTTATAGCCTCCATCTAATAAAATGTATGGAAGAAGGAAGGGGTGGGAATCATCAGTGTCTGCCACGTCATTTAGAATTAACTCTCCTCCATAAAACTCAGAGAAATCCGGATCATCCCACCTGAAAAAACAATATGAATCAGAGGAGATAGATTAAATACTCACTCGCATAGGAAAAGTGCATTCGCCCATCGTGGTACTTTGATATGACCATTTGAAAATTATAGTATGCACTTCATAAATGGATAAAACCATCAAGACGATAGAAAATTAGATGGAAAAAAGAGGGTATGTATCGTCCACACCCACTGACTTTGTTAGCCTTTACTCCTTGCCTGATAAATTTGAAAAAAATTGATGAACTCGTTCCATTTGAAAACTGACCGGATAAAACAGAGGAGTTCTCCTCAGAACCTTCTCAGAAACCGGGCTGTCCAAAATGGTGATTAAGACTTCTCGATCAATACCATGATAGGATCATTAAAGAAAAAAAAGTCAGAGAGTGTATAGGTATCAGTGAGAAAAAAAACATCATAAGCAACCTCCAATGTTCCACTATTTTTTTCAAACCTGGATTTTCACACTCCTACATGGCCTTCTTATGATAAGAAACTAAACCCAGGAATAGGACCCAGAGGGAAGATCGTTTTGTTATACTTTGTCAGTTCCTCCCCCGCTTTAAGACAAGATATCATATAATGACTTGGATAGCATATCTTTCTCCCTCCACATATAAAGTGTTAGTCATCATGAATTTCCTAACTTGGACGAGCAGAGGAACTCAAAACCATAGTAAAAACAAAATGACATTGGAAGCACCCATAGAGAAACCAAAACATGGTCTTCCCAGGAGGATACTAGAAACCTCAAGAAAAAATTCTAAATATTTACTGTAATCTAAGATATATACATTTAAACAAGTTTTGCAAACTAACCCAAACTTGGCCCATGGTGTGACTTGGTCGGTCATCGAAAACAAAATATCAACCCCCATCGACCCCACCCAGAAAAAAATAAAATAAATATTCCTCTATGGGGCCCTGGCTCTCCTGCGAGGAGTTCAAAACCCAGGAAAACTTTACATCTATTTCAATTTGCCTTTTTATTAAATTAAATTCACGAATTGTATTAACATTATATTGTAGTGTATTATCATTTAAGGAATTTTATTATCAAATTTAAATTTATACAATTTTATTAATTTTAGTTCATAAACTTTGATTTTAAAAATAATCTAAAATTTAAATATTATTTTATATATATTTAGTAAATTTAGTAAAAATTAATGACAAATTGTAATCTTAAAAAATAAACATTTAAAACATAATCTTACTTTTTTTTATTTTAAATGTATTACATATAAGGAAATATTAAAAAAAAAAAAAAATTTAATGATGCGAAATATTTAGAAACTTCAACACTGCATTTTTATGGATGTATAATTTCAAAACTCAGATAATTGCTTCTATATAATTTTATAATTTCAAAAATCAAATAATTGCTTCTATATAATTTTATAATTTCAAAAATTGTATTTTAGTAATTATAATATTGAGAAATTAAGAAATATAATATTAGAGATTAGTATGCTAGTGTTTTTTCTCTTATGAAAATTACACATGATATGAAATTCAAAGGTGTTTTCTTAAACAAATATTTTAAACTACATTTTAAAACTAACTTGGAATGGACTAATCTTTAAAGAGTGCTTCAACTTACAACTTTTTGACTAATTTGTGGCAGATTTCTCCTAACATTCTGGTTTCGGTTTTGAGGGTCGGGCTGATTTTTTCTTGGGGGAGCTCTATTTGTTAGATTGATCCTTTCCATCATTCTCTCTACTGTTATAACCAAAAAATCTATTTTAGCATCATCAAAAGATGTTGATGGTTCATCTTTCAATGTCACTCTCCTTTATATTCTTATCCTAGTTCTTTTTGCTAACAAATTGGCTTCTACACTCACTGTGTCTCTTTGCATTTCTTCTAAAGTTGCAAAGTTTCTCTCTCTTAGCTAATAAGACATGTCTGTCTCAAAGCCATCAGGGAATTTTATTAAGGCTAAACCTTGTGGTGGTTTAATTTTTGCAGGAATTGCATTATAAACACTATTGAATCTGGTGCAATAATCCTAGACACTTTCCCTGGGCACCCTCCTAATACTTTCATATTCTAATATAATCTGAAGAGGTCTATTTTTAACTTCCCATCTATTAAGGAATGACTAATGAAATGCAGGGAGATCATTAATGCTAGCAGGTGGAAAGTCTTTGAACCATTTTCTAACTTCTCTAGTAATAATTTGAGCAAATAACCTCATTTTAACATTTTCTTCATCAAATTCTTGGATATCACAACTATCATTCATCCAATCAACATGTTGTTGAGAAGTTATGGGTCTAGTACCATCAAACTAGGGTATCCTAGTTTGGTAGTCTTGTGGCATGTTTGCCAAAGGAGCTTAAAGAACAAGTGGATCATATCTTGCAGCCATTATGGGTATATGACGATGGATAATATGAGGATTGATTAAAGGTGGAGGTTGAATGAAAGGTGGAGGTTGAATTGAAGTTTGAGGTTGTGTTGAAGATGTAGGTTGAATTGTAGGTGAATATTGGGGAGAATATGGAGTTCGAGTTTCTTGGTGAGAAATTACAGGGGTGGTAGTGGAAACTATAGAATGAGTGGAAATTGATGATCTTGGATGAACAAATTGAGATGAAGTGGATGAAACTGAAAAATAAGTTAAGGCATAAAGTTCAAGATATTGTTGGATGTATGCCTCATGGAAAGATAGATCAAGACCTGACACTAAATTATGCAATTTATCAAAATATTGAAACATTTGAAGATCATTATCACGTTGGGATGAATGACGTCGCAAGGTAGACCGGTCTACCACAGTTTGGTCCACCCAATTTGCTGATTTGGTCCTAAAAATGTTATGCTCAAAAGGAAAATCAAACTCAATATCCTGTAAAGTGACAAAGTTCTTTGGAAGAGAATCTGCCCTAGGGGGAGGACTACTACTTCCTTGGATTTAAGCTAAACTTCTTCTCCTCAACAATTTTTTAGGATCATCAACAATAGTGGCAGGTTTAGGATCAAGATAAGATCTAGTATAAGCTCTTTTGGGAGCCAAAATTAAAATCTAAAGCACATAGTATTATTCACAAAAATGAAAAAGAAACAATCTCTTGAAATATTCCTAAAATACACTTCTTTTAACCAGGGAAAATGAATTCAAAGAAAATTAAAGTATTTTAAATTGTCCCCAATGGAGTGGCCACTATGTTATCATTCTGAAATTTTTGAGATTGTGAGAGTAAACACAAAGGAAAAAATCAAAACTTCTTTTCAAGTTGGGATCTAGCCCTACCAGCTTTAGAGAGGGATCTATCTATAAAATTTAACTTTGTTTTATGTACATTTTATGCTAGTTATGACTTGTGCAATTGTTTGTTTGCTTGTGATTTGATTGGATTGTTTGGTTGATTGAATTATTATAATTCCATTCGGATATGGAGTCTAAAAAATTACTGGATATGCATCAAACTTTAAAGGAGTTTCACATGGAAAGCTAGGTTACACTAGTTGGATCTTTCAAAATTTGAATGATATGAAATAGAAGAAAAGAAAAGGTTCAGTAGAAACTAAGGAGAAATTAAGAATTCCTTAATTTGACTTTAGAAGAAACCATAGAAATTACCTACCGCTGGAATAGGATGCATATGTCAGCAAATCCTATTCGTCACCATTTATGTAATGTAATTAAGATTTTTAAGAAATAACAATGAAAGAAAACACTTAATAAACACATGAAAATGAGAAACACATCACCAATTCGTACACCACATGAATCATGTGAAGAATTTCCTTCTACTATTGATGAGTCCAACAACCAAAAAATTATAATAAATTGAGAAAATTATATTCCACAACCAACACTGAATACTTAAAAGCATGAAGTATTTATACAATAAATACAAAATCGTTGTCTCAATAGACAATGTATATTTAACGATAATCTAAACAAAATATATGTTTCTGCAAAGTGTTAGGTCTCTGTAATTTATTAGCAAGATTGGGAGAGTCCAATCACAGAGTTAACATCATTTCAACCAACTTTGGGATTCTAGGATCTAGCCCTCCTGAATCCGGAGAGGGATCTCTCCAATATGTACAAAGATGGATATTATCTTTGAAGTTTAGGGTAATGATATTGGGCTAGTTATGAAGGCCACGGGTTTCGTTTTGTTTTGGATGGTTGAGCATGAAATGTTACTTGAGGGGAAAATCCTAAATGCAAAAAGTTTCAAAAGTGAGAAGTTGCAAGTAAATAGAACAGATTTGGCAGACAGATAGATATAACGCTGGTTTTTAGTCCATTGGGCTATGGAGTCATATCTGGGCTTTAATTGAACAAAAACATCAAGTGTGATCCAAGGGGCAAGTCATCTATGTCTAAGGATTTCTTTAAATTTTGATTTATGGAATGGAGTGATACACTAAGAAGAGGAATTAGACAGATGCAGAACGAAGAGCAGCCTAGGATCTGATAAGTACTTTTAAACCAGTCAGCCTTTGGCAAACACTTAAGGAGGAAACGAAAGCAGACTAGGATCTGGTAAGTGCTTTTAAACCAACCAGCCTTTGACACACTTCCAATAGAAAACATACAAAACAAGGGGAAACACAAAGATAACACGGAATGGTCTAAGATCTAGCAAGTGCTTCTAAACTAGCCAGCTTTTAACACATTCCAAGGGAAACAATCTGTTAGTTATGCAGACAAGTCTGGGACGAGGGCTAACCATATCTTCCTTCAGTTCATCATCACATAACACATGCGTAACATTCCAAAATAATATTGACTAGGACGATGAATGAGAGAACACAAGCATTCATACCTAAAAGCCAATTAAGTCATTCTAAATATACAGATTTGGGAAGAAAACATTCCAAATAAAGATTTCTCGGCCCGAGAGAAGATTCTTGATATACGGAGTCCTAACCATTTGTTTAAGCTGTTCTTTACGGTGGAAAGTAAATAATATGAAAACGAAATAAAGCAAACAGGATTACAAATGAGAATAACATCACCGAGTGATATAGATCAGGATCCATGAAAGCAGTAACATATTGATGTCAAACCTGACTACAAACTTTAAGTCCAAGTAACTGATCTGACAATCATCTTCACTATTCAACCTAACTACTCTAGCACAAACAGAGCTTCAAGGGCCAGTGAATACTATGTACAAATAGAAGTCTCAAGCTCAAGTGTATTTCAAAGTTCTGCAACCAACCCCTTTCTCATCTTCTGTAGAAGTATTTATAGGAAGATGAGGAGGTGAGATTTTAACAAAATATCTCAAAGACAGTTAATGCAAAGTGAAGACTTCTCGGCCTTTTGAGAGGCATCGATTGGAGAAATTACAGGTGGAAGTGCTGCATTAACTTTTACATTTATGATTTAAAACTCGAAGTGAGTTTCATTTGACTTTGAGGCTCATATGCTGCGTTTTGGAGTAACTCTGCAGATATTTATTCATTGGTTTCCTTGCAGAAGTAACTCCCTGGCTGTGCTGGAGGCGGATATCCGATTTTATTCAATAACTCAGCCTTTGGTTTGAATGGTTTGAGGCACCAGGTGGCTCGGTGGTAGCTGAGGAATCAATTCGCCTCAGATGTGGCGGTGGAGGCTTTTCCTTTGTGGTCTTTTTGATTTTCTATTAATTCTATTTTAAGTTTGGGAATTAGACTTTTGATATTCAACCTTAAGCGTGATCCCCAAATTTGTCTTCGATCTTCAATCTCTTGTGTCTTTGTCTTTGCTTCCTCTCTTTTAAAATGCGTTAAACGCGAGTGTCTTGTCAATGCCGAGCCGCGCGAGCCTTAAGATGCTCGAGCGCCCATGGAGGCAGCCGTCATTCATTCAAAAATGGCTGTTGAATGGTTCTTTTCACAAGCCCGGTCAGACTGCAGGAGATCGTCATTCCCATCCCTCGCTTTCCTTCGTTCTATAATGGAAAACCATTAGAACACCTGCAAAACACAACAATCAGTTAAGAAATCCTGCGGGAATAGGTTAAAACTGCTTCGGATGGCGGGGGAGGAGCGTAGCCGTCGGATGAAGGCGACCAATGGTGGAGATCTGCAAAGAAAGGCAAAAGGATAGCGGGAGAAGAATAAGGAGGAGCAGTTTTGGACCGTCCGATCTTGGACACGTGGATGGTCCAGATTTAATCGGAGGGTCTCAATCGGAGGTGGCACAAAAGGGGATGCGATTGAACTTCCAGTGCGATTAAGCGCTGGCCGTTGATCTGCAGATCAGATCGACGGCGGAAAACGAATCGGCGGGCTTTGAAATGGCGGTAGGACTTGTGATCGGAGGGAATAAGGACCGTTGGATCTTCGGGAAATAGACGGCTGCGATGCAATCGGGAGGCGAACAGGAGGACTTGCGATTGCGATCGGAGGGGACAGAGCGATTGAGCGCTGATCGTCGGATCACGGGAAGGATGGACGGTCAGGATTGGATCGGAGGGGAAACAAAAGGACTTGTGATCAGCGATCGGAGCGCTGTTGCGATTGAGCGCAGACCGTAGATCTGGGCGGAAACGGATGGTGGAGATTTAATCGGAAGGGCAATGCGATCGAGAGAGGACCGTGATCGGAAGCTGCGATGACCGTCGGATCTGGGGAGAATGGACGGCTGCGATGTAATCGGAGGATCTCAATCGGGAGGTGCGCAATGAGTGTTGCGATTGCGATCGGAGGGACGGGTGCGATTGAGCGCTGACCGTCGGATCGGCGGGGAAATCAACGGCCAGGATTTAATCGGGGCACGTAATCGGAGGAGGAGCAGAGGGACCTGCGATCAGCGGATGGCCGTCGGATCGCGGGGAGAATGGACGGTGGAGATTTAATCGGGAGGCCTCAATCGGGGGGCGGACTTAACATGTTCCGATTGCGATCGGGAATGGGTTTGCGATTGGCGTTCCGCCGTCGGATCAAAACAACAGATCGACGGTGAAAAACCTGTCGCGGGACTTTAACGTTATAAATGGATCGCATCGGGGATTTTCAACGTTACAAAGGGATTTCTCACCCGCCCGACTTCCGATTGCGATTAGCGCCTGGGACTTAGGCGCTTGGTCCCGGCGCGGGGTTACATGTGGGGAAGTGGTTAAGGGGCTAGCGGGAAAGGGGCCGGGCCTTATAATAAGGTCGGGAAGTGGGTTTTGGGCCCATTTTAATGGATTTTAAAGGTGAAGGAGGGGAACGATAGAGAAATTTTTAAAGGGGATTTGGGGGAAAATGAGGAGTAAATGGGGAAGTAGAAGGGGAGAAAAAAGGGAAGTAAATGAAGGTTTCTTCAGCAGTTTTTTACAGGAAATCAGCAGAATTAATAGGCAAAGTAATGTAGATTTTGGACAGAGGCATGAGGCCTACAAGGAGTCTTCAAGAGCCAACAAATTTTAGTAATGAAAAAATTGTTCCTTGAAGGCTCAAAACAGATTTAGCCACCTTTTGGTATAACAAAATATTATAGGTGGCTAACAGTGGCTCCACTTGGGGATGGTGCCTTCTTGAAGGCATCAAGAATTCAGACTTGACCTCTGGGAGGCTGTCTACTTGCCTCATCCTTTGGGATGTCCTTCTGTGATTGAATGATCTTCTCTAAAAACATATTTGGCAGCCATGAAAGCAATGGACCTTTATCAACAAGCTTGCTACCTACCCAATCCTACAGATCTAACATTTTTTCTTCATCAGAGTGCACTTGGATTGGCAAACTCTATTCACAACATTTTATTCTTTTGAAAGCAGGAAATCTAATCTATCTCTAATCCTTATTTCTCCCTGAACTCAGATTAAACAGTTGAGCTCAGATATTTCTCTACCTATGCTACTGTTTGTTGGGATTAAACAGTCCAACAAACTTTCATTCTCTAAATTCTACAACGGAAATTTAAAAATAGTCAAGCCAAGATTGGACTGTTTGACTTGCTATGATCTATGGCATAAAGACAAGCTGCACATAGATTATTATTTGCAGAAAAATTTAAATCAAAATAGAAGGCTTAAGATCTGAAAATTTTCTCATTATGGCCTTCTTTCATATTCACAGCTCTGTTTTTTCTTTTCAGTGAGCTATCTTTGCTTCTCTTATGGTTCAAGTTTTGAGTGAATTAGAACCAGGTCTTTTCTCTCTGACTCAGAAATTAGAGTAGCTTTGAGTCAGTTCTTTGGAAACTTTGGTTCAGATTTTGAGTTTGTTTGAACCTTCATTTCTACCCTACTCTATCTACTGATAAGCCAAGATTAAACAGTTTGGCAAAATCAAATTTGCTACCCTATCAGCAGAAAATTGAAAGCTAATTGGTCAAGATTAAACAGTTTGGCCAATCAGAAGTGTGTTTCAAGGAGTGGCATTTAAGCTTGCACACTTTCAGATTCATTTCTCTTTTTTGGCATGGGGCCTTGCCTTTCTTGTTTTTCATTTCTGACCTCTTTTCTTTCTTTCTTTGTTTTGTATTTTTTGATTTTTCATAACTTTAAATGCAATGGTGGATGAAGTATTTACAATGGAAAAGGTAAAAAGGCTTCAAAATTTAGAATAGCTTAAGAAAAGTAATGTTTAAGCATCCTGCCATTGACAGGACCCCCAAACAATTCTGTTCCATTCAGTCCTTGTAAGAAGAATGCATTGTTCCCAGCAACTGAATGAATGGAGTAAGGGCCAAGCCATAGATTGTCAAATTTACCATGCTTTCCCTTGTCTTCTCTCTTTGAGTCCCACTTTAAAACTTTGTCCCCAATCTTGAAATTGCTGGCCTTTGTTCTTCTGTCAAAAAGCTTCTTAATGCTGTCCTGTTTCTGCAATGTTTTATTGTACACTTCCTCTCTGATTTGCTGAAGATGAATGGTTTGATTTATTCTTCTGATCATGTCATTATCTTCAGTCTGCAATTCTTGGATAAACTTCATAACTGGTACACCAAGGCTACTAGGAAAGATTGCATCTGTACCATAGACAAGTTGAAAAGGTGACATACCAATAGATTTCTTCAAAGTTAATCTGTCAGCCCAAAGTGCATGGATAAGCTTGGTGTGCCAAGAATTCTTGTTGTCCTCCAACAGTTTCTTTATTATGTTCACTAAGCTTTTGTTGGAAGACTCTGCGAGTCCATTACCCTGAGGATAATAGGCTGTGGAGTGTCCCAATGTTATCTGGTACTTGTGACAGAATTCCACCATTTTCTTGCTTCTAAATGCTGCTGCATTATCCGTGATGATCTTGGTAGGGCAGCCAAATCTGTAAAGGATATTGGTTTCTATGAACTTGATAATAACTGAATCATTGGCTTGCCTACAAGGAATGGCTTCTATCCATTTAGTGAAATAGTCTGTGGTAGTAAGGATCCATCTATGCTGGGCAGAAGATGAGGGATGGATTTCACCTATGAAGTCAAGTCCCCACTGTTGAAAAGGAGCTTCAACAGTGATTGGATGCAGAGGAAGAGGTAATAATTTTCTCTTGCCCTCAAACAATTGGCATTTATGGCAAGTAGTTGTCATTTTGTGAACATCAGGAAAAAGGGTGGGCCAAAAGAAACCAGCCCTCAAGATTTTGTTGGCTGTTGACTTCCAATACAAATGGCCTCCACACTCTCCTTCATGAAATTCCTGCTTAATCTTCTCTGCATCAAACTCAGGAAAACATTTAAGCAATATAGCACTAGCATTTTTCCAATAAAGACACCTATCTACAATGCAATGGTTTACTGCTTTCAGCTTTAAGAACCTTGCCTTCATTTTCGATAAACCAGGAGGCGTGTTTAAATTAAGCAACACATAAACAATATCAGCATACCAAGGGGAATTCAGAAAATGGTTTTCAATAATGGGAGTTGAGAATTCTTCTTGGCTGTCCAAAGCATTAATCACATTAATATCAAGAACTTCAAAATTGGATTCAGCCATTAATCTAGCTAGACCTTGGCCTTTGATGAGTTTAGTGGGTTTTATCTCTAAATCATATTCGAGAATAACAACAATCCACTTGCCTCTCTTACCATCTGGGTCCTGTGTTAAAATATCTTTTACAACCGAATTTGGGACAAAGGCAATGATGTGTGAGTGAAGGATGTATACTCTGAAGTCTTTTAATGCTTTAACCAAAGCAAAAGCTTGCTTTTCCATAATATTATACTTCAAAGGGGCATCCCTCAATGCCTTGCTAAAGAATGCAATAGGCTGCTCTTGTCCTTGTGGATTTTTCTGTAAAAGGACAGCAGCAATGGTATGTTCTGATGAAAATGAGAAGATATAAAAATCTTTTGAAAAATCAGGGCTTATGAGAACCGGTGTTTTGGTTAATGCTTGTTTCACCAGCTCAAAGGATGTCTTTGCTTCCAAGGTCCATTTTATCCCTCGTTCCTTCTTCAACATGTTTGTGATATTTCTAAGGAGTTCTGCCAAATTAGGGATGAACCTTCTTAAAAAGTTAATCTTTCCAATGAAAGACTGCAGCTCTTTGATATTTTGAGGATGAGAGATTTGCAATATAGCCTCAATCCTCTTTGGATCTATCTTTATACCCTCTTCTGAAATAATGTGTCCAAGAAGCTTACCTTCTTGGAGACCAAATAGTGTCTTCTTAGGGTTTAAAGATATTCCAAATCTTTTGCACTTCTCGAAAACTTTTCTCAAATGTTCTAAATGTTCTTCATCTATTTTTTAAAACACAGTGACATCATCTAGATAGATAATGATGAAGAAACCCAATTCTTCCGAGAATGCTATGTCCATGGCTCTCTGAAAGGTTGCTCCAGCGTTCATTAGACCAAAAGGCATCTTCACATACATGAAAGTGCCCCATGGAGTAGTGAAAGTTGTCTTTAATTGATCAGCAAGGTGAACTAAAATCTGATTATACCCTGAATAGCCATCAAGCAACGAAATCCTTTTAGACCCCACCACCCTTTGTAAAATGTGATCCATTTTTGGCAAAGGGTAGTTGTCTTTTAACGAAGCTTTGTTTAAGTCTCTAAAGTCTATACAAAGCCTGATTTCTCCAGTCTTCTTCCTAACGGACACCAGATTAGATACCCACTCAGAATATCTAATAGGGACAATAATGCCAACATCGTGCATCTTCATGATTTCCTTCTTAACCAATGGCAACTGGACAGGGTTTATTCTGCGCAGTTTCTGTTTGAATGGTTTTTGGTTTTCTTTAAGAGGGATTTTGTGCTGTATTATTTCAGTGTCATAGGATTTGAGATCTTCGTAACTCCAAGCAAAAACATCAGAAAATTCTTTGAACAACTCTAAGTATTTGAGTTTAATGTGAGCTGGCAAAGTTTTGGACAACTTGATCATTTTCGGTTTTTCCTCACTGCCTATATTGCACTCCTCTACTTCAGTTTCTACAGGTTCCAGTTTTGGTTTATTGGCCACATCGTTAAAATCGAACAACTCCTCTAAAGGCGTTAGACCACTTGGAAGTTTTTCATCTTTAGAATGCAGAATTTGTAATTCTTCCGTTTCTAACTCTACACTTAATTCTGTTTTGCTCCTAAGTTCGCTAGACAATAGGTTAGTATTGGCAGGTTGAGGAGACGATTCTTCTTCACCAAGAAAGTTTTCTTCACTGCAGTCTGTATCATAATCTGAATCTGAACTGTGCAGTTCGAACTCATTTCTGAATTGCATGAAGTCTTCTATTTGTTTGTCATTGTCAAACACTTGCCAATATTTTTTGTTATCAGGCACTGCCGGTCTAAATTTTATCGGAGTTGTGTTGTCTCCAGTCTCATATGGCGTTAGACATGTTCTGGCCGCAAAAGCTAAATTGTGGGCCATAATGTTGTTTTTCCTTGGGATGAAACTCAGGTTTGACTCCTCAAATGTTGTCAACAGATCCATGACATCATTCCGATAGGCTCTAAGTCTGGGATGATTTGCATTATACTCCCCATTGACTTGCCTAATGATTAACTCAGAATCCCCGTACACATTAATTCTTCTGGCTCCTAATTTCTTCAAGAGATGCAAGCCTAAGAGAAAGGATTCATATTCTGCTATGTTGTTGGAACACTGAAAGTTTAATTTTCATGAGATGCATTCTGTGTGGTTGTTTTCAGTGTTAATGATCCAAACCCCTGCACTAGCATTATTTCTAGTGCATGACCCATCAAAATACATACTCCATAAAGGACTGTCTTCGGTTTCGTCTGTTTGGCGATTGTCCTTTTTAACTATGGTGCCTTCTGACTATTCATGATTAGCAGCACCCAATTGAATTTGTTTTGACTCCTCAAATTCTTCAATAGATTGAGGGATGATTCCAGAAATGTTAGGGGTATTTTCTGGGTTGTTAAGTCCTAAAACAATGGACTCATAACCGGTAAATCAAGACCTATGCTTTGTTTACTAATGTTTTCACATGTGGCAAACTGTTTGGACACTTCTGCGTTATTATACTCTTCTTCCCTGTCGGCCTTTAATTCTGTTAAAGTGACTTGCTCACTAGGAGTTTCATTGTTAAACATGATAAAATAATCAAGGCCTGTATTGACAAAATATATAGGAGAGTTTCGTGGTCTGTCTTGACTTGTAACCGTGTATTGCATATGAGACTCCCTATAAAGTCTTCTGGTCTGATTGAAAACCGGGATGGTCGCATATGTCATGTCCATCTGCATAGTCCCCTGTAACTTAGCTCCCCAGGATCTTGATAATAACATTCCATACTTTGGGGGAACATCAGCCACGACAATGTCCATGAGTAAACATTTGGCTGGAATCTGGGCTAGGTTAACACAGAGGTCTTTGATCAACCCTAGACATTTTACTCTATTTGAGTCAAAGGAGTATAGGTATTTGTAGGGTCTGGTGATTTCTAAACCAAGGCTCTCCATCACAGCTTTAGGCATTAAATTATGAGAAGCCCCAGAATCATGCATAGCGTTGTGTAGAATTTTGTCATGAATGTTCAAACTCACATAGAAGGGAGGAACTGGTCCTTCTTGAAACTTCCCTTCAATCTTAGGGCCAAAAATCAACTCTGGTAGGTCGTCACTAAGATTAACTGTATCTCCATTTTCCTCTATATTTAAAACCTTCAAAATTTGGTTCCTATATACATGTTGGGCAGCTAACTCAGTTAATGGAACAGAGATCTTGATCTTTAAGATTTCTTGTTCAAGGCTGAAAGGGGTTTGACTCTTTGAAGCACTTGTTTCAACCTTATTAGCTGCCACTCTATCAACAATCACAGCTTGCTAATTCGTTTTACTTGACACAACTGTTGTATAAGGAGTACTAGCTGAAGTGTTAGTACTGCTGATGTTTTCACTCTGTTTTTCAGAATTTTGAGTGTTTTTCTCCTTATCCTTATCAGAATTAACAACCACTGTTTTGTTTTTTTGTTTGGCTGTTTTGGGTTTAGCTGCGGTGCTGCTTTGAGAGGATTTGTCAGAGGTTTTGGTGTTTGGGGCTTGTTGACTGGTCTTGCTTCTAAGGTCATATTCTCTTTGAGGTTCTATGACGACATTTTCCATGTCCTGATAATAATTTCCATTATCATCTCTTTTGTCGTCGTAAGGTGTGTAAAGACCCTATTTTTTATCATAATGAACCTCAAAGTCATCATCCTCTTCCCCAAACATGTTGATATCGTCTCCCCCTGTTATGTCTTCTGTTTCTTCAACCTCACTTACATAGTTTTGATGAAAGGGAGGAGTGATCTGTTGATCATCATCCCTGGGTCTGTTTGGAGGTTGGTTCATTCTAACATTCTGATTTTGGTTCCTATTTTGAGGAGCAGTTTGATTTTGATTTGCTTGTGCTCTCTTAATTATGCTCATCTCTTTCATCATTTCTTCCATCATTCCCTCTATCTTTGAGCTTGAAGTGGAAGGGGTTGATTCCTCTCTAAAAGATACTCTCTTCTCGCTCTTCATTCTTGCTCTTTTCTCCATCAAGTTTACTTCCACAGAAAGAGCACCCCTTTGCATGTCTTCAAGGGTTGCAAAAACTCTTTCTCTAAGTGAATATGTCATGTCTGGATCAAACCCTTCAGGAAATTTGTTTAAAGCTGAGCCCTGAGGAGGTTTTAGTTCGAGGGAAAGTGCATTATAGACGCTGTTAAATCTGGTACAATAAGATTGTACACTTTCCCCAGGGTTCCTACGGAGATTGTTATAGTCGGCAAGGACTTGGAGAGGATTCTTTCTCACTTCCCACTTATTTAAGAATGTTTGATGGAAGCCTTGGAGGTCGTTTATACTACGGGGTGCTAAACCTTTAAACCATTTTCTTACTTCTCCCCCTAAGCTCTGAGCAAACAGTCTGAGCTTGATAGAATCATCATCGATTTCATTTCGATCAAAATAGTCATTCATCTTATCCACATGTTGTGATGCAGTTGTAGCATTATTGGCATCATATAATGGAATTTTGGACTGATAGTCCGGTGGAAGATTGACTAGTGGTATATTAAGGGCTAAGGGAGCATACCATGTTGCCATGGCAGGAGGTGGAGGTGGATTTACAGAAGGGAAAGTGGGCTGAGGTGAAGTGGTTTGAATAGTGGATGTAGGGTGAGTAGAAGTGGATGGACCAGGAGTAGACCGTTGAGATGATCTTGGATGGGAAACACCTAAATTGTGAAGGAAATGTAAATCAGGAGGTGTCGTTTACCTGCTACCAGGATGTTCACTTGTTTCAGGAGATGAAAGTGAAGATTCAGAGTCTAACTGGATTATATCATCAAATGACCTAGTCCTAAATGGGTTCACTAAATCAGTTTGTGATTGTTGCAGAGCTGAAAGATTTTCAGGGACTGATTTAGCTCTCAAGGGTGATCTGAAAACAGTTAATAATTTAACCTTAGGAGGCTTCAGAAGGATACTTTCCGGATTATCAACTATCTCAGGTGGGTTAGGGTCTGGGTGGGCTCTAGTGTGAATCTTTTTAGAAGCCACTATGCTGTGTTGTTTAGACCTAAAACGAGAAAAGTTCAACCGGCTATGACAGTCTTGGAGAGGTTAACCAATCTGCTTTTACAATTTAAAATCCCACGGTCCTCTAAGTGAGTTCGAATGGTTTTATTAATGATAAGGGTTCTTCCCAGTGGAGTCTCAAGGTCTGCTGGGATTGTGGAGTCGCCAAGTGGAAATTTTTAGCTCCTTTCAGAGGTAAAAGGTCTTATGGTCCACCACCATGTTTATTTAATTC
Source organism: Pinus albicaulis (assembly GCA_034641835.2). Classification (NCBI taxonomy): domain Eukaryota; kingdom Viridiplantae; phylum Streptophyta; class Pinopsida; order Pinales; family Pinaceae; genus Pinus; species Pinus albicaulis. Next base: position 269,197,587 of record CM076576.1, read on the forward strand.
CAATCTGAAATATTTTTAGTTTTTTCTAAGTCATTTTTCAGTTTTGTGGTTGTTAAGAATATCCTAACTTTGTTTCAAAACTTAGCTAAGGTTGCGAGACAAAGGCAGTCTACTCTTATGGCTAAGCCAGCTGATTTTCCAAGGTTAGATAATAACTTAAAAGAATCCTAGGGTTGACCTAGTTTGTCACTGATTCAATTGAGCTTCATCTTAATTACCATTTCTCGATAGTGCTTGAAAAGGATGCTTTTGACTCACAAGATGTTATGAAGATTCTGGGTAAGGGCTCCCCAGTGGAGTCGCCAGAAATGTTAGGCCTCTGTAATTTATTAGCAAGATTGGGAGAGTCCAATCACAGAGTTAACATCATTTCAACCAACTTTGGGATTTTAGGATCTAGCCCTCCTGAATCCGGAGAGGGATCTCTCCAGTATGTACAAAGATGGATATTGTCTTTGAAGTTTAGGGTAATGATATTAGGCTAGTTATGAAGGCCACGGGTTTTGTTTTGTTTTGGATGGTTGAGCATGAAATGTTACTTGAGGGGAAAAACCTAAATTCAAAAAGTTCCAAAAGTGAGAAGTTGCAAGTAAATAGAACAGATTTGGCAGACAGATAGATATAACGCTGGTTTTTAGTCCATTGGGCTATGGAGTCATATCTGGGCTTTAATTGAACAAAAACATCAAGTGTGATCCAAGGGGCAAGTCATCTATGTCTAAGGATTTCTTTAAATTTTGATTTATGGAATGGAGTGATACACTAAGAAGAGGAATTAGACAGATGCAGAACGAAGAGCAGCCTAGGATCTGATAAGTACTTTTAAACCAGTCAGCCTTTGGCAAACACTTAAGGAGGACACGAAAGCAGACTAGGATCTAGTAAGTGCTTTTAAACCAACCAGCCTTTGACACACTTCCAATAGAAAACATACAAAACAAGGGGAAACACAAAGATAACACAGAATGGTCTAAGATCTAGCAAGTGCTTCTAAACTAGCCAACTTTTAACACATTCCAAGGGAAACAATCTGTTAGTTATGCAGAAAAGTCTGGGACCAGGGCTAACCATATCTTCCTTCAGTTCATCATCACATAACACATACTGAAAGTAACATTCAGAAATAATATTCAGCTAGGACGATAAAATGAGGGAACACCAACATTCTCATACCTAAAACTGAATTAAGTCATTCCTAAATAACACAGATTTGGAAGAAAACATTCGAATAAAGATTTCTCAGCCAGAGAAGGTTACTGATATACAGCAGGTCCTAACCCTGTTTAAACTGTTCTTTACAGTGGAAAATGAAACAATATGAAAACAGAAATAAAACAACAAGTTACAAATGAGAATAACATCACCGTCAATATAGATCAGGATCCCATGAAACAACTTTTATATTGATGTCAAACCAACTACAAACTTCAAGTCCAATGTTTCAGTTCAGCAATCATCTTCACTATTCAACCTAACTACTCTAGCACAAACAGAGCTTCAAGGGCCAGTGAATACTATGTACAAATAGAAGTCTCAAGCTCAAGTGTATTTCAAAGTTCTGCAACCAACCCCTTTCTCATCTTCTGTAGAAGTATTTATAGGAAGATGAGGAGGTGATATTTTAACAAAATATCTCAAAGACAGTTAATGCAGAGTGAAGACTTCTCGGCCTTTTGAGAGGCATCGATTGGAGAAATTACAGGTGGAAGTGCTGCATTAACTTTTACATTTATGATTTAAAACTCGAAGTGAGTTTCATTTGACTTTGAGGCTCATATGCTGCGTTTTGGAGTAACTCCGCAGATATTTATTCATTGGTTTCCTTGCATAAGTAACTCCCTGGCTGTGCTGGAGGCGGATATCTGATTTTCTTCAATAACTTCGGCCTCTGTTTGAAAGGTTTGAGGCAACAGGTGGCTCCCGTGGTAGCTGAGGAATCAATTTGCCTCAAATGCAGCGTTGGAAGTCCTTTCTGACTGACAGATCTTTTTGATTTTCTATTAATTCTGTTTTAGTTTGGGGAATTAGACTTTTGATATTCAACCTTAGCCGTGATCCCCAAATTTGTCTTCAATCTTCAATCTCTTGTGTGTTGTCTTTCAAAACTTATACTCTTTTAAAAAATGCGTTAAATGCAGTGTCTTGTCAATGTGCATAGCCGCGCAGGGCCTTCTAAGATATCGGCGCCCATGGAACGCCGATCAAACATTCAAATGAAGCCCTGTTGAATGGTTCTTTTCACAAGCCGAAGGCACGGGAATCGTCATTCCCATCCCTCGCTTTCCTTCGTTCTATAATGGAAAACCATTAGAACACCTGCAAAACACAACAATCAGTTAAGAAATTCTGCGGGAATAGGTTAAAACTGCTTCGGATGGCGGGGGAGGAGCGTAGCCGTCGGATGAAGGCAACCAACGGTGGAGATCTGCAAAGAAAGGCAAAAGGATAGCGGGAGAAGAATAAGGAGGAGCAGTTTTGGACAGTCCGATCTTGGACACGTGGACGGTCCAGATTTAATCAGAGGGTCTCAATCGGAGGTGGCACAAAAGGGGATGCGATTGAACTTCTAGTGCGATTAAGCGCTGGCCGTTGATCTGCAGATCAGATCGACGGCGGAAAACGAATCAGCGGGCTTTGAAATGGCGGTAGGACTTGTGATCGGAGGGAATGAGGGCCGTCGGATATTCGGAAGGAGGCCGGGCTGCCGATGCAATCGGAGGCGAACGGAGGGACTTGCGATTGCGATCGGAGGGACGAGCGATGGAGCGGCCCAGGTCGGTCTGAGATGGACGGTCGGGATTGGATCGGAGGGGAAACAAAAGGACTTGTTATCAGCGATCGGAGCGGCGCTGTTGCGATTGAGCGCGGAGCCGTCGTCTGGGCGGAAACGGATGGTGGAGATTTAATCGGAAGGGGAAGCGATGCGATCGAGAGAGGACCGTGATCGGGAGTTGCGATGACCGTCGGATCAGAAGGGAGATGGACGGCTGCGATGTAATCGGAAGATTTCAATCGGGGCGGCGCTCATGCGACTTACGATCTGAGGGACGGGTGCGATTGAGCGCTGACCGTCGGATCGGCGGGGAGATCAACGGCCAGGATTTAATCGGAGCACGCAATCGGAGGAGGAGCAGAGGGACTTGCGATCAGCGGAGGGCCGTCGGATCGCGGGGAGAATGGACGGTGGAGATTTAATCGGGAGGCCTCAATTGGGGGGCGGACTTAACATGTTCCGATTGTGATCGGGAATGGGTTTGCGATTGGCGTTCCGCCGTCGGATCAAAACAACAGATCGACGGTGAAAAACCTGCCGCGGGACTTTAACGTTATAAATGGATCGCATCGGGGATTTTCAACGTTACAAAGGGATTTCTCACCTGCCCGACTTCCGATTGCGATTAGCGCCTGGGACTTAGGCGCTTGGTCCCGGCGCGGGGTTACATGTGGGGAAGTGGTTAAGGGGCTAGCGGGAAAGGGGCCGGGCCTTATAATAAGGTCGGGAAGTGGGTTTTGGGCCCATTTTAATGGATTTTAAAGGTGAAGGAGGGGAACGATAGAGAAATTTTTAAAGGGGATTTGGGGGAAAATGAGGAGTAAATGGGGAAGTAGAAGGGGAGAAAAAAGGGAAGTAAATGAAGGTTTCTTCAGCAGTTTTTTACAGGAAATCAGCAGAATTAATAGGCAAAGTAATGTAGATTTTGGACAGAGGCATGAGGCCTACAAGGAGTCTTCAAGAGCCAACAAATTTTAGTAATGAAAAAATTGTTCCTTGAAGGCTCAAAACAGATTTAGCCACCTTTTGGTATAACAAAATATTATAGGTGGCTAACACAGAGTAATAGGCTACATGTACAACTACCGTGGAGAGGTGGCTCTACTTTGGAGAAGTATGTTGGTGAGATAGATTGTTCTTGTGTTGCGCTGTTTGTTGTGATGGAAGACCCTATAATTGTATCCTAATTACCAATCAGTGTAGTAATTCACACAACTTGTCCCATCTGTCTTCATTCAGAATGGTTAATTTGGTTACCTTCCGGTAAATCTCATCAACCTCAGTATACTTTGCAAATGTTGGCATTACCATGAAGATGTGATTTACCTCATGCTGAATAAATAAATAATTTCCCATTGCTTCTAGGAATTCTCTAATTATCATGCTGCCTTTGATATTAGAAAATTTGGAGCTAGCTCTAGCTACTTCCTTCAGATTTTGATTATAATCTTCTTGAGTAATTAATTTATCATTAATTATGAATAAAATGGGTAACCCTTTCTGATTTAAAGCTTCTATCCTGCTGAAAAACATGTTTACTGCTACTTCCAGGCTTTGACACTTTTCCTCCAACTGAGTAATAATATTTTTTTTAGTCAGAGTCTTCTTGACCTCCAAAATGGTTTATGTCCTATCATCAATTCCTAAATCATACAACTCATACTTATTCTTTGAATTTAGGAACTTGATGATGTTTGTAGCTTTGGTAGGCATGTCACCTAATTGTTCTCTGATTTCTGTAATGGCATCTATTGCTTTCTTTATCAAGTCCTTCTACTAAAAAATGATATGGATACATGGCTAGATTTCAGTCATATAATTCTGACATGGCCAGATTTTAGTCATATAAGTCATGTCAAAATGATTTCCTTGGCTTAGGCCAAGGTCTATCCAATAGCTGATTCTCTCTCTGATTTTCTTAGCCTTTCTATAAGCCTCTGAGATTTATGAGCTTCAACCAAAAGTGAAGCCTCACTCATGTTGTTTTGATCTTGCAGTGCTTTAAATTTTCCCTGCAACTTCTTTATTTCCTCAGTATGAGTGGAAAAATTATCAACAACCTTTGTTAATTGGTCAACAACCTTTGTAGATTGTGCAGAATGTGTAGTTGATCTTACAGATGCCGTGGTGGGAATTGTTGTGAGGTACAACATCGAGAGTCACCATGGACACTTTTGAACTCTGCTCCTTTTCCTTAATTATCCTCTCTGGCTCTTAATTATCCTCTCTGGCACTATCTCTGTTTGTTTGATCTGAGCATTTTGTTCCATGGTTAACTTCATCATGTATCCTTTCTGAGTCTTGGATTCTTCAATATCTTTAGCGAGAGGATATTTATTTGCTAGCAACTTCAGCTGCTTCCTCAATGTTGCAATGTCAACATTCTTCTTCTTGATCAACTCCTCTACAATTTCATGTTTTCTGAATCACAACCCATCTTCACTGATCCAAAATATTTTTCTTGAGATGTGTTAAAGAATTACATGTAAAAATTGTAGCTTAAATAAGAAACTTTAAAGGCATAAACATAAGAAGATAGAAGCAATTAACATCATGCAAGAAGACACAAAGTTGATATTGGAGTTCGTCCAAGAGGGACTACGTCTCCAGGCCCGACTCAAATAGTGGGGAGGCCCTCTTTCATTAAGTGGAAAAAAATGAAAGTACAAGTATAAAATGCAAAATTACACCCTTATACCTCCATAGCTAAAAGTGCCCAAAAATTGGATACCTCTGATGAAGAAATGGACAACACCGTTGGATTCATGGTGCCAAGAGGTGTAGAATCCATATAAAATTTTCCTGAATCTGACAAAGTCAAAAAATGACCCCTTTGGAAATGGCTCAGATCATGGTTCCACCCCCCTCCTGCACAGTGCTCATGGTTCCACCCTATCTCGAACTTCGTGCCCACTCCTGACCTGCCTGGGCGCACTTATGAAATCCAGGTATATATAATGAAATGATGGGTGGAATCCCCAAGGAGTCCATTGGCTGAAGTGGTTAGGATCCGCAATTGGAGGTTGGGGGTCAGGTGGTCAAACCCTGCCCCCTCCTTTGTAAGTCGGATTTCATTTTTTTTCAAACTGTGACATGATTTTAAAACAACTGCCAAAGATATTTTAATGCAAGTGTGGGGGGATGGGCTCGCATTGGGTGGCCCGCCCTGCCACTTCCCAACCTCTATTTGGTACGTGGCATGTATGGTTGGGTTGGCGAAGGGGTTCATCACCCCTGCCACCCATATATAATATGGTTACTGTATATAACATATGGGATAGGGCCGCGGGGTCTCGACCGTTGGCCCCACCCATTAATACATAGTGCGGTCGTAATACGTGGGCTTGGTCTGGTGGGGTCATGGCCGCTGACCCCATTTTTAAATATGTTTTGTTATGTCAGATCCGATGGGGGTGGTGGGGGTCATGGCCCGCCACCCAAATTTAATATTTTATTTTTATTTTTTTATAACTAAACATATTTTTAAAAATCCCAAAAATAGGTTGTAGGAGTCAATTTAAATGTCCCACAATTTTTCCCAGAATCCGACCAGGGTTGGCCGGAATCCGGCAGCCAAGTTTCTGCAAAATTATTGCCTCCTTAAGCTGCCACATCACCAAGACAACCCTCAGACTTTAACTACTCCTAACTCCTTCGTACGAACTCTGAATTGAGTGTCGTATCTGCCGTTGGAATCAGAAATACGGGATCTTCAACTTGACATTAAGTTTTCCACATTCCTGACACACTGATTTTTAAGCCTTTGTAATTAAGCCACTTGTACTTGAACCTGTTTGATCCACCTGGATCATTCCTCCCCACTGAAGAGATTTTGGACCCCAAAAGGCTTATCAATCAACATGCAAGTGAGGGAATTGCTCCCTCACCTTCTCCTTTTCAAGCCATTTAGATTTACTTGGGTGCATCCCTTTGAAACCAACACGGAGATACTCAACATCTCCTCGTCTTGAAGTCCTGGTTCTTCGATCGAGAATGATTTCCTATGGAAATTCATCGAGATACTCTGGTACATAATCATCCACTGCAGGCACTGATCCTACCTCCTCGGTGTCCATAATCAATGGTGGTTCATAAAGCTTGAGATTTTTGACAGTCACGACCGAGTACATCTGCATGTATATAGGCAAATCGAGTTGGAAAGAATTATTCCCAATCTTCTCCAATGTGGTAAATGGACCATACTGTATTGGTCACAATTTCTTGCCTTCCCCTTTCATTCGATCCTTGCTGATATGAAACCATACTTTGTCACCAACTTGAAATTCATGGTCGACTCAGTAATTATCATGTCGGGCTTTATATCGAGCCTGACTCTTTTCCAACTGCTCTTGCACTACTTGGTGAATTGTTTGTATCGGTTGGATGAACCATTATGCTTTGTCCCTATCGTCACGTCCACTGGCATCTTCATCCCTTCCATAGATCATGTCAAAAGGGTCCTTTGGTAAGTAACCAAAACATGTCTCGAATGGTGAATGTTGCATAGAGGAATGAGCTGCTCAGTTGTAGGCATGTTGCTCATATAGAAGATGCTCATCCCACAAATTGGGATGTTTACTACGACAACCCGGCATAAAGTGTACCACGGTACGGTTGACGACCTTTGTCTATCCATTGGTTTGTGGATAGAACGTTGTACTTCTTTTCAACTTTGTGTCCATCATTCGCCACAAGCTGGTCCAAAACTCCCCAAGGAAGCAAGAGTCTCAATCTAACACAATCGATGTGGGAAATCCAAAGTGGACCCAAAAAAATTGAAAGAAAAGATAAGCAGTATGCTCAGCAGTGACATTCTTTTTACAAGGAATTAATATGCAAATTTTACTAAAGCGGTCTACGACAACATACAAATAGTTGTGACCCTTTCTAGACATAGGTAAACCTCCTACAAAGTCCGTCGACACACTTTCCCATGGACGACCCATAATAGGAAGTGGTGTGTAGAGCTTGAGTTTTCTATTCGAGGGCTTTGATACATAACACATCACACATCCCTTTACAAAACAGGTTACAATGTTTTTCATATGGGGCCAAAATAAAAAGCTTTGCAAATGACATAAGTTTTTTTTTTACACCAAAGTGACTAGACACAAGAGAGGTATGCGCCCCTTGAATTATATATACCCTTTCTGTTGTGGGTATGCACAATTTTCCAAGGTGATGCAACAGCTTCCCCTACAAATTATAGTTGTCTAAAGGAACCAGGACCTCGTCCCTCGACTCTCGAGTCAGCTCACCAAGTGGGCCAGAAGAGTTTGATTCAGTCAACCATAATATTCCCGTTGAGACAGGGTCTGAGAATATTCAAGAGGTTGGTTTCCGTGACATTTTTAGAGAGAGTTTGATTGATGTTAACCCTACCTCTAACCGTGTAGGTTGCACTACTCATGAGCATGGTTTTCTGGGTAACAATCGTGATGAGTCAGGGTGAGAGATTCCTCAGGTTGTTGGTTTCAACGATAGTATTGGAGATTTTTTGAATGCAGTTAACCCTACCTATAACCACGCAGGAAGCCTATCTCATGAACATAGTTTGTTGGGTAACAACCAGGATGATCATGTTGTTCTGTGTCCTCGGTTGGATTCTGATGTTAAAAGTGATGATGTGTGTCATGAACATGGCTTGGGGGGTAACAACCAGGATGATCATCTTTGTCCCCTGTTGGGTTCATGGTATAGGGAAGTTAAAAACTATGTTGTGGGCCATTAGGCTTTATCTAGTTGCGATAGGAGTATTGGTAAGAGGCTTGATAAAAGGCACATTAATGCACAAAGTTTTATCGAGCATGGTGGGCAACGGGGTAGGCAATGTGGAGGAGGGGACTCTTAAAAGGAGTTACTTTAATGAAGATTCTAGTGGAACCATTCACAAGAAGGTCGTGAAATTATCCTCAGTGGGGTTAATTCAAGAAACTCTTAAGATTGTTAGTAAAGGTTTAGGATTTGTTGTTTTTCCTAAAAGCATTCCTAAAGAGAGTATTCTTTGTAGCATTGAAGAAGGCATCCAAAGTTTATCTCTAGATGATAAAGAAGCACTCAGACAAGAATTCTCCCTTATTCTAAGGAAAGAAAGAGCCCCTAAAAGTAACCTCAGTAAGGATGAGATGAATGCTCTTAAAGGCCTTCGCGAAAATGACGAAATTGTTGCCCTTAAGGCAGACAAGGGAGGAGTAGTGGTCGATTTAGATAAGGTTGAATATATTAGAAAAATGAATGAGCATATTGATTGTAACAGCTACAAGAAGCTGAATTCCAACCCTTTTCCAAAGGTTTTAAGAGAAGTCAAGAAGGCGATATCGAAACCCCATCTCGATGACAAGTTAAAAAAGAAGTTGACCCCCTCCTGTGAGGTCATTCCAAGAATTTATGGGCTACCCAAAATTCATAAAGAAGGTGTTCCCCTTAGACCAATTTTTAATACCATTGGATCCCCCACCTATGAATTGGTGAAATATGTTGCAAAAATTCTTAAGCCTCTCGTTGGAAACACTGATTCCTTCATTAAGGACTCTAATGATTTCGTTAGACTTATTAAGGAGGAAAGGGTGGAGGAGAGCAACATCTTGGTAAGCTTTGATGTAGTTTCATTGTTCACCAAGATTCCATTAGATAAAGTAGTTCAGGTTATTAATGAGGTTACAGATCCAAAGACTGCTAAGCTTGCAGAGATTTGTTTACGATCCACCTTCTTCAGTTAATTCCAAGGAGAATTGTATGACTAGGTATCAAGTGTAGAAATGGGATCCCCACTCTCACCTATTGTTGCCAACTTATTTATGGAGCACTTTGAGAAGAAAGCCCTTACCTCCTTCCCCTTAAGTCCAGCTTTGTGGAAAATATTTGTAGACAACACCAACATAAAATGGACACATGTAGGGAGAATCTCAAGAAATTATTTAATCACCTCAACTCAATATCCTCTGAGATTAAGTTTACTATAGAGATTGAAGAAAACATGAGCATTCCTTTCTTGGATGTCCTTGTTACCAGAAAGGAGGATGAAACACTAGGGTATCAAGTATTTAGGAAGAAAACCCACACTGATAGCTATCTTCATGTTGAGTCTTACCATCATCTTGCTCAGAAATGTGGTGTTCTTAACACTCTTGCTGTAAGAGCCCTAAGGATTTCTGACGAGGAGCACCTAAAGATGAAATCACTCACCTAACATCTATTTTCACGGGTATAGGTTATAAAGAGACAAATATCAAAAGAGCCATCAGAAGATCTGAGGGTTCGATCATATCCAAGAAGTGTCAAGGACCTCAAGAAAGTTGTGGTAGGGTTTTTCTACCATACGTTAGGGGTGTTACGGATAAGATAGCCAAGGTTATGGGAAGGAGTGACATTTTCGCGCAATTTTCAGCAGCAGGAACCATAAGACAAAATATGCGGCCAGTTAAAGATAGTGTTAGTCCCGAACAACTTAAAGGTGTTTACAAGATTGACTGTTCATATGGGAAAATTTACATTGGTGAAGTCAGGCGCTCTCTTCAAAAGCATCTTAAAGAGCATGGTGTTGATATTAAACATGAGAGATCTCTCACCTCGATCCTTGTTGATCACTCCTCGAAAATAAGCATCATTTGTGCCTCGAGGATGCTAAAATCATTGCTAGGGAGGAACACTATTGTAGAAGAAAAATTAGAGAAGCGCTTGAGATTATAAAGCACCCGTATAAAAGTAACAAAGATGGAGGATTCGAGATTAGTGACAGTTGGCGACCTCTGATTCGATATATGTGCTCTCAGGGTTCATCCTCTTCCAAGGTATAGTCTCACAGGTTTACTTCTCTTCCTTATAAAAATATTTTAGGGCTTGATCAATGCTAACAACTATTTGAATTAGTTACTTTTAACAATTATTCTTATTAATTAATCTTTATTTTTATTAATAAAAATTAATTAATTAATAATTATTATTAGTATCTATAGTTTTTTAATAAATAAAAAATAAAAATAAAAATAAAAATAATAATTAATCTTTCAAATTTATTATAACATCAGATTACTTAAAATTGGATTTTTTCTTTTATTATAAAATAAAAAAATAATAATTATAAATAATAAAACTTAGTTTTATTAACATTTATTTAGTCTTTTGAATAAATATTTGTTAATATTAATTAAGTGAACTATTATTTATTATTATTTTATTAATTTGGTAAATAATTCTAATTATTATTATATATATTCTCACTAAATTACTAATTAAGAATTTATCCTTGTTTTATTTAATTAGATATTATAAATTAGTAATAATTATAATTTAAATAAAAATTTTAAAATTTGTTTAGTAACATTCCGGTTGTGTTATTATAACTAATATACAAATTTAAATTTATTATATAATATTTTATTAATAGCATAATAAAAAATTATTAAATATTTATTCGAATAAGATAGTTATTTATTTATTAAAAAATTATTAGAATAGATTAGTTATTTATTTATTATAATGAAATAAAATTATTAATATTATTAAATTAATATATATATATATATATATATATATATATATATATATATATTAAAAAATATATCATAATTTATTATAAAATTAATTAAAATAAATTCATAAATTTATTAAATAAATTATAGATTATTAATTAATTTGTTTTGGTCAGCGTTTTTGCTCTTTATCACTATATAAATCTTGACCTTTTGTCCTTATTTCATTCTTCATTCAAAAAACTTGTCCTGAAGATGGATCACTTGTTGGGATTCGAAACATCAACCAATGTTTTTTAAAACTGTGGATAATCTGGAGATTTCTTTAGTAAATGATAACCACAGAAGCTTGAAAACCATGATAGTTGTCCACCTATGAACCATGAGTTAGTTTTCCATATATTTCTTTAAATTCATCATCGTTAGCGTATTGTTCAACGTAACTTTCAAAAGACAAAGAAGCATTATGCAAAAGAATAGAAGCAACAATAGGAGACCGAGAGAGCATATCTGCTACTTTGTTACTACTTCCCTTCTTATACTTTATTACCAGATGAAACTATTGTAGAAACCCCATCCACCTGAAATGACAAGACTGTTGTAGCTTGGTCTATGACTGAAGGTATTGCAAGGGTTGGTGATCTACATGGATAATGGTTTCCTTACCGTTTAGGTAGTGTTTCCACTTTTTCACACTTTGGACCAAGGCATAAAGTTCCTTGTCATAAGTGGGGTAATTGATGACAACCTGGGAGAAATTCTCCAAATGGTAACATATTGGCTTCTTCTGCTGTAAAAATACATCTCCCATGGCATACCCACTGGCATCAGTTTTGATCTCAAAAGGCTGCTAGAGATCGGGTAAATCCAGGATTAGTGCAGTGCTGATTTTCTCTTTCAATGCTTCGAAGGACTTCTACGGCTTTCCTCCCCACTCAAAGGCTTTTTTTATACTTGTCAATGTGTGTAAGGGTGATGCAATAATGGAGAAATTGGCAATGAATCTCCTCCAGTATTTCACTACACCTAGAAAACTATAGACCTCTGTTACATTGGTAGGCTCGGGCCATTTTACAATCACCTCAAATTTAAAGGGGTCTATTTTTAATTGACCATTACCGACAATATTACCTAGGTAAACCAATGAGGTTTTCCCGAACTCACGCTTTGACAATTTTACATACAATTCTTCCCTCTTTAATATGTCAAGCACTTTCTTTAGATGGCATACATGTTCATCCCAAGTCCTACTAAAGACAAGAATATCATCTAAATACACAAGGACAAATTCATCAGTGAAAGACCTAAAAAGATCATTCATGACCCTCTTGAATATGGCTGGAGCATTGCATGGTCCAAATGGCATCACCATCCATTCAAAAAACCCCTATTTGGTCTTGAAGGAAATTTTCCACATGTCTTGCTCTGCAATTATGACCTTGTGATAACCCCTACACAAATCCAATTTGGTAAAATAGATAGTATTCTTTAATTGATCTAACAAATCATCAATTCGAGGGAGAGGGTATCGATTTTTCACCATGATTTTGTTTAGTGCCCGATAATCCACGCACATCCTCCATGTGCCATCCTTCTTAGGTACTAACACAATCGGCAAGCCTCAAGGAGAAGTACTTGGCCAGATGACCCCTTGGTTCAACAATTCTTGTACCCGCTTTTTGATCTCCTCCATTTTGATAGATGACATCTTGTACATACCAATGTTTGGCAATGGAGAATCATGCTGCAAATGGATCTCATGTTGGATTTCTCATTTCAGAGGAAATCCTCTTGGATCTTGAAACAACTCATCATAGTTAGAAATAAATTCACATAATTCCTATTTATGAGCCAAATCACATCCTCAGAAAGCGTCAGATGTTTCTACATCTTTTTCTCTCACAACCATGAGCAAACACCCATTGCTGGAATTGACCAATGTCTTCATCTACCCTGCACTTACAAGACTGGCACTGACCTTGGTTTAATGAGCTCTTACAATATACTCTACCCCATATTTTTTGATTTGGTATTTATTTTCATGTCGAAAGAAAACTGATTTCCTGTCATAAAGATAGGGACTCCCTAACACAATACCATAGATATCCAATGGTATGACATCTAGTTCTACTTCATCCACTAGTTTAGAAGCAATTACAAATTTAACCTTACATTTCTTGGTTACATTTAGTTTTACTTTTTCATGTATCCATCCAAGCGAATAAGGTTTCGAATGAGGCTTAAATTCTAAGCCTAATGTTTTAACCAAGTATTCTAAGATTAAATTTGCTTGAGAGCCTGAATCAAATAGAGTTTCTACTTTTGTATGATTTACGACAAATCTAATATGAAACAACTTAATTCTCTTTCGTTCATTAGGAAAAGGCTCATTTGTTGAACTAGTGATTTCATGCGATTCAGAATTAACATGAAGAGAATGAGTACCTTTTGTGCCTGCTGCTGTGATCAATGCCTCATCACTAAAGTCGGATACAAGGTCCTGTTGCATGGTTGCTACTGTCTTTTTCTTACCCTTTCCACCATATCTCTTTGGCTTCTTTTCTAGGTACAACTTCCAACAATGATTGTCATCATGACCTTCCTTTTTGCAGTGAGTGCAATAAGGCTTTTCTCCTTCATCCTTCTTCGTTGATGCTGTGTTCTTTTCCTTTCCCTTTCCTTTCGCTTTGAATTTTCCATTTGAAGGTTTGAAATTTGGTTTCTTTGAATGATCATCCTTATCATTTCTGCCCCCGTTTTCAAGATGAATGGCCTTTACACTGATCGAGTCAATAGTATTAGGTTCAAACATTAACAATGAATGTCTAATGTAACTATATAACGATCCAATGTACTTAGTTAAAAATTTAGGTGAATCTAATGGAATGCCCAAACTTAGTGCTTGTTTTCTATATTCCTCGGTAAAGCTTTGCACGTTTTCTCCTTTGCCTTGCCTTAGGTATTGCCACTTCATTAAGGATTTTTTCTTATAACCCAAGGGATATAATTGATCTTTAAGTGGAGCAATGAAATTTGACCATGAGGAAATAAGGTTACCCAAATTATTGTTTCCTTGAAGTTTGCTCTCCCACCATATGAGAGTGGTGCCATTCAGTCGAAGAGAAGCCAACTGGATCTTTGCCTCACCCTCCACAATCTGCTAAATCCCACAGTAGAGTTCAAGCTGCCTAATCCAGTTTTTAAGTTTCTCTGCATTAATTTCACCATTATACATGGGTATATCAAATTTGACATCTAAATTAAAGAAAGGTTTATTACATTCATTTCCTGAATTCCTATGATGATGGTGAGAAGAGGAGGAAGAAATTTCACTTGTTGGAGGAGAAGGAGGTGGATCTCATCCATTATCTCCATGCCCTGAACCTTTTCCTTCTGAAGCATTCTCCCCTGCTTTCTCTAGTTTCTCAAATCTAGAGAACAACTTTTCGACCCGATCTGCCATGGTGTAGATGGTCTTGCAAAAGTTGAGCTCCCCCTCATTTCGAACATCGTCATCCATGTTTCTTCTCTGATGTGCACATTGCGCTTCGGGATCAAAAGGCTATAGTGTCCCTTTGCCTCCTTGTAGCCTGTTTCTAGTTAGCATACAAGCATGTAATTCACATCTACAAAAACTTGCTCTAATACCACTTGATCCAAAATATTTTTCTTGAGATGTGTTAAAGAATTAAATGTAAAAATTGCAGCTTAAACAAGAAACTTTAAAGGCATAAAAATAAGAAGAGAGAAGAAATTAACATCATGCAAGAAGACACATAATTGATATCGAAGTTCGTCCAGGAGGGACTACGTCTATGGGCCTTGCTAAAATAGTGGGGAGCCCCTCTTTCATTAAGTGGAAAAAAATGAAAGTACAAGTATAAAATGCAAAATTACACCCTCATACCTCCATAGCTGAAAGTGCCAAAAAATTGGAGACCTATGATGAAGAAATGGATAACACCATTGGATTCGTGGCACCGAGAGGTGTAGAATCCATGTAAAATTTTCCTGAATCTAACAAAGTGAAAATCTGACCCCTTTGGAAATGGCTCAGATCATGGTTCTGCCCCCCTCCTGCACAGTGCTCATGATTCCACCCTGTCTCGAACTTCATGCTCGCTCCTGACTTGCCTGTGCGCACTTATGAAATTTTACAACAAAATGATGGGCAGACTCCCCAAGGAGTCCGCTGGCTGAAGTGGTTAGGTTCCGCAATTGGAGGGAGGGGGTCGGGTGGTCAAACCCCGCCCCCGCCTTCATAAGTCAAATTTCATTTTTTTTAAAATCATGACATGATTTTAAAACACCCACCAGAGATATTTTAATGCAAGTGTGGGGGGTTGGGCCCGCATTGGGTGGCTCTCCCTACCACTTTCATCAGCCTCAGCTTGGTACGTGGCATGTATGTTTGGGTTGGCAATGGGGTTCACCACCCCCGCCACCGATATATAATACGGGTTTCCCTATATAAAATGTGGGTTCAGGCCGCGGGGTCACGACCATTGGCCCCACCATTAATACATAGTGCAACCGTAATATGTGGGTGGGGTCTGGCGGTGTCATGGACGCCAACCCCATTTTTAAACATCTTTTGTTATGTCAGATCCGATGGGGGTGGTGGGGGTCATGGCCCGCCACCCAAATTTAATATTTTTTTTATTTTTTTTATAACCAAACATATTTTTAAAAATCCCGAAAATAGGTTCTAGGAGTCATTTTAATCGTCCCATAATTTTTCCTAGAATCCGGCTAGAGTTGCCGAATCCGGTGGTCGGGTTTCTACAACATTGTTGCCTCCTTAAGCTGCCACATCACCAAGTCAACCCTCAAACTTTGATTGCTCCTAACTCCTTCATATAGACTTTGAGTTGAGTTTTTTCTATGACGTTGGAATCAGAAAGACGAGATCTTCAACTTGATATTCAATTTTCCACATTCCTAACACTTTGATTTTTGAGCCTTTGTACTTAAGCCACTTGTACTTGGACCTGTTCGATCCACCTGGATCATTCACAACTAAATCCTCCAAAGATTTGATCCTAGTATCTTTTGCTAGAGAAGAAATCTTCTCCATTTTCACCTGAGACTGAATGTTGGAAAGTGAAACCTGCAATTTAGAAACAGTCATAGTTGTATTGGTTAGAGTGGAACATATCATTTCACTAGTTTGTTTATGCATCTCCATTTGGTCAATGGGATGTACATATTTAGTATCAAACTCAAAAGTTTTCTTCTTATAATCTGATGTTGATTTAAGCCATGTGATTTGAGACTTTAGGAAGGCCATCTGCATCCTCCCTTTCTATGAGTCAAAAAATGAAGGGAGTCTACTCTGTGAGCTGGACGTCTGCTTCCAAAATTGAGTATAAGTGTTATTCTTAAGAATCTCATTCTTAAGTTTGATTTCTCTAAACCTATCAAAAATGCTCTTTTCTTTCTCTCCTTAAACAACCTTTGTAGTCTAGATTGTGTCTTGTTGATCCTGGGATACTGATGATACTATCATAGCAACTTCTTGTTCTAGATTTTTTTATTAATCTTATTTAGGATTAGACTTTGTCCTCTTTATGTACATGATTTTAAACTTCTTCCCTGCATTGTCTGTCACTAAAGGCGACTCTTCTTCTCTCTGTCTCTTGGCTGCTTTCTCCTAAGGAATAGGAGTTTGTGAAGTAGAAGTAGAAACGAGTTTCTCTTCAGCTTCCTGCAAGGTATTTTCTGCCCAAGTCACTTGGTTCACATATCTTTCAATTTCAGGCCTCTAGGTATGAGTATATGGAGTAGTTTTGTTTTCCACTCTCATTTTAGAAATTATACCCAAAGGGTCATAGGACCATGTGAAACTTAAGTTGAAATTCATTTCTTTGATAAGCTTATCTACTTCTTCTCCTGCTGACCTGCTATTACATACAAAAGAACCAACTTGTGTCTTGATTCTAAATTGTGATTTCTTCTTGGCTGAAACAAAGTGTATCTCATCTAAATTGATTAGTTTTCTGATATATTCTAGTGAAAATATCCTCATGGGGATGTATTTTTGAAATTTGTATGGTGCAAACTCACACCCATACACTCTGATTTCAGTCTAATTCTGGTACAAGTACCCGTCTCCAGTATTTTCTTACTCTGTTAGGTGTAAAATTATTTTTATCTTCTCACTGATCCTTGGCTCTGTTGAAATGTTTAACACACTCATTGCAGGGTGGATAGATTTCTCAATGTATCTCTTGTAAGTGAATTCTTCCTTCTCCTTCATGACTAGGGAAGTCTAGAATATTACAAACTGTTGATTACCTTCTTCATCTAACTTCTGCATGAAAAATTTGAATATGTCTACCTAATAGTAGATAAAAATGTAAAAAAAAATT
Source organism: Pinus albicaulis (assembly GCA_034641835.2). Taxonomy (NCBI): domain Eukaryota; kingdom Viridiplantae; phylum Streptophyta; class Pinopsida; order Pinales; family Pinaceae; genus Pinus; species Pinus albicaulis. The sequence goes on from CM076576.1 coordinate 269,215,202, forward strand.
GAAGTATACTTAAACACTCCCTCAATTGATAACTTCAAGAATTGGTCATGAATACTATCAGCCATAAATTGATTGAAATTGAAAATAATTGAAGGTTTATTATCTGTGGAAAATATTGATAGAAAACCTAGAATGGGTTCATCTACCCACTAATCAGAATAGTAGCCTAAAATATAGGATATCACAAATATATTTTTTTTGGCTTGATCTGCGAAAATTGAGGAAGGATAAGGTGGATTATTTCTTGATAATTGAATGTTTTCAGGTAAGAAAATGTCAAAAATCCGGGCTCTTTTCCACAGAGGGGGCCTGCATCATTTGATCTATGGTTTTGGCAGTAATGGTGAAGATAATTTAACCATTTGGGGCTATGATTTCTCTTTGGTTAAGGACATAGAAGGCTTGGCATTTTCTGGTGACTTCAGGAGAATAGAAGGTTTGGGGACAAATTTAGTGGGGGAGATTGGACTCCCAGAGTCCAATTTCATCAATATTATCCACAAATTTATCTTCAAGCCAGCAATAGAGTTTGAAGTGTTTGAACTCACATTGTGTCTCAAAGATTTTATAATCTTGGTCAGCCAATGGGATGTGGTCTAAATCTAAAGGGGGGTGAATCAGGGGATTTACAGAAACCTCTTGGCTTTTATTCTTGGGAGGCATATTATTAATGGAAAAATTGCAGAATCAGAGATGGGGAAAATGAAGGATTTACCGAGGATGTTCACAAGTTTGTCGTTGATCAGAGAAGGAATTGGGATGCTAGGTGCTTGATTGGGTTCTTTACTGACAGAAGATGATCATTGTAGATTAGAGAACCTGAAAATAAAAATGTATTTCAGAGAATTATGCAACATAAAGGAAAAATGGGGACGAGTTCAGGGTTTAAAAAGCTTTTAGGGGTTTTTTGTTGTAGGCGCGGGTTCATTGAGGTTTTCAAATAGTTACACGGGAAAATTAAATGCAACAACAGTAATTCCCAGGAAAAGTATTAATTGGGTAACATATACTGCCACGCTGTAGGGAATGAGTGGAGGAACGAGCGTGGGTAGGGACAACGGGAAAAGGATGAGGGTCGGAAATTTTTGGAGGGGGTTAAGCACGGTAAGTGGTTTGAGGCGAGGGGGTGGTGCGAAACACAGAGGGCACACCACATTTTGTGGGACCCGGCAGGGTAAAACCATCTTTCAGACCCCCTGGTGGTATAAGCAGGATAGCGAGGGGGGGGGGGGGGGGCGAATGAACATGGGTCGTTGATTAAGTATGATTGATGATTATGCAGATGAGATATGTGTGAGATATGTGTAGAGGACTTTATAATATGGCTGGACCTTGGGTTTAAAACATTAATGTATTTAAAAATTAACCTTTTTCGCAATTTTCATAATGTTTTAAAGCTTAGGCCAAAATTGCAATAGTGAGTCCTTTGAAATAAAATTATCCTCCTCTACCCTTTTAACCTCAAAATTTCACCTAGTGCTAAAAATAATATTTTACTCATTTCTTCCTATGGGTGCATTTAGACTTGCAAACCCTCATTTCATTTCATTATGGAAAAGGAAAATCGTAATATATTCTATCCTCTTATTTCTCCATTGATTCAACTTAAACAATTGAATCAAGATCATTTTCTATCTAACTAACATTAGCCAAGAATAAATGGGTTGGCTAAGCTTATTCTCTAATCAAATTAACATAAATTTAAACTTGTTTAACCATGATTAAATTGTATGATCAAACAAATGACAAAGGATTGTGGCATTTTAAACAATTTTCCCACAACATTCAGTTTATTTAACAGAATGAAACTATCTATCAAGTAGTGGCATTTAAATTTGCGACACTTTCAGTATTATTTCTTTGTTTTTCTTTTGTGGGGTTCTCATCTTTTATTTTTTATTATTTTCACTATTTTTTCTTTTCTTTTTCTTTTTCTTTTGTCTCTTTATTCATTTTTTTTAAATACCCTCTTTTCATTTTCTCTTATATATATATATATATTTTTTTTCTTATATATATATATATATTTCTGGAAATCATTTGCAAATTGAAATACTATTTACAATATCAAATATCTGAGATAAAATATCCAATCACCTTGAGATCCTATAAATTATAGGACCCTAAGACAACATAGGGCAATGAATGTGAACTATAGAAAAAATTGGATGCAAAGCTTGATACAATATGAGTCCACATAAATGCTTTACAAATCTTCTAAATTTGAAGTGAGCATTCAAAACAATCTTTTTGTGTCAAATTTCAAGCCAATTTCCATCCATGTTGGGTCCAATTATTTCTCAAAAATCAGAATGAGGTCATGATTTTCATGCATACACAATACATCCTGGGTCATATTTCAAATTCTAAAAAATTCCATGTGATTTTTCTTGTTAGCTCCAATCGAATTCATAAGCTTTATAAATCGGACACATGTAAAATCTAGAATTTGCACGTGTTACATTGTTCATTACTTGACATGAAACCTGGATAGATGAATTAATATGACAAGGAGGAATACTAAGTAAAAAATATCTAAGTTACATTCCACAAAGACTGATAATATTTGGTGGAAGCAATGCAAGTTTTAATAAGCTAGGAAGCACTCAAGTTTCAACAAGTTAGGAATTCCCTTAGTAGGAATGACACCTATATGGGAATCATTTCTAATGTAGAGTGGTCAAGGATTCTACTCAAATGAGCCAATTACATTTCCTTTTTTTTGATGGATCAAGTCAAGTCCATACAATTCCCTTAATTAGAATAAGCCTTAGAGTGGTTAAGGTTTCTTCTCAAATGGACAATTACATTTCAAAAAAAAATTATGGATCAAGTACATACAATTCCCTTAACTAGAATGAGCCTTTTCCATATGTGGGGATGTCATATGAAGCCATGTGAAGCAAGATGGAATCAAAGTTCATTGAAAAAATAATGTTATGAATATAATTGGGTGTTTCAAACATGAATAAATACTTGTTTGGTCCTTGTCATCCTTTTACTTCCACCTCTCTTAGAATCTAGTGAAATTTGCATGAAAAATATGAAAGAGTGATTTAAAATTTCACTTTCAATAATGGTGAGGTTGATAAATGAGTATATTTCTAGAATACTAGATGAAGAGGTCTATGTATAAATAAGTGATAATCCTAGCATCGATAATTTGTAGAGAATAGTAGTAAAATATGGTATCACTAAAGTTTGGAACTTCTACAATGTTAATGAGTCCATATGGCTAGGGAAAAAGGGCTTCTACAAAGTAAAAGATGGAAAAAAAGAACTTCTACTAAGTAGAATATTGTTTCATTTCCATGGCCACATTCCAATGAAAATCTATATACTTATAAGTATGTGAGACATCATACCCTTCCTAAGAGAATGATAAGAAATATACATTTTATGGGTGTCAAAAAAAAATTGAAAAATTTAGTAGGATGTTGCATGCAAATCTATAATATGAAAGACACACATAACTTTATTCTCTATCCTAATGTGAGATAGAAAAGTTTCCAACAAGTACCAATTCAACCCTCCAAAATCTATCCACAAATTGGCTTTCAAATATCCATAATGAACTCCATCAAATTCTTGACTTAGATTTGTAATAGGGCCAAATTTAGGCCTTTTTTACTGCTCGAAAAATATCAGTCTTAACCACATAATAAACTCTAACTTAAACCCTGAATGAGTTTCGATATTATCATAGATAAGTCTTGAACTTCACCCTTATAATGGGCTTGAACTCCATCACAAAAAAATCTTGGAATTTATTTTAGATAAGCTCAAACGTCACAAATTCCATAGAGATGGTGTTCCATTGGAGGCTTCTTCAAGTCTTGACCTAGTCGCCATAGGGTTTCAAGGAAATCTATAAAATTAGAAGAGCTAGCATTTGTTGTGGGTTGAGAGAGCCAGTATATTGCCTCAAATTCACATGAAAACTATTATTCTCAGTCAAACACCTCAACCTCTATGATGGAACCATTTATAGGAATACCCATGATCTAGTTTACATCCTTTAGTGTAGGTGTCATCTTTCCCAGCGGGAACACAAATGTGTGTTTACTAAGATTCCAATATGACATGAACTACAATAACTAAATATGATATGTATAGATAGTTTGTACTTGGATGTCCCTCTCCTACATGTATTTTGTGTCATCCGTCATAGTGTGATCCTAATAAATTTTTTCCCTAAGCTCCATATACTCTCTATATTGAGCCACTATCTAGGATGCCATTACCTCTCTACTTGGTTTCTCCGAGATTAGTGGAAAAATAGGTAGCGTCTCTCTGACCTCTCTTATGCTCTCTATTGTATCCTTTGCTAGCTTGTCTTCTTATATACCAACCTCATCATCACCTCTCAAACTATCAATTGTAGGTATATCCCTCTCCATTAGCATGTCCCATAGCCAATCCAAAGAGACTAATATCAACATACTTTCCAACTCACCCCTAGTAAACACTTATGCTGGACATGACTTATGTTTTCCATACCAGCCACCATACCTTCTTTACCTTCACCTCAACTGTAGGCATCAAAATTCAACCTATAGATACACTTGCCTTTGCTAGTGGTATATATGTATTTATATTTGGAAAATATGGGTCTTCAATTGTCTATGTATCCCTAGAGATATGTTTTAAGACTGAAATAGAAAGGGAATAAATGACCAATATGTCATATGTTGAAGCTGTAGGGTTTCTTATGTAGGCTTGAAATTACACATTTGATGGGAGTTGTTAGTCTATTTATGTTTAGTCCAAGGAAGGAGCATTGAGTCACTATGAAAATAAATTTTCAGTATTTGAAGGATATCAAGGACTATGCTTTATGTTAGAAGAAAAATAAAAATGAATAATTCTATTTATGATATTTTATAGATCTTGATTGGGCTAGAGATGTAGACAGTGGAAATTCTATAGGAGTATTTTAATTATTTTGGTGGAGCCATCAACTAGATGGCTAAGAAGTAGTTTATTGTTGCTTTGTCAAGTGCAAAGGATGAAGACATTGCTACTACAGGGGTTACCAACGAAGTTTTAAGGGATATTATGTGGAGATTTTTTGTTACAGTCAAAGTGCCATTACATTTAGTAGATCATCAACATATCATACCAGGACTAAACATAATATAGTTTAGTTTCCTTTTCTCACAGACATGATTGATCTTGGTTTTGGTGTAGTTTGTAAAGTGTGAAACTAAATAAAATGTAATAGATTTTTTCATAAAGATTTTTGAAGCTATGAAATCCCATTTTTGTTGCTAGAACATCGAATTACATGAATGTGACAAAATATAATATGTATATGTTGGAATCATTTTGTTTCCACATAATTTTATAACTTACTAATTTTTTTTCATGTTCATAGTTTCTTATTAGCATAAAAGCTAGTTGAGTATTGATGTCAAAAGCTAGCTCACTATCAATGTTGAAGCTAGTTGATTGTTTTTGTTGAATCTAGCTAATTTTCGGTGTAAGAAGCTAGTTTCTCATTAGGATAAGAAGCTAGCTGACTGAGAATGTCAAAGCTAAATAGACAACTATAGATGTCAGAAGCTAGATCCCAAAAATGAGAAATTGTTAGCTATTTTTGGCTATGGATTGATTTTAATGGTAGTGCTAGGATTTGACTTGATTTTGGCACCTTACCTATGACCTTCACATGATGCCCATGAAGGTTATATACTTGAACCCATATTTATACCAATGAAAATGTATATTATATACTTGCATCCATCTTTAGACCAATGAAAATGTATATTATTATTGGGATCCTTGTTGGCTACCACAAAGATTCTTGTGGCCTATAACAAATCGTTCTTACACAAATTTGTGGTGCTTGAAAACTCGACCTTGACCGAATCCACAATGAATCCCACCACTACTACATAAAGAGGGTTTTTAAGACATTAATTTGAGATGAAATAGAAATTTTGTCTGAATTTATCACTTTTCTATTCTTATTTATTATAATTAGGACGATAGGCCTCTCTTTTGAATTAGTGCACCTCACGTTTTCATCAACCATTTTTGTATGACCGTATTATCTGTCCAACTACAGTTACACAAATTTTAATATGGTCACTATGCATTTTCATCTACATTTTTCTTACCATGTCGACAATTGTTGAGTGAATTAAAGTGACACCTGTCTCGTTTCCCTTTTCTCCTAAATTGACATGTGGCATTTCAATTATGACCGAAGTGGTGGCCCATAGTTTTTTATTTTTGTGCTTGAATGCGAGATGTTATACTTGCAGCCCCAATGTTGCAACAAGGCTACAATTTGGACTTCTTAAAGCCACTTAATGCCAGAAATCGCTACTAGAAATATGTTTGGTAGCAACCCTTTGAGTAAAAATTCCCCTAGTTCCTTTCCAGCTTTTACTTGCCCTCACAGAAGACCCTTTTAGTAAAAATTTCCCCACTTTCGTTCCTACTTGAACTTGCACTCACAGAGGACCGGTTTTTTGAAGCAACAAGATATTCTTCTTCGCAACATTAACAACAAAAGGATGCACCCATTTCGCATGCTTTTCCACTGTGCTGCAATGGTTCTGAAATAGAAAAGTCCCATGGCCTCAATAAATAATACTCACTTTTGAAGCCCCAAGGGGAAAGAAGAAGATGAGGGCGATGAGGATAAATGTGTATATTGTGAAATGATGTTGATAATTGTCATCTTTTTTAGTTGAAGGAAGTTCATTATCATCAAGAGAAATGTTGGTCCAACAACCATCAAAAGCAACCATGCAACAATTAACCTTAAAATAAGACTTAAATTATATTTTTATTCCTAGCTTCGATTTTCTTCGAGCTAATTGATTTGAACCACTTGTTCCCTTTGGTGTCATCATCCCCACTTGATCCACTGCCTAGTCGCTTGCTTAGATCCTTCTGCAGTAGTTTCACATCACATGACTGCAATAAACTGAGACACCATGTAAACTTATTTATTCCATACATAGCAATAATATTAATGCAGGATTTGAAGAACCAAAGCTAAGAAACGTACGCCTTCCAGTAATGAATGGGATTCACTAGTAAAAAAATTGTGGCAATTCAATTTTATCCTTCGATGATTTTATTTTGTACCTTCGGGTGGTTGTTACCAACTTTCCAGTGAAGGGAGGCTACAAAATACACAAAATTTTATGCTCAAATGTGAATTAACCAATGCATTGAAGCTTGAAATTCTGCATAGGTATAATTGCTCACCTGTCCAGTGAGACTCTCATATAGAAGAGTTCCAACACTCCAATCAACAACGTTCTCATAGACTTTAGCTTGAATAATTTGAGGTGCCATATATTCTGTAGTCCCACTCATACTATTGGATCGAAGTGTCTCATCTACTTCCTTTTCTAGCCCAAAATCATTCAACTTAAGCTAAAATGTTGCCCAATGGAGATTAGAAATTATGGTATTTTGAAATTTGAATAAGAATATTCAACAAGAATATTCCAAGAATTTGAATTAACAATCAGATTTAACAAAAGGAAATTCAACAAATAAATTTAGGTATCTTTTATGCTATATAAATGTTATGGATCACTTCTGCCATTGGCATAGTTTCTTTTTATTTTTTCTTTTTATTCCCCTAATATTTCTCAGAACTTGGAGCGACACTCATCGTGGATACAATTGGATTAATCTCTATGACGTTCAAAAAATGTTGTTTGTTTTTCAAATGTATTTGACAATAAAAGAAATTCCTAAATGTCAAAAGTGACTAGGAAAAAATATAGAATCAATAATTGTACAATAATTTAAATTCTTGTAATAATTTACAATGGTGGTTTCGCAGGGAGGCCCAATGTTGAGTGGTATGTTCAAAGTTATATGCACAATTTACAATGATGTTTTATACTTTTGTTAATCATTTTTGTTTCAATAAATATTTCACTATCTTAAATATTAAGAATTTGCAAGGTCAAATTTCATCTCCTTATTATGGATATTTTTCTTCTTTGCAAGAGTTGAATATCGAGAAAAGAAAATATATTTATTTATTATGATTTCACTAATAAATTCATTTTTTTTACCATAAAACATAATCATAAATGTAAAGGGATTTCCATGGAAATCATGGAAAAAAGGTTTATTTCATTGTCTATATTTTAATATAAAGTTCAATTTATATCAAGTATATCATTGTTTATTCGAAGTATGATCATCACCAAAACAATTTTAACATATCATTTAATAAAATTATTCGAAAATTATTTTAATATTTCTACTCATAAAATTTTTGTTCACAATGGCATGAATGACATACTACCATAAGTGAGTATCTTTTCAAATCATTTCATAAAATCATTTTTCCAGTTTTTACATACTACAATATTTCATTTTGTAAATAATTTTGAAGAAGCTATTTTCCGAACTCAATTTGATCAATACAGAAATAAGCTCAAGTTAAAAGTATTAAATATATTAAATTAATATTGAAAATCAATTTACAAGGGTTGCTGAAGAGATATATCTTTTTTCCAACAAGGAAAATTATAAAAACTCTGACACTTTCTGCTCCTATTTGTTGCAACCACATTTTTTATGTTCATAAAGCATTTGCAATCTACACACTATTAATGAAATTAAAAACAGGAAAGTGAATATTTTTTTCCCTTTCAATCAAGAAATGGGTCAGAGAATTGACAAAGGAGTTAGAACAAGCAACCAATGTCATTCTGTTTTTGTTGGTCACTGGGAAAATACCACTCTCTATGAGTGATGACATTGATGTTAATCTCGTTGAATGGGTGAATATTGATCTCCATGCTCTATAAATTTTAGAAAAAATACTAAGAGGGAGGGGGGGGGGGTGTGGGGGGCGCGGGGGGTGAATCAATATTTAAAATACTTACTTCAGATTTATTTTCTTATTCTACTTTATATATGCAAAATTTATTCAGTAAACCTGCATATGTATGCTACTGTGATGAAAACAACGTGCATATATCCAGTGAACTTAACTTTACATATAATTCATCATATGTTCTTCTTTAACCAGTGCACCATTACTTCAGTAAACATGTATGAAGTAGAAACTATGAGTAGAAAGGAGAAACTATATTGCCAACACACAAGAAACACATCAACACACATGAACACCAAGATTTTTAGGTGGAAACCCAATGTGGGAGAAAACCATTGTTGTTGTTGTCTTTGTGTTCTTTTATTAAATAAAAGTAATATTCTTAAAATATTGTATTGGCACAGAATTTAACCAGTACACAGGCTCCTATCTACAGAAGGCTAAAACCTTCTCTCATTTTCCATCTCCAATAGGAAGGGAGCTACAACCCCCTTTATGTAGACTATTATCCTCAGCTCTTAGTGTATCACTTTTCAGAATGTTTCAAATTGGATCCATTACCAACAACTCTAAAATGAACTACTCAAATACAGAATCATTTAATCTTCCAATGTAACCAAAGAACCTAGACTAAATCATATCATTACACATCACACCAATGCAGAGTCACTCATCAATATATCAAAACATTGTTACCCAACACAAAAAGAAACTGCTGCCACTAAAAGCCATGTTCAAACATGCATCATATTATATACGCTACTATTCATACTCATACATGTGTTTGTACATGTTTCTCCTGAATAATGCCCACGTACATATCTCATAATATTGACAGCTGAATAAGAATCATTGTACCACTGAATCAATCACCCAAAAAAATACTGACGTCAACCTAAATCACTGAGCCAAATACAAATTATCACATAGCAACATCGTCACAAGTCAATATTTTACTTCATAATCAATTAATCCCAAACAATATTTTCAAACACAGATTATTATAAGAGATAATTAATCGACAAAAAAAAAAAAATAGATCAACAATTATCATCATCTCATACAACAAAACCCTAACAGATGTATGCGACCCTTATGAGGCATTTCCTCGTATGTATGCCCTTTTCATACTTGACACATGCGTACAGATTTTTCCATACTGCAGAATATATACACAACTAGGTGGTAGAAGATCCACATATATACATGATCTCTCGGTGGAAAACTAGTGTACATATATGAAATCACTGAGTCATGCTTTTTCTACAATGAAAGAATAGAATTTGCAACCCTTAAAATCTCATGCTCACGTCAAAATATCATTAATACCACATATATATCATAATTAGATATTTTCAACAAGAAAATCAAACAAGTACATATGATACCACACTTCAAATATTTTGGGTTTTTTTCTTTTCCTTGCTCCTTGGTGCACACCAATTTCAGATCAAATCATTCATAGTAAATGAAAAACTTGCACACCTAGCACTTTGATTTCCATCTCCTTATATAGATTAGGCATTAGAAAATACCTTAGGCTAATTCCTTAGCAATGCTGATGGTATTCTTTGACAGGATCAAATATTTGTTTCCACACTCATTACTATGGTCCAATACCATGGTAAAGACCCCTGGTATTGAGAAAACCTTGGTGCGGAAATGATAAGCTACATTTATTCACCATACCCGTGTATGTACACGACCTTTGTTCACAGGTCTCGCATGTACTTTCCCAGACATAATCTTTATCACTTCACTGTCTGTGAACTAATATTCCTTTTTCCAATATCTTTGTCACATTTGTATTGACCTAAATACTCATCCTGCTACTATCATGTTGACATCTTTATTAAGTAGGTTGTGATCAAGGACAACACATTTTTCATAATGCCAAAAAAAAATTCATCTGGGCCATGTACCTCTAGAAAAAAAAACTCATAAACTTTCTTCATTTGGTCGACATTTGTACATATGAATCACCAAACCACAAACCCATCATAGAACATGTTCTAACCATACTTTAGTCCATTTTGGATGCATAATTTTTCTCCATACGACATATTTTTTAACCATTCCATCCCCATTTTGTAGTGTACATGGTATATCTTCACTCCCTCTTTGCTTAGTTATAACAATTTTCAAGCTTTTGTAGGCAAACAAAGAGAATATTTTTATTTTACTTTGTGTTGCATGAAAACACTAAAACCAGTGGCTTGATAATAGACAAGTGATTTTTTTTAATAATTTCATTCTAATACATTTTTTTATTACTAAATGATTGGTTCACAATGCAACTTTCAAAATTAGTTAATATTTTTAATTTATTTTATAAAATTGAAATTTAAAATTAAATAAAAAATAAATTTACTCTCCAAAATCACTTTTTAGCTATTAATGATGATTTGATAATAGTTTTAGTTTTTAATATTGGAAACATGTGAAGCAAACTTTGTCAAAATATATTTGGCTTAGATGTAACTAAGTTCTATTTAACTATACATATAAGGCTTATTTCTCTAACGAATTTAAAAATGGAAAATTTTAAAAGGATATAATGTTGGAGTATTTGAAAATGTGATTTGGTATTGTAATAAAGAAGAATTTTGTAAGATGCATTGAGATTAAAGAGAGAAAAAAAAAGAGAAATATTGATTTAGTTTACACATGTTTGTTTTCAATTTTATTTCTTAAGGAATAGTTTATAAATGATAATGAACATTTTTTTTAAAGTTTGATCATTTTTATTTATATATAAATATCTATTTTTAATATGTTTTAAAATTATTTTAAAAAATAGCTCATATCAAATCCATCACTACTTGTCCCAATTTTAACATTTTATTTCATAAATTATTCATAATTTTTTTTAACATTTCTACTCCATTAAATGTCTGTATAATGGCATAAGATCATTTTTCAAGTTTTTGTCACTATAATATTTCATTATTTTGTAATTAATGTTTCAAATAGCATTATATCAGTCTCTCTTTGGGAAAATGCTAGTTATTATTTATATATTTTCTTTTGTCTCTATAGCGACATAAGCTTTTTATTTTCCTAGGTGATGAAATGTAGTTTTCGGTTTATTGTCTTTTGTCTCTATCAAAACATAACACTTTTCATTTTTATTGGTAATGAAATGCAGTTTTCTACCAAGGAATTTCCCATTCACAGTTTCTTTAGGGTGATTTCAATGGGTGCACCTCTAGGCATTTCCCATTCCAGGACAGTTTCCTCGAGTGCTATCAATAGGTGCATAGTCAGGGAAATTCCCGTACCATAGTGTCTTTTAGTGCTATCAATGGGCGTGCAGTCAGGCATTTCCCATTTCACAATTTCTGCATTCCCACTATTTATGCTCATTCTTCTCCAATACGAATGGGACGTCTTCTCGAAAGACTAAAATTTTATATAGGGTTTCCTTAAAAAAACCATGGTTTTTCCACAAATTCATATAAGGACACAAAATTTCAAGTAATATTTCATTCAACAATATACATTCAGCACAAAAATGTAACAAAACTAATATTTCTATATTCAATAGTACCCTAGATAGACGAGCAACGATAATTTCCTCTTCTCTATACAAAGTTTCCTTCACAAAATATTCAAACCCCTTTTACTGCTCATGAAATGTCCTCGATATCTAGATCTGGTGACAGAATTTGATTAGAACCATTTCAGCCTTAGTAAATTAAATTTCTAATTATGTATAGGTGCCTCAACTTATCCCATGACTTCAGAACTACAAGTGTATAAACCCTTAGAGATATTTTGTCTCACCTGGAATGATATGAACAGTTCTAGGTACTCCAGAGCCGCTGCAAGTAAGAATAATCATCCGACAGTCTTGGAGTAGATAGGGTGCATTACAACCACTTCAAATAGAGATTCTTCATGCTTACACAGGGTTTCATTCTGGTTCTTTTTCAAGCTTGTTAATCTAAGAATGTCCTGTCAAACTTTAGAAATAAGTCAGAAAATTGCATATGAGAATAATCCAATAGTTGTTGCACCTGTACAACAGTTGGCTAATAGATTGCAAAACACTTTAGTTATTGGGTAATTGCACTTTTAGCTGCTAATTTTTCATTCTAGACCATGTTTGGGTCAAATCTCTTTCCATCCATTACACACATAAGGCCTTGTGATTCTATTGGAATTACATCAGCCTCTCATCACAAACCTAAGGTTAGCATCACGAACCTAAGGAAAGAAATAAACTAATTTCCCTATCTGCATGGACCCATAGGCTAGCATCATCCGGCAGTCTTGGAGTAGATAGGGTGGGTTACAACCACTTCAAATAGAGATTCTTCATGCTTACACAGGGTTTCATTCTAGTTCTTTTTCAAGCTTGTTGATCTAAGAATGTCCTGTCAAACTTTAGAAATAAGTCAGAAAATTGCATATGAGAATAATCCAATAGTTGTTGCATCTGTACAATAGTTGGCTAATAGATTGTAAAACACTTTAGTTATTGGGTAATTGCACTTTTAGCTGCTAATTTTGCATTATCGACCATGTTTGGGTCAAATCTCTTTCCACCCATTACACACATAAGGCCTTGTGATTCCATTGGACTTACATCAGGCTCTCATCACGAACCTAAGGCTAGCATCACGGACCTAAGGAAAGAAACAAACTAATTTCCCTACCTGCATGGACCCATAGGCTAGCATCAATGGAAAAAAATAATTCCATACATTTTTGTCATGTGGAAGGTGGATCTTTTACATTCACATTTTGACCACATTTCAACAATAGATCTCCCACCTACAGGTAAACCAAGTATGTGATATGAATAGCTAGGTTGGGTTGTTGAGTTTTCTAGCAAGTACATGCCAAGACATTAATTGGCAGCGTATCTTTGAGAGTGAATTTGTGTTCTTTTTATGTGTGGGAGTATGAAGATTTGGAACATGTTGAAATAGACTATAGAATAGTTACAAATCACACTACTACAAGGAAGGGGATTTTAAAATGTTTTTTTAAGACAAAAAAAGTATCTTGTTTTGAACATTCAATCTTATGTAAGATTTTATACATGTTCTTTAATAGAATGCAAACATAGTGATACAATGATACATTATACTACATATCAATAGAGACACAAAATTAAAACTTGATTGTCAACATGAACTCTACATAGTTCCATATTAATTTAAATCATTTTCAGAGAAATATTGAGTTTCTATGAACTCGCTTTTTCTATATGCATACTTTCAAATTTATGAATATATGTACATAAATATGAATATATGTTTTCTTCTAGGCATCCATTACAGTTATATCTAGAGCATGGTAACAATTAAACACCGTCATATGCTTAAGTTACAATGCCTCTTCGTGTTTAGTAGAAATCGTTATCAGCCAACACCCTCATGACATAGGGGGCATATTTCAACAAGGCACCGCCACAAGACTTTGACAAATGCCGCCAACATCAATCCACTACAAAATTGTAAACTATTTTGAAGAATGTTTTCTACATCAATGTTCTGCAACTCATTGGCTCTTGGTTTTTTCCCTAAACCACAACTCGTTCACTCTTGCTTCAGTCCCTACCCACTCTAAAGAACTTTGAAAAATTCTCTCAACATCAATGCATCTAATTGACATGCATATTTTGAGAGATGCACTCAGGGATGAGGAAAATATGACATCTAGGGAAAACATGCTTCTTTATAAACTTGATCATTAATTTGAAGACAAAATTATGTTATGGGAGTTCGCTTCAACAAGTTTCAAAGTGTTCATATCATGCCTCTCCGTCAGACAACAATCAACAATTAGTTATAGAAGATATATTCAAAAGGAAATATTACTTTGCAATCTTGGCTTTGAAAGTATCATGGATCTATAGTTGTGAAATATAATAGTATGTTTGTTGCAAGTATTCTTTAATAGGTGTATGTTGCATGACATCCTTTCACCTGGAGTGCTCTTGTATTCACATGTGTCTTCCATATTGGGTAATAACACACTATGTTATCAGAATTGGCACGATAAGCTACAATTTTTGCATAAAATGATAAACAAAAAGAAATGATCTAGAAAGTTGTTTCTTGAGATTTTCTCACTTAATGGTTGTATTTGAAAAAAATAGTGATAATTTATTAAAAAAAAATTAAATGAAGCAAAATAAAATAAAATGTTATGATGTGAATGTAATTTGATTAAAACATTAACAAATTACTACTTGATATTGACTTGCATCCCACCCTTACATCATTTATATAAGCATATTTGTATTAAATAGGTGACACCATCTAGCATGCACCCCCCTCATATATTATCTTATAGGGTTTGATTGCTTGGCAACATAGACATGGATATAACTTAGCTTTTGTTTTTAAAGTTTGCTTTCCTCCTCAATACAAAATGTTGTCTATTATAGAGTGAAAACTTGAAAGAAAAAATAGCTTGCTCTTTTATAAGGAAGTTGCTAAAAAAGTTCCATACAATACCTTTACGATATGTGCAGAAATGATCCAAGCGGATATTGGTGGCCACCCGCCTATTCCACCTAGTCAATTTCATTAGTTTTCTATTTACTATTTTTAGCAGTTTTTCAGGTCCTAAACTTTTGGATCCATTTTGAGGCCCTAAACGGCGTAGTCCGTGGACATATATTTCCAATGAGGTATCATATGCACCAAACAGAGATATTATGACCAAGTTACGACCCCAGGAAGTTGGCTGACCAAATAACCCCAACGGGGCCCATAAACTCTTGGTGTTACATCTCCTCGATTAGGGTTTTGGTTGTTTATGGTTTTCTCTATTTTTTCAATAATAAAAAGGCCCTCGAGCCTCATTGTAACAAAATTTAGAGGCATGTAGTCACCACATCACTTCCCAGAGATAAACTACCATCTCCCTAGCATAAATCCAGATTTCTGGTTATGATTCCATGATGGTTTGAGACATATTTCAGTTTCAATTTTTTGTAGTAAACTTCATGAAAGTGCCATGGTCTCCACATATCATATTAGAGAGTGAAAAACATCTCATTTGAAAAAAAAAATTATTATCTTAAATGTATTTTTTACGAAATTTGATTTCGCTTCCCGGTTTGATAGATATGAGCAACTGAATTTAGACCTGTTTGGAACACTGAGGCGTCGTGCATCCTATGAGTTTGTGGAATCATTTTCTCACCCCACAGGTCATCAAATTTCAAGTGTCTTATATCATTGGTGTTATCACACTCAAAATTGTGCAAAGGTTTCTTGGATAGGGTCTTCCTAGTTTTTTATGTTATGTCAATTTAGATCATGAAATTGATAAAGAGGGGTGGAAATAATTTCTATCCTAAGGCTAAAAATCATCAGAAACCATGTCTTGTCAGTCAGTTGTCATTTCATATCATCTCAAGGTTCATTTTTAAACTTCAATGTCAACCTGTATGTTTTTATCGTATTTCGTAGCTCACATAACTACGAAATGACAGTTTGCACTACATAAACACCTAAGCTTTCCATAGCGAATATGTCAAAATTTAAAATGTTGGCGGTGCGGAATCATGTTTTTCTGTAAGAGACAGAGGTCTAAATGACATGGAATTTTTTCATTGGTTTAGGTAAAAGTGGAGTTTTTCAGTTAGTTATGGTAGTCATTATCATTTTAAGTCATGATTTCTGCGCTTTTATTCCCGCTTTCCACTTCATTTTTCATCTTTTCCACCGTTAGGTTTTAAATTTGTTTTAATAGATTCCCACTCACTCCTGCCTTGTCATTAGATCATTTAGATCCTACCTATCATAGTCATTTTTGATCTCTTGCATGCAATGTTCTACTCTCACCAAAGCAGGTTCATCTTTGTCCCAAAGTAACTCTCTGTCCATCCTTCTATTTGCAGGTGTCACAACAGTGAGGAAGCTACGCAGTATAAAGAGGATGGAAACCAAGAATAAGGTACATAAGGGAGGTTATTATATGAGATTCAAACAAATGTATCTTAAGCTGTTGAACGAGGAACCCAATTTCGTTGAAGCCTTCAAAAACGTGGGTTGTATGAGATTCTGCCAGAAGTTGCAAGGTTTTCATGTTCAAATATCAAAGGATTTTGCAACAAATTTCACTGGCACAACATCTAAAGTAGGAATTTTGAACTTTTTTGTCTCCCTTGAGACAATAGCTTAAGCTACAGAGATCCCAAGAGAAGGTGAAGAGTGGTTTAAGTCCACCAAATTCAAGCTACAAAATTGTGATGAATTCATGAAGGCTGAATATGTTGGAACTGACATAGTTGTTGGGATTCCAAGAACATATTTGAAAGAAGACTACTCTAAACTTCTAATGATCATTCATAAGTATTTCACTTGCGAAGGGAGGTTCCACATGGTGTACCAATATCACTTCAAGCTTCTACTGCACTTCACTGATAAGCAAGCCATTGATCTTCCTTTTTACCTGTTTAGAAGATTGAACAAGATGGCACATAAGGTACAGGCTAGGCCACAAAAAAATGATACATTTGTGTTTCATCATGGGCTTATTAAGCTATTAGTGTTGGAGGAATTAGGAAAAATAAATAGAGATTGGACTTCTTTTCTCTTTCTTAGTGGATATGTAGTTGATTTAATGACTCCTAAGAAGACTCCTAAACCTAAGGGCACTCACTCAATTCATAATGAGTAGTGTGTTAATGAAACAGAGGTGGAAAATCAAGAACTAGATCATACTGTACAACCTACGAATGTTGAAGAAGAACCAATCGATATTGATACATGACCTACACAAGAGACACCAATCCCATTGTCAATACCTACAAGAAAAAAACCAAAAGTCAGTAGCAAGAATAAACAAGAATGGATGAAAAGGAGTAAAACAAAAGGTCAATAAATTGAGAAAGGTAATTTGAAAGCCATCCTTCAAGCTATAAAGAAAAGAAAAAGTCCAGGTTGTTGATGTTGGAGGGAGCATAAAGAAAAAGAAATTTATCACTACCAAAAAGCTTGACTTCGCTGGAAAAGAGGCAGAGTTTGTCTTCCATCCAAGAAAACCATTGACTAGATCACAGCTGGCCAAAAATGTTATGTCTCAAGTTGTTGATAAAAGAAAGAATCCTTTAATACAAGAAATTATTGATCTCTCTCCAGTAAAGGAAGTTATCACTGTGCAAAGAAAAGGAAAGGAGAAGGTGGTTGAAAAATCAGAAATGGAGCTCCTCACAGAAAAACTAAGAGAAGCAAGGGAATAAATAATTGAGTTAAAATTGGATGCAGAGAAACATAAGACTGAAAATATTAATTTTGATCAAATGATGGAGAAATGGAATAGTGAACTTTCAATTTTTAAAGGATCCATAAGTGATGCGAAAAGACTTTTGAAAAGAACCCAGCCCCTAAGGCTTTTGGCCAAACATACCAGAAAGAGGAATATGCACTTGCAAGATGAAAGAAGATCATTGAAGAATCAAGTAAAGGACCTTCAAGAGCAGATGGAAATGATACAGGCTGAATTAAAAAAGAGAGGCCTAAATATTACAGTCATTAATGAGCCTAAAGACATTCAAGCTTTAGATGATAGAGAAGGATAAAACTACCAAGGTTTGAGGAGTAGGGTATTTTTTTTTTTCAGTTTTGAAGATCTCACCCATAATTTTCTACTCATAAAAAGGTGAAATTTTTGAAAAAAGGGGCTATTTCCTATGTTTATGAAAAATTAGGCATTTTCATAGTGCCTGCCACGCTTGAAGCCCAAAAAGCGCTACGAAATTTCTGTAGATGCCTTTTTGATAAAAAGGGTTGTTAGACTTGAAATTAAATTTTGGGAAAAAAATTTATTAGCCCTCCTCACCTATTTTAAAGTCAAAATGATTTGCAAAAGTGTTTCAAATAGAGGCGCTAAGAAAATTTGCTGCGGAATTTCCTACAACACTCTATTTTACAGTGCACAGTTTTGATGAAATTTTTGAATTTGTGAGGGAAGCTGAAGGCCAGCCAAGCACGTGGGAAGAAAAAAGGATAGCAGTGGAATATGCAAGCAAGGTTATCTCCTTAAATGAGGTTCTCTTATCTACAGATCAGCCTAAAGACATGACTTCATGGTCATTATTGTCATCTCCTTAAATATAGGAAGATCTGTTTCTTAATTAAGTGGATGTTTTTATGGCTTGATCATGGTCATTGCCACATAAGCACATCTCCGTTGTAAAGATGCACTCATTTCAGTTGAAAATGTAATTAATAGGAAGTTAAGTTCTATTAGGACTCTAACTCCTAAACTTAGCAAATGTCTGTTTTGTTTTCGAATATTTAGTTTTTAGTTAGATGATGTGTCAAAGTGAAGGGTTTGATGGTCTTGCCAACTGTGCAGACCCTATGTAAAAGTGAAAGGCCTATTAATAGGCAGGATTTGAAAGGAAAAAGGGTTGGAGAATGCTTTTGACACAGCTACAATTGTAATTTTTTTGATATCAGTAATAGACAGACAATGACTTTTCTTGCTTCACATGAGATTCTTAATGTGTTTCAATGGGTTTATGTGTCTCTTTTATATCTTATTTCCAGTAGTTTTGATGCTAAATTACTCAAGATCCATATCATATATGCTATGAATTCCTTTTATCATCGAATTACTGATTATTCCCATGTGTTAATGTTGTTTTGTCATTGAAACATAAAAAGCCTCAGTTTTCATAAGTAGGAATGCTTGTCATTGAATCCTTTTACTGACTCCATGAACCCAATGGTAGTTGAATCTTACTCATTTTCACCTGTAATCACATACACTAAAACACTCATAGAGTTAGCCATCTATTTTAAGACCTAATTGAGTAAATCCTTTGATAAGTTGAGAGAGCCCTCTCAGGTTGAAGAGGCTAATAATCCTCAATCAAAATTTGGTTTGAAAGAGTTACTCTAAGTTGTCTGGTGGAGTAGCCCATCCACACCAATTTAGAGATAAAAACTAGAAAGGTATATTCAATAACTCAAATTGGTCTTTGACTGAATTTGATTTCATCACCTATAGCAGAGGTTATCATCAAAGTTGCAGCAAGAGGTTCATTTCAACCAAAATCTGAATCAATGGTATCAGAGCTAGTTTTCTCTTTCTCAATATTTCTTTTCATGTCCCCATCAAGGTCAGGGTATAAGGAGTTAGGGATTGATCTGGTTAAACCTTTACAAGATCAACCTCACAAACACTGATAGCCTCCCATGGAAGAATAAAAGAAAGATGAAAGAGCAGGAGATCCTATCAAAATATTGCTTGAGGAGGCCCTCAAGAAACAAAGGAACACGATGATGGATAAATTTTCTTAGATCCTTCAACAACTACCTATCGACGGTGCATCTGCATCCAGTAGCCACTCCTTTCAAGCTACAAGTCAACTTCCACATTCTTGTATTTGAAGGCCATATAGATGCAAACAACGTAGATAGATAGTTGAATTTGCTGGAAGGGTATTTTTTCATCCATGATTTCACTGACCGAGAAAATATTACTTCTGCACTCCTCAAAGCTGCCCCCCATGTCAAATACTTGTGGGAAACCTATTGTTGGCAAAAGGACAGGAGGGAAACCTCTTTGTTATTGGCCACACCCACTTGGAATTTATTTCGAGACAACATCAAGGAAAAATATTACCTCGTGAGGAGCTATGAGGACAAGTACATCCAATGGACCACGCTGCAGTAGCAAAGGGATCAAGATGTGCACGAACTGAAAAATTTGTTCCATAGCCTGCAAAAAAAGTTGGGTAATAAAGATGCAGAGAGACATTTTGTGCTCAAGTACCATAGTTTTTTGCACAGATACATTCAAGAGGAAATGGAGTTCCTCAACATTACCTTTCTTGTCACATCATATCGATATGCTGCCAAAATTGAGCATAAATTTAAGCAGAAGAATCGAGAATTTGGATATGCGAATCCGAAGGCAGGGAAAGGCACCCCCGAACCACAGAACAAGGGGCAAAGCTAAAGCGGGGCGACTCAGAACAACACCAAAAAGACAAATAAGGACACGTGGAAGTGGTATGAATTCCATAATAGCTCCACTCACAACACAAGTGAGTGTCGGACCAAACAATCATTGGTGGTTGAACTGAAGGCATTAGAATCAGATGCATGTTATGATTTTGAGTCAGAACTGGATAAGGGGAATGCCAAAGGGAAGCAAATCATTCATGCAGATCCCAGTGCCATTGTTACCACCACTAAGCTCCAGAGGGAGGATACTAAGGATCTAGAGGAGGGGGGGCGTCTCTTCCATTCACAAATGTGGGTGAAGGATTATCCACTGTAATTCCTCGTCGATAGTGTAAGCCAAAAGAACATCATTTCAACAGAGGTCATGAAGTGGCTCGGCCTACCCACCATAGCACACCCGCAACTGTATACCATCGGGTGGCTTCACCAAGGAATAGATCTTCGCATCAGCCAACAGTGCCACCTTCTGTACAACATCAAGTCCTTAAAAGATGAGGTACTATGTGATGTTGCTCCTCTTGAAGTTCCTAATGTATTATTGGGTTAAGCATACTTGTGGAAGCGACATGTTGTGTATGAGTCTAAACCTCATTCTGTTATTATTACTTTGGAAAATAAGTTGTACAAGATACTGGAGGTAGTACCTCCTCCTCCCATCTCTTTGATTACTACAAAGAAATGCAGTAAGTTTTTTCCCAAACTAGGAATTTTTTTTTCATTACAATTCGCCCACAGGACAAGAAGAAGATTATGACCACAACCTCTAAATAGGGCTTCCCTACATAGCAACAACAAATGGATGAAGTTGTGGAGGAATACAAGGACATTTTTTCCTCACCCATAGAGGTTCCTCTACACTGTCAAGTAGAGTACTCCATTGATCTGACCCCAGGCACGCCGCTTCCTGATGTTTCCATACCTCATGTGACCACACAGACATAATCCACACAGGTTTTTTCTTATGTCCGCCAACAAGTCCACGACATCTTGGAAAAATACAATGTGAGGTACAAGCAATGACGGGATCAACATTGAGTGCCACACAAGTTCCAGGTGGGTGACACGTTTTGGTTACATTTGCAAAATGAGCACCTCTTTGGACCCCACCTCAAGCTATGCCCACTTCAAAGTAGGCCAACTCCTTCACCAGGGAAAGTGGTTCACCAAGGACTAGGTTCAACAGAAATTTACCTACCTCATGGAGGCTCTGCATGCAATGGGGACCATTGCTTTCTAAGGGGGGAGGAATGATCCAGGTGGATATTGGTGGCCACCTACCTATTCCACCTAGTCAATTTCATCTGTTTTATTTTTTAATATTTTCAGCATTTTTTCAGGTCCTGAACTTCGAGAACCATTTTGAGGCCCTAAACGATATATTCCTCGGAGAGATCTTTCCAATGAGGTATCATACACACAAAACAGAGATACTATGACCAAGTTATGACCTCGGGAAGTTGACTACCCAACTAACCCCAACGCGGCCCATAAACTCTTGGTGTTACATCTCCTCGGGTTAGGGTTTTGGTTGTTTAGGGTTTTCTCTTATTTTTCATTAATAAAAATGCCCTTGAGCCGTATTGTAACACAGTTCAGAGGCATGTAGCTGCCACATCTCTTCCCAGAGATAAGATACCATCACCCTAGCTAGTTTATATCCATTCCGTCTGTAAGCATATTTCATTCATTTGATATTAATGAAATGAAGTTTTTTTTTTGCTACATCTCTATGTTTATTTTTATTTCTGTATTTTATTATGTTCCTGCATAAATACAGATTCAGGTTACGGCTCCATGAGGGTTTGAAACATATTTTAGCCTCAATGTTTTGCAGTAAGCTTCAGTAAGCTTCATGCAAGTACCATGGTCTTTGCAGATCATATTAGAGAGTGAAAAATATCTCATTTGAAAATATTTTATTATTATCTGAAATGGGTTTTTACGTAATTTAATTTCATTTCCTGGTTTGAGAGATATGAGAAATTGAAGTTACACATATCTTGAACACTATGCCCCCGCGCGTCCTATGAGTTTATGGAATCATTTTCTCATCCCACAAGATATCAAATTTCAAGTGTCTCATATCACAGGAAAGGTATATTCAATACCTCAAATGGGTCTTTGACGGAATTTGATTTTATCGCTTATAGCAGAAGTTATCATCAAAGTTGCAGCAAGAGGTCCATTTCAACCAAGATCTGGATCAAGAAAATTCACTGATTATAATTGAGCACATATGTGGCTTAACATCTCTAGATGAAGGAACAAACATGGTAATGGATGTTAACCAAATTCTATTGGTGTGAAATTGAAAAAAAAATTCATGTTGGCCTAGCCTTATGCTTGTTCATTCTTGGAAGTTGGCTTGGAGCATAGATGTCTTGGTTGTCTGACTAGTGGTTTTGTTTAAAGCAAAGTGATTATTGTAACGTTATGACTATTATGTACTTTTAAATTTTGCAAATTTCTTTATGATAATTTCACAATATTTTATCCCATTTTGTTCATCTCTGAAAGTTTTTTTCATATAGCCTATCCATTATTTGTTTGTTTCTTCTAGCCATTGCAAAAACCGATTTCTTCCAAACTTATATTTGGGGAATGAGGTGAATGGAAGGTAATTTTTAGTATCTTCTTTCAAGGTATTCAAGAATACTTTTCAATGATTGTTAGTTCTACTTCCCACCAGATTATCAATAGATATATGATTCTAGCTATGAGTGCTGAAGAGTCGCTACACCAGGGGATACTTCCCCACATTTTTGGAGGGGCTATTATGCCAGTGAATCCTTTAAGATGAACATGGATTCGTTTTGCATAGTTAATACCTATATGAGAGGCACCCTTAAAATAACACAAAATACACTAATCCACTGCCACTAACTCTCATGAGGTGCTTGTAGAGTACCAAGAACACATTATCATATTATAGGAATTCAGGTAGAGAATACTACCCAATGAAGAGTGATAATCAAGACAATGTGGGTCAAATTATGTACATAGGTTTACTTTGAGCACTATATTTTCGCTTAAATTTGTTCAATGAATAATTTTGTGCCTAATATTGGATGTATCTAAGCGAGTGAAGAGGTTTTGTTGCCCTGCTATAGAGTTTATAGTTTTTTTTGGGTTAATATTACCAATTTTAATGTTTATTGGCAATTTACTTCCGATTGAATTCATGGGACCAAAGTGTTTATTGGTATGATGTTTTTCGAGGCCTCAAAATTAAATCAGTTTTTTGGTTCATGTAATTAACTCCGTACATGTGTGGCCTTTGCTAATAAACATATCAGACAAATATATAATGATTTTTCAAGACGATTTCACATCAGAAGCTAAACACTACCGTTATCTTTGGCATCTGTTTCATTTCTATGTGGATCGAACATACGCCTCCTGCCTCCAAAACACAATGATTGTTTTATTTGAGAAACCATTTACGCTCAGAGAAAAAAGAAAAAAGAAATAGTCACTTTTCCATTTAACTCTACAAACTATAACATAAAAAAACTTAGGTAGAAACAGGACATTCAACCCATTCTCCCAAACAAATATACTCGCTATGAAACTGGATTACAGGAAACTAGAAATCACCATAGAAATTTAGAATAAGTCACTACAATATTTGAAATTTCACCAAGTTAAAGGAGTAATTTGGACATCTGATAAAAGTGGATAATGTTTTAAAATTCCCAGTTTATATGGCTGCAACAATTCAACTTTCATGCTTGAATAAGTAAGAAATATATTTTGATCAATTTGAGTGTGTATATTTCAGAGGAGGAGACTAGAACTCATCATTATTCTACTCTAGGAAACTGGAGTCACCTGGGTTTTCAGAAAAGGAAATGCCAATTAGATGAACCCCTTCTTGTTACTTAAAAGATGCTAAATGGTTCCATAAATGGCATCCAACAACCAAAAGTAGATTCAATAGAATATTTTCTCGAACTTGATGGAAAGTAGATTCAATGCCCAGCTTTTATTTGTCTTGGAACAAAGACACTCAAATTTAGTATCATCAAAGCCTCAAGATGGACAGGAATCTCGCAAAAAATGAAATATATAGTAGATTAACCGTTGACTAATATTCAACATTGTCAATGATATCCTATCCAAGAAGTTGTCTCCTTATCTGCATTTTCAACCATGGATATTCTCTGCAAACAAAATTCCGCGAAGAAGACCCACATGACAACAACTTCCATGCCTAATTCCGCGAAGAAGACCCAAGTATGGGGTGAAATTTATTGCATGCCTTCTATTCCATCAGAAGATATTTGTGATACTATATGTACAATTCTCTAAAAGGATCTAGCAGAAATTGTAAACTCGTGAGTTTATTGTAAAAAAGAGCTTGCGCGAGTGGTATTAGACATAAAAAGGATGATTTTTTACGGACTTGTAGATGAAACCATTGGGGATATGGGAGCTCTTAGTTATAGATACAGACAGTCCCCACGGCATTGACTCGAAGGCAAAGAAGTGGTCGAAATCTCCTTGCGCTGGTTGCAAGTTCCACAGAAAGAAATGTTCAGAGGAATGCGTACTTGCGCCTTATTTCCCGCACAATGATCTGCAGAAGTTTTTGTTTGTACATAGGGAAATGAGCTGGAAGGTGTAGTGATTCGGAACTTCGGAACGAGCAGGCAACAATGAAGCTCATACAATTTCTGGTGAGTTAGTACTGTGTTGCATTGTTTGCCATAGTGGTACCGGTAGAGGTAATGGTAGCATGAGTTGTTCTGAGGAGTACGTTCTGTGTTGCTTTGCTTGTCATAGTGGTATAGGTTGTGGTAAAGGTTTCCATAGCTCAGAATCACAGTGAGAGCTTCTCTGTGAAAAATCTCACTGATTTTCTGTAGTGACATGTGTTTCGGTTGTCGAAAGAGTTTCACTAAGGTTGATAGGTTATGGGCACAGTCATTCTGATGAAGATTTTTAGCTCAGTGGATATTAGGGTTCTATGATGTCTTATAGCTGGGGTTCTATGTAGGGTTGTAGTTTTGTTGGGGGAATGTTGCATTCTGGTCCGAGTTGTGGCTGCTGAAGGGTGCCCATTACTTTTGTTATTATCTCTTATAGCTGGGAATCCATATAAGTCTGTAGTCTTTCTGTGGGGAATGTTGCATCTTGGTTCGAGTAGTGGATACTCAAGGGTGTTCATTACTTCTGTTAATATTCCTATGCTCACAAGAATTATCGTTCATGTCCACAATTTCATCGCTCTATCAATGTCTTATGAGGAGGAATTGGAGATTTGCATTATCATCATTCTTGCATATGGGGCATGTATGATATTTCGGGCGTTATTTGCTGAGTATAAGGTGAATGGTAGAACATGTTGATTGCACTGGTTATCCGGTACCATCCCTGGTTTCTTTGCTTGACGCAGACTATCAGTCCACCTCTTGGTGCTACAAGTGGTACTGCCTTTGGAGAAAATGGGTTGACTCCCTCATCATATCTCGCCCCTGCAAAAACTTTGGATTTAGACTTGGCTCTAGATGGTGGACCTGCCCTGGTTATATATGTTGTTGTTGTTGTCACGTATAACTCCATTGTTGACTCTGGGCACTGGTTTTTCTCGCGAAGATTTGTCTGGTTTTGGGGCAAGTTCAGATTACCGACATTTCTTCGATTTTTAGGAATTTATGGGGGTCTGACAGGTCATTAAGGTCTTCCTCGACATACACAATTGAGGTAGGGAATTTCAAAGGTGGTGGCAGCTATTTAAGGAGTGCAGAGGGTATGATTTGGGATTAGGAATTTCTCCAGAGTTTTCTTACGTACTTGTCAGTTGACTATTAATCATTTGTCCTTGGGGTGGGTGAGAGATTAAAAGACACTCTCTCGAGTCTTCTTTATATCTAGGTGTTATATGTGAAGATTTTAAGGGTGGTGCAATCAAATTGATGGCGTCTGCACTTTATGATATTCTCTGATGTCGTATGTGTTATCTCACAAGGACCTGTAGTGGCCTTCCATTCGAGGACTAGATCTGTGGTGTTGTCCTTTTGCCTGAAATAAAATATCATTTTTGGCCATTTCTATATTTGGATGCTCGGACTTAAACGGACGGAATATATATCATTGGGATTGTGTTCTCTGAGGATGTGACGGTCTGACCACTCCTTACCTGGACATGGTGCAAGACTTTAAAATTTTCTATAAAGATATATATTACGTCCCCGCCACATAAGCTTCATATTACATTGGTTTTCTCATTGGCGGTGCTACGGTGTCTGCTACCAGTCAGACTCATCAGTCATTGACATGGATATTTCAGACCTTGGGATTGGTGTTGATGAACCCGTTTTGGGTTTAGACTTTGATACCTCGGCACATGAGGCCTTCATTAGAGCAACCATTGCTGCAGAGAAGGAATATGAACGTCAAACAGAAGTGGACAACTTTATCATTAGACAAGGCATACTTGATACAAAGACTACCCAAGTGAATGTATATGGTGGATCTGGTTCGAAGCACCAAAAAAAGAACAAGTCCGCCCGAGGGAAAAGGAACAAAGCATATTACAAACAGAGAATGGAGATCAAAGAAATCACATTGGACCATGAAGATTTATGTAGAAGGGTAGCAAGCTTACAGAAAAGGGCGTTGATTGGAAGGTGGATGTTCCCAGATGGAAAAGAGGTTAATATGGATAGTTGGGTTCGTCAAAGCTGGTCCTCGTTAATTGGATATTCCCTGAAAGTTAGCATGCTTTTAAACGGTTGGTTTAGTATTCACTTTATGGACGAGAGGGACATATTCAAGATCATTCATAGAACATGGGTTCGGGGTCGGAGTTTTTTGCAGCTTGTCCCTTGGTATTTGGGTTTTAACCCAGTTATGGAAGCCCCCAAGAGCCGTGTTATTTGGGTCAAACTACCTGGTCTGCCGCTGGAATTCTGGACGCTCAAAGCGCTCAGAGCCATTGGAAACTCCATTGGGAGCACCAAATACATAGACCCGAGCATAGTAGGTGCAAGTGACAAAAGGATTGCTTGGACTCTTGTTGAAGTAAATTTTGCCGAAGGTTTGCCAAGGGATGTGGATCTCATTTGGGGACAACACCGACACCGCCAAAGAATTGACTACTGGGGCATTCCCTTCAGGTGCCTTATATGCCATAAAACTGGTCATCTTCGGGAGAATTGTCATCTACATCTTCGGGTGGGACGTAGTGGTCCATCTCGAAGTGAGGGGCATCATCAAAACAATGTTGCATCAGGCTCTCCGGGAGGTCCTATCACAGGCAATTCTATCCCTGTTTCCTCTGATGATGATGCATTTGCCTTTGCATATGAACATAGTGATAGGACATTTCTAGATGATGATAGCCTGGGTCGAGATTTGTTCAACCCTATGTTGGTCCCTTCCGATGTTGGGATGGGTCGGATTTCCTCTCTGGCTAAGCCTAATGTTGGGGTGGATCGGGATTCCCCACATGCTGTCGATAACAATTCAGATCCTGGGTTTTTGATGGGGAATGGTATTGTTCTCACTGTGTCTGATAAAATGATTAGTAGGGGGGAGGTGAATAGCCCATCCCATGTTGATTATGAGTCAGATCCTAATGAGTGTTTTGGGGATACTAGGGTCGCACCTTCTATAACTGCCGCTGACTCGGACCCTCCTCTTTTTAAATCAACCAGCTTTTATGTCGAAGAACCGTCACATGCACAAATGGCCAAGGATAAGGATGTTTCTCATGCCCTGTTGTCTTCTCCCCAGTCCTCCGATGAACCCGTTGACCTGCCGAAATCCCCACATAATGTGGTGGGTAGTGACATTGACTCCCTGATAGGTAACCCGCATATTGATCTTGCCGCCCTTATGGTTTTTGATAAAGCTATTGTCTCCCCTATCGGTGCCAACCCAATTCTTCTGTATCAAACGTCACAATCAGGAAAAAAAAGAAAAGTGGTGTCAGAGAGTCCAGAGGTAACCTTAGGTCATTGTCGTTGCTCTCTGATGATATAGATAACTTTACTGACATTCCCAAAGCCATAGCTGGTGATATCAGTGTCAATTCCCAGGCGCTTAGAGCATGCCACCCCGCAGACGTTCAACGATGATCCACTTTCTTTCTATGAATATTAGGGGGGTTGGCGATGCCTCCAAACTACATTTCCTTAGGAATATTTTCAGCTTTGAAGAACCTTGCATTATTTTATGTCAAGAGACTCTATGTCCTCGGGAAAAAGCCATAAATGCTTTTTTAAGCATTTGTAAAGGTTGGCATGCAGTGGCAGTTGATTCTTATGGACACTCTGACGGCATGATTGCGCTCTGGAACCCTTATTGGGAAAATTTCAAAGCATACAGGTTTTTTGGTGGGATTTTGTTGGTTGTTTATCTCCGGGGTATCGAAGGTCTATTTAATATCATTAATCTATATGCTCCTTATCAGAACAGACTTACATTCTGGAACAAGTTTCAACAATATGGAATTCTTTCACTAAGAAATTTAGTCATTATGGGTGATTTTAACTCTACTTTACAGGCAGACGAAATATAGGGTGCCAGGGCTAGAATTGACTGTTTATCTGATTATTTGAATGGTTTGTTTTCAAATAATCATATGGTTGACATTCGCCCAAGTCCCATTATTCCCACATGGTCTAATAAAAGGATGGATGGTGACTATATTGGCAAACGGCTCGATTGTGCCTTGTTGAAGGATAGTCTTATTAATACACTAGGTATGCCCAGATCAACAGTGGTGGCCTCAAATATATCAGACCATATGCCGATCCTTCTTTCATGGAGGTTGGGAGATCGTCCCCGGGGTTTTCCATTTAAATTTAACTGAGCATGGCTGGAAGAGTAGGATTTCGTGGATCTCATTAGGGAGTCTTGGTTGTGTGAGGATGGTCTCCACAATCTATCGGGATGGGATCGATTTCATTTCAAAATGCAGAGGATGAAGAAGGCAGTTAAAAAATGGGAAATTAATAAGAAGTTGGAACTCAAGGCGGAGATAATCGAAATAAAGGAAAAAATGAGGTAGATATATATGGGATTCAAGGACAAGTTTCCAGATGCTCAATCTAATGAAATCCTGAGAACATTGGGGGACAGATTGAAACAGATTCTCCTCATTGAGGAAATCATGTGGAAGCTTAAAAGCAGGAATAGATGGTTAAAAGAAGGAGATATAAATACAAAATATTTTCACAAATGTGCTAATGATCGAAGATGCAGGAATGCTATTTGGCACATTAAGAGAGTGGATGGCAGCATTGCTATTACTACTTCGGACATACAGAAGGAAGCCTTTTGACATTTCTCATCTTTTTATCAAAAAACTCCAGTATTGATGAGAATTGCCAAAGATGGTTCTTGGACCAAATCAGTAGGATATTCGAGGAGAATGATATCAAGCATCTAGATGAGCATATCATGGTTGCTGAGGTAGAAGGGGTTCTCAAGTCTTTCTCTCATGACAAATGTCTGGGCCCAGACAGATGGACATCAGAATTCTACATTTTTTTCTTTGACATTATGGGTGTGGAGATTGCTAAAATGGTTGAAATTTTCAGGACTTCTGGACATATTCCATCAAATCTTAATTCCACTTTTATCGCTCTCATTCTGAAGGTTGATGATCCCACCACCTTCGGAGAGTTCCAACCGATTTTCCTTTGCAATCTCCTGTAAAAGATCTCTTCTAAGATAATTGCCAACAGGTTAAAGCAAACCCTCTCTGAGCAAATATCTCCCGAACAATATGGGTTTCTCAAAGGCAGATCCATCCATGATGCAAAAGCCATTGCACAAGAGATTTTACACACTATGCACTCAGAAAAGAGAGAGGCACTGGTTATGAAAGTTGATTTGTTCAAGGCGTATGACACACTAGACTGGTCATATCTCTGTCTCGTATTGTTAAAAATTGCGCTGCCTCTAAGGATCATTCGTTGGATAATGTCATGCATAACCTCTGTAAGATATGTTGTGATTATTAATGGCCTTCCTACTAATTTCTTTGAAGCAGGTAGGGGACTATGCCAAGGTTGTGCATTGTCTCCTCTCATTTTCATTTTAATTATGAATGGGTTCAGTAATATGATGCATTATGCGGAACAAAAAGGTTATATATCAGGTTTCTCCTTTTCGGGTTCCATTTCCACTTCACACTCTCTCTTTGTAGATGATTGGTAGGCTTGTCAGGAATCACTGGTTCTATGTCCATTTCATTTTGACTAGATTTGGTGAGGCTACGGGGATATGTATTAACAAAGTTAAATCATTTCTGTTATATGAATTTGGAGACATAAATGAAATCTCATTCATTGTTGAATTCCTTGGGGTTAATTATAAGTTAGCAGTGGATGGTTTCCAATATCTAGGTTACAGAATCAAGCCATGCAAATATAAGAACATGGATTGGCTATGGATGGTGGATAGATTCAGGGAGAAAATCAACAAATGGACTCACAGATGGTTGACATTGGGGGGCAAACTCATCATGATCCAAGCAGTGCTTTCACAGCTAATTGTGTATTTGGGGCATCTGTTCTATATCCCTGAATTGATTATTGAAAACATTAACAGGATTATAGCACAGTTCATTTGGAGAGGGACTGGACAAGTGCACAAATTTCATCTGGTCAAACTGGTGAGTTTATGCTGCCCCAAATCACATGATGGGTGGGGCATTCTGAACACGAGAATGTTCAACAAAGCATTACTTGTAAAGTCATTCTGGTGTGCCATTAATGGTTTTGGTATCTGGAACGATATTGTCAAATATAAGTATCTGGATGGTGATCCCCTCCATCATCTTATATGTCATGAATTCCCATTCCCATCAACCTATTCTGCTATATGGGGTAGCTTCAAGAAAATTTTGGGTCATGTGGTAGATAGAGTTGTTTGGCTTTTCAGAGATGGAAGTCGTATTCCATTAGGTGTTTCCAGCATACAGGGATTAAACAAACTATTGATACCTTTGCCATGACTCATTCATAAGCTGGCTCATAGAGGCATATGTTTTTTATCTCAAACAATACATACATGGTCGTTTGGTGCTCCTGTGTTCAAGAATGCTGCTCAATTGGGTTTACTTGATGAGGATGCCTCTGACTGGGAACAGATATTTGACGCATTAAGGGCTGCTGGTTTTTCTCATGCGATGGGGGGAGATACGGTTACATGGAATGGGCCTACAAAAGGGGACATGCCTATTGTCAAGGATATTTATAGCAATATTAACGCACAATCATATGTTGGTCAATACACTTGTATCTTTAGACCTTTTTGGTCTTGGAAGATTCCCACAAAAGTCATTCTTTTTGGGTGGCTAACTTGGCAAAATAAAATACTTACCTGGGATAATATTATTAAAAGAGGCATTCATGGGCCTGGTAGATGTTCTATATGCTGTAATATGGATGAAACTATTGATCACATTTTTTTTCTGATGCCCTCTTGTTATTCAGTTATGGAATTTTTTCAGTTTTCAACTACTTCAACCAAACTGGGTTCCGCATGACTTTATTTCTACTGCTGGAGAATGGGATAAATTAAGGAACAGTTTCAGATCTCTGCCCTTATTTTTCATTTGGGAAGTTTGGTTGGCTAGGAATAGGCTTATATTTGATGGCACAGCCTTCTCCCCTCCCTTAATATACTCTGCCATTATGAGATGGATACAGCAACAACCCCATCCCCTATCCATCTATCTGGATAGATCACACGGAATTTGTCCTCATGAGATAACTATCCCTGCAATTTTTTTTGATGGGGCATGCAAAGAGGGCATTACAGGTTGTGGTGCTTGGATCAAGTTGTCTGGCAGGGAGAGGATACACTTGCACTGGAATGGTGGTCTGGGGACCAATAACAAAGCAGAGATTATGGCATTATGGGGAGGGCTTTTAGCTTCTTACAACTTGAATATGACAGAGATGCACATATATGTTGATTCCAAACTAATTATTGAATGTATCTCAAGCTGTCAACATATGAACATTCTGGATTTACAGGGATGGCTCAGGAGAACACAACGCTTATGGCATAGATTGGGAAACCCCCCTATTTCCCATATTTATAGAGATAATAATATGAGGGCGGATGGTCTCTCCAAAAGAGGTCTCAGTGCAGTATTTGGTATTTTGCAGGTGGAACATTACAGGGATAGGGCACTTATTTGGAACACTTCTATCCCAATTCCATGATGGCTGATCAACCCATATGAATCATAATATATATCTTTTTTTCATACTATGATCCTTCTCTTTTCTTATTTCACAGGTCTTTTATTTTATCAGTTCGGTTGCTCCAGATTTTCTCATGTATACAAATACTCACAGTACAACTGCCATATGAAATAGTAAATTTCAAGTGAGCCTGTTTTTGTTCATAACCATGCCAAATATGGAATGATATCCATACATGCGGGCCAATATACTTCTTAAAAAGCGAGCCTGTAGGATGAATTTACAAGCGATCTGGAACAATCATTACAAGCGAGCCTGTATGTGGCACCATCAAGCGAGCCTGTGGTATGGACTATCAAGCGAGCCTGTGGTATGGACTATCAAGCGAGCTGGTTATCTTTTTTGGGAACTTTTCTATTCAAGCGAGCCTGCCAGTTTTGATTTTGATCACCTTTCGGGAGCACCAAATTTATGATCACATATGCGACATATCCTTTCTCCTAATAGCTTTGTATTAGATATATCAAGTGAGCCTGGTTCAACACTTACCTCACAAGCGAGACTGCCTATTTTCCTCATTACATTCTGTTCACTTCTCTCATTCTGCTACTTTGCATGAATTACATGGTCAACTATTTTGATTGTATTGATATAGGTATTTTTTCCTTTTCTGACCCAACTAATATGTGAATCTGGCTCATTCTATATGTTGTTCAATGAAGATAGGTCTGTTTATATGTATATGGAAATCTTGAATGGAGTGGTTCTTATGCCCTCCGTAATTTGTGATCCCGTCTGGATATTTTTTGGGACTATTTCTTTCTTAGAAGATGCTCTTGAATCTCTTGACGATTTGTATTATGATTTTCTCAACTATCTAGAGATGAGAATGTAATGTTTGATTTATGAACTGTTTTAATACAACATTTTTCTCTTTCTGAAAAAAATATACAGACAGTCCCACTTGCTTGCCATACTCAGGAGAAAACTCCACTTAAATTGATTTCAAATTTCAAACTTTGTACATATGTTTTCCAAATGTCTTCGTTAAATCCTGATACAAAATAAATATGAGATATGTGGTGAATTAGATATTCCAATAGATATTGGTATCAGACCTCATTATTGTAGTGGAAAAGTTAGCAACAGAGCTCTCAAATCAAGCGAGTGTATTAGAAATAAATTGAGGGAATATAGTTAACTACATGGAATAGGATTTTATAGTGCTTCAATTAGAAGACAATCAAGAACCTGCTTCAAGTCTTCGATATTCTAGGCAAGTCAGAATGTTGATAACTCTCTATATTTTAGGAGAGATAAAATGTTGTAAATATGTATTGGTCAATGTCCATTTTAGGTGTGATATTGACATGAAAAAATGCATAGGTACACGAAGTTGAGCATACATTTTATGTAGTTCTCTTCACAACGAACCTAATTCGTCTTTGGGTTATGTCAGAGTATAGTGTCAAGTATAGCACTGTAATATTTGTAATACTTATTCTTAGGAGAAAAGGTAGCCATTCTTCTCTTGGGGGGTTCTTTACTGGAAAAAAATATTCCCTTAATAGGTTCATAAATTCCATTATTTTCATTGAGCTCCATCTTATGCTCTTTATATTCAATTCTATTCTCTTTTAAAGGATGAGAAAAGCATCCCTTTCAACAATTGAAGTTTCGATTATTATTCCAAAATGAAAAAATACCATGATAACATTTAAGAGTTATACCTATGCCAGGATATAGGTTCATGATGTTACACCAAACTAGGCATAACAACCCAAAACATATGATGCTGGGCATATTACAAATAATTAATCATTCTTCATAAATTCAGTATAGATTTCAAGTTAATGGGAAATGGGAGAGAGTTTGCAATTTTTCTTTCGATTATTGAAAAAAGACAAGTATCAACAAGTAAAAATACTTGTGTCAGAAGATTATTTGCTAATCAATCTACTCCCTCATTAGCATCAAAGGCCAAAAATTTTTTATTGACATTTTGAGACACATACAAATTAAATAATGATTTCCACTTAAAAAAATATTTCGCAAGATTTCAGCCAAAATATAAAACATGAAACTCAGTTAAACAACACCATAATGTTTTAATGGAAATCACGAAACCATGGACCAGATACTTTTCTCAAAATGCATTTCTCCATATACATGAAATATATTACATTTGTCCATATATTTTTCGCCCATACAAAAAATCGTAATTGTTGCAAGTTGGGGAAAAATAATACATTAACATGTTTTTCTTTAGTAAAAGAACCATGCCATGATATAACCAATAAAAATGATAACAAAAACCCATTCGCATACTAGGGACCTATCTTGATATTGATCAATGATGTCTGTTGTAGTGGATGGTGACCCTATGTCATATTTGACATCTATGGACATTATATCACTAGACATCCTTTGAATGTATGCATAGTAATCAATGGTAAAATATTGAAATTGACAACTCCAATTTATTGCTTCCCTATAAAGGGGTTTTAAATTGTCCTTTCAAACATGATAGATTCATTTCATCGGATTACATATCAACTATGAGTTGGCGAAGACTTGAATATCATTGACATCATGTTTTTTGCCTCTTTTATCCCTTCAATAAGGGCAATGTGGTATGCTTCATTGTTTGTCATCCTTCAAGGAACTTCTCTCTTTCCATGGAGCACATGATTTTTCCATACTATGAAGGGAAAATTTCACAACTCCTCGACCTGGATTTGGAAAGAATGACACTTCAATGCATAAACACCACTTTTGCACCATTTTTTACACTTAGAAGACCTGGAAAATAAGATAAAAATAAATTCATATTAGACATGTAGGTAGTTATCTATTTCTTAATACTCAACATGTTTTTTAGTGATATATACTTGAAAAAATCAGTTATCTATTCCTAATATATTCCACTTACTGCTAATTAATTGAACATACATAAACCATTCCATTCTTCTTTCCTTTTATGCCTTTCAAATATCAGGATAAGGAAAAACAACTTTAAAATATCTTAACACACAACTAACATCACAACGAAATAAATAACATCTCTAAGCAAGAAAAACACAACATTTGGGAACATTTCTGGTGGACACATCAAAATGAAAAAACCAACCTCTCCAAGCAAGAACCACGAACCATTTGGGAAAAGTTCTGGCAGATAAATCAAAATGAAACATCTAGCATTTCCAAGCAAAAGCCTCCTAGCATTTGGGAATTTTTTTCCCGATACATAAAAATGAAACAACCAGCATCTCCAAGCAAGAAACATATAGAAATCTGGGAAGGATGACCATCCATGATAATGACTTCTATTCTCATAAGATACGGTAATAGAAATCTTTTGATCTCAAACTTTTTTGATCCATAATGATTTTTTAGGCAAACTTTCTGATTAATTACATAAGGATCTTTTCTAGTTGACATTTTGAACCTACTAATGAGGTTCATCTTCAGTACCAAGGTGAAAAATACCGATCAATCCAAGGTATTAAATAGCGATGAGATGCATCATGTTTGAAAATTAGTTATTGGGAAAATAATATTATTTAATAAAAACTAACCATAACGCCTAGATTTTAGTTAGGGAATAGAAGTCAAAGGGTATAATTTACTAGATAATTATTATTAATAATTTATTAATATTGAAAAAATAATTCGGTCTAAACAATTAGTTAAAATGGAATTTATTTGAAAATTTATTAAATGATTATTGTTAAAATGGGGTTAGTTAAAATCAAATTAATTTAAAATTATTCTATGATTATTATTAGAAGGGTTATATATATATATATATAGAAAAAACCAATAAAAAACACAATGGAATGGCTCAAACCCAACTCTTACTCAATTTCCAACCATCATCTCCATTGAGATTATTGGCATGTTTCTCAATTTCAATAGCCTCTCCAAACTTCCTATGGTGGAAATGATCAATATCTGAAATTACCTTAGAATTTTCAATGCAGACACAGTGTTTAGTTTTGTCCGCATGCTCAGCAATAGTTGAGGATAGGGAACGATTATGCCTGATGTCTACTTCATGTTCATGAATTCTTAGACTAATGGAGCAACCTTTCTCTCCTATGTAGGGAATACTACACGAGTAGGGGATTGAATAAATCCCTTTCATGTCCTTAGGGTCCACATGGTGCACTACATATCTCAAAGAGCTCTTAATCCTATTAAGGGGCTTGAAGGTCGTAACAAAATTATTCTTCTTAATAACATGAGAAAACTTGTCTGTGGTCCCATGGATGAAAGGCAGAAGAACATTTGAAGAGTGCTCATCATGATATTTCTTAAGTGAATAAACTTTATTGGATTTTTGAAAAGCAAGAAGACCCCAATGTCTATCGTAGCCATTTTTGTCAAAGACATCCAGAAGGTGGCATTTCTCATCTTCTAGGTGGTTTACATTCGATACCCTTAGTGCACGAGTGGCAAGGGTGTTAAGAACACCAAATTTTTTATCAGGAAAATGGTGAGAATTGGCATGAATATATTGTTCAATGTGAGTCTTCTTATAGAAAACTTGGTGGGACAAGGAACTATATTCCAATCTGGAGATGAGAACATCAAAGAAAGGAGGAATACCATCTAATTCAACCTCCATCGTAAATTTAATGGAGTCTGATTAATAATTTAGGTGAGAAAGGAACAAATCCAACTCTTTTCAACCATAGGGCTAGATTATATAATTATCATCTACAAATATTTTCCAGAGCTTGGGATGAAATTAATAAGAAGCCAAAGCTTTAGATTCAAAATACTCCCTGAATAAGTTAACAAAAATTGGAGAGAACAAAGAACCCATGGCAACACCACATGTTTGCGCATATAATTCACCTTGGGAATTGAAAAAGGTAGAAGTCTGTCAAATACAAACTAATTTGGAGTCTCATAATCAGTAATAGGATTGATGACATGGATTACATAATTAATGGGGATTTTTATGTAAATTAAAATCATGTTAAATCTAGCAAGACAATCCCCAGGGTCAAGTCTGGTAACTCGAAGTTGATTTAAAAAACAAGAAAAGTCCTTCATAATACAAGTAGATGTTGGAGGAGCAAGGAACAAGATCCAACTTAGTATCAATAGGGTGTGTTGTGACAAATATTGAGGCTTTAAAGAATTTATGTTTAGTTTAAGTCAAATTTAAGTTTTCTTGCTATGGAGAAAGTTAATTCATTCATTTTGTTCATTATTAATGAGGGAAGTTCTTTTTGGAATTCAGTGTTCTTTTATTTGGAAAAATTTCTAGTACTTTTGTTGTAGAGGAAATTGCTTCATAAATAGGTGGCAGGAAGCATAAAGAGGTGGAAAATGTGTCCCCATATATCAAAATTTTAGAAACGAGAAATGATAAGGAATGGGTTTTCAGAAGTAGTTATCACAAGGGTCAAAAATGTATTGGAAACTTAGGGTGGATTATATACCTCTTAGAAAACCACAATAAATAGGAGGAATGCCAAGAAATGGGAACAAAAAGTTAAAGTTGTCAAATATTTATCAGTTTCATTATTTAATTTAGATATAAAAATTACAAAACAAAAAAGTGTGCAGTTGTTTTAGTGAGTGATGTTGGGATCCTATCTGGTTGACCATTCAATAAGATTGAACATCACCATTTAACCCAAGCCTAAGTTGCCAAGGTACAAACATTTTGTGATCATTGTTGGAGGCCAACTCCTTTTTTGTGAAACTTCATCAATGGGTTCTAAACCCTTGTGTATGTGTCCTTCCAATATGTAAGGCGAAGCACACACTTAATTTCTGCCACCTTAATCCACGCTTGTGCATTGTTATCTTATCATAGTGTTTCCACAACAGATACTGATATTTGAAATTTATTCCATGTCTAGACATGTTGTGGAAATGAAAAGAAAAAAAATA
Organism: Pinus albicaulis; assembly: GCA_034641835.2. NCBI lineage: Eukaryota > Viridiplantae > Streptophyta > Pinopsida > Pinales > Pinaceae > Pinus > Pinus albicaulis. The sequence continues at coordinate 269,254,063 of CM076576.1, forward strand.
TACAAGTTGAAATGTGGTGACCTGTGGAGCAAAGAATGTCGAAAATATTGAATAATGTTGAATTTTGTACTGATGCACTGCAATTTCTTGCCAGAAGAACATTAAACAATATCCTACTTTATCTCTTCTTGTCAATGTATGGAGCTTTCATAACAACGAAAACATTCACTAGAAGTATCCCAAACTAACTCAACACTTCTAGACTCACCTGGGTTTGAAAAACCTCCATATTTGAGCATTATAATAGACAACATGAATATTCAAAATCAATAGCAAATTTTGTTGACAATTTTTGTCTATATAAATTATTTCTCTTTTCCTTTTCAAACTAAGTGGCATGGCCTCTTCAAATAGTTGTAGATATAGCAACAATTTTTCCTTTAAAAGGACAATATTCAATTCTAAAAATGACTTAATCTTTACAAGAGAATTTTTTGTCTCCAAAAACAATGAGGAACTCGGCCTCATTTTCGTACTAGACTTACAGGCATCCCTCCAATATTGTTCACACAGAGACTTCTTTCTTGCAATATTGATCCTTATTTAATTATGACAATGATCATATTCAAGATAAAATTCTACTTTTGTAATAAAAGGAAATCATATCACACTTCATGTTTCCAATCTCTGTACAGGTGCACTTCATAGTCAACTAGCCTCACAGGTTGATAGTTTTGAGAATGCAAGAAATAATGAAGAATGTTGAATGTTGTAGTGTTGGAATACAATTTCATGTAAGAAAAACATCAAACAATTTCCTACTTTCTCTCTTCTTTTCGATGATTCTTTGTGTGAACATTGGAGGGATGCATGTAAGTCTACTATGAAAAGGAGGCCGAGTTCCTCATTTCTTTTGGAGATAAAAAATTATCTTTTGAAGATTGAGTCATTTTCAAAATTGAAGATTGTCCTTGAGTCATTTTTTTAATGCTAAGTTTAGCACCATAATAAAGGTTCCTGCAAGAAAAACATCAAAAAATACCCTAACAATGAAAAACAGGTTCTCAATCAGACAAGAAGAGAGAAAGTATGGTGTTTTAGGTTTTCCTATTGCACTTGCTCTAAATGCAACCTTATTGGGGCTTTTCAATTATTAAGAATCATTTTTTTTAATGCTAAGATCAACACCACAATGCCCAAAGTTGGCGTACATTTTTGAATTTTTCTAGTCTATAGTGGGGGGAACAAAGGTTTTGTAGGGTAGGGTAGCCATGTTGATGGATATGAAGAATCTGATATGTGGGTATGCATGCCTATACTAACGTGACCTGAGCATAATTGTTCCCTTCCATTTTTTGGTTCTATCTAGTCAAAATCCCTTCCAATCAAAGATGATTTATAGTTTTTTATGCCAAGATGACTTAAAGCCTTGTGAATTTTTAGCACTGGAATCAGAACTTGGATTGTGACAAGTGCCTGACCAGACACATCTTAAGCTTAGGGGCTATTTTATGATTTGGAATGGATTATTGGAAAGTGGTTGAATTTTACATTCATTGAAAGGGTTTCAAACAGATAACTCTCTTTCACACATATGAGGCTATCAGGGCTTGATGTGGTAGCAAGGGTAAATATGTAATCCGTTGGCTAGGAGAATATGCAAAAGGACAGTGGATCTATAGGATATAAATCCATTGTTTGGAAGAATAAATAACACAAGATCCAGATTGGTAATGCATCAACAAAAGAAATTTTTTACAAGACTTACAAAAATTTCGTTATACATCTAAAGGTATCTGTTACAAGGAATGCCTAGGGATAAATTAATATACATATCTTATCAAGAAATATTTCCAGAAAATACTAATAAAATTAGATAATCATGCATAGATATATCATGAGACTAACAAAAACATGAAACATTATTAATATCACAGTCTCGAACTAAAGAATTCAGATATAGAAATACATGAGATAAGTAGACAATACACACACCAAACATTCATAAGTCCTCAAGGGTGCTTCTGATATATTATATATTCAAAATGTAACACAGTATGCTCTGAAAAATACAACCAATGAAACCCTAGTATGTCTTTGCATTACACAGTATTTATACAAAATAGGAGTTCTGCCAAAAGCATCCAATAAAAGTGGAAATTTGTTTTTGGGAATTTATTACAACTCTCTACGTATAGTAGAGTTTATCTAAAACATTAAAAAGGAAATTGAAATAGAAATAACTATGAATCATGACATCATGGAGCTGAATTTTTTTGAGTAGAGGTGGTTGAGTACCCTCGTAGCTTGTCAAAAATTTCCTCCATAAAAGGTGGAATCCAGCAACTGAAAGGAACACCTGTATACGTATATGCAAAAATATAGGAGTGGCTAACCAACTAGAAGTTATCCTGATTAGATGACACCTGGAAAAATCTCATCATCATAGAGATTACATTCACTTCATCATATTTAGTCTCATCCTTGTGAGAATAGAACCAAAAAGTAGCTTTTCTTCTCCATATACTAAATCCAAAAATAATAGCTACCTTTTCTAAAAAGGTTAGCTATATTCGAAAATACTGAACATAAACCAAAATGAAATGCTCCTTCAGATTTTCAAGGCTTTGTTTATTCATTCATCAGAGGTCTAATATGGAGGCAAAGATTATGATAGCTTCAACTTTAGTTACCCTTTTGTTTGACCTCCTCTTTTATGCTTGATTTTTCTGGTGAGTCTTTTTCTTCTTGGCTTCATTCTCTGGGCTATCATCAATGTTTATGATTTCATCCATAAGAGTAGGGTTGGCAATGATATTACTTGTTAATATGAGCTTGTTCTTGGGCCTAGTGCGAGGTCTTTGAATGTATGGGTTTGGAATATATATAGGCCTCTTTCTACCATGTATGAATCTGCTTGACTGTCCTTCTTCAAGCTCTGACTCAGTGTACTTTGTATCACTACTATCCTCCTCAAAAGATGAATATGAATGTATTATAGTTTTCTTCCTCTTCTTGGCTAAAGAACCAATAGATGAGAAAAGTTGAGCTATGGTAGGTTCTTCCATTGTGATAGTCTCTGAAACTTTTATTTTCCCTTTCTTAAGTGAGAAAAAAACTTGTGAAAGAGTAGGCTCTTCGAATGAAATGTCACTGTTTTGTTGAGTTTCCTATCTAGTCTCTAAAACAGGGTTTGATCTCATGGCTTCAGGGCTGAATTTTACTAAAGGTAGAACTGGGTTGGATGTCAGGGCTTTAGGGTAGACTTCCACTAAAGGTCCCTCTGTCATGATGAGTCTTCTCCTGTGGTTACCCCTTGAAGAGGAAGCTACCTCCTCTTTTCTTTTAGACACACCGTTTTTGTCAAGCAGGGTATCTCTTTGTTTAATCTTGTTTCTACACTCCTCCATGAATGACCTCAAGATTTGTGGCTCCTTGGATGAATGGCTAGTGTAGACCTCATTTGTCGGTTGTGTTTTTGGTGTAGATGTAATGTTTCTAGCCTTTTTGGCTAAGCTCCTAGTCTTCCTAATAGATGACATTGAAGATGCGCCAATTTTTGAGGGAGTTGATGTAGGGGTAGGATTTGACTGTTGTTCTTGAGTTTTCAGCTTTCTGGGCCTTCCTGCTCTTCTTCTTGTATAAACATTACTAAATCCCTCATCTATTATAAATTTCTCCCATGCAGTCCTTTTCCTTCTTAAGTGATAAACTACTAATATCTTAATCAATCCTTTGTGATATAGATTATGAAGAGGGTAGCCTGGGGTCTTTTGTATCTTTTGAGACATTGATAACAGGGATCTGTGAAGGAAAAAGGGTAGATTCATAGGTTTGGCACCAGAGATATGTGCTAAAAACCTCATTTTGTATTTGTGGACAGTTGAAAACCTACCCTCACAAGTTATGTAACGTTGTACAGTAGCAATGACATGCTTGTTAAGCCTCAAATTTTCCTATTTTTTGACACCTTTCCCAGGCCTTACCTCCACTATTTTTGAACTCTTTCCACCCCTAATTATGCTTATTTCGGCTATATTGTTCAGTTTTGGCTAAAAGGGTGCTATAAGCTTAAGGTATGTCAAATTAACATAATAAGTGTCATTTTTCCTTGAACTTAAATTATTCTTTGATATATTTGTATCTTTATTGAATTACCACTCCAACAGATCTAGAACTCATGTGCAGATTTGCTTTGATTCAAAATAGCTATGCAAATTCTTGAAGACATCTCTTGTGGCCACATTTCTTGCAAAAGCTCCACAAATTCCTGCAAAAGCTCCAGAATTCCTACAGAAGCTCTGAAACTCCTGCAAATACCGATTTCCTACAACCGTCCTGATTTCCTGCAACGAAATCGGCGATTTTATTTGATTCAAAACAGCTCCACAAATTCCTGAAGATAGCTCATACGACCACATTTCTTGTAGAAGCTTCATAAATTCCTGCAGAAGCTCCACAAATTCCTACAGAAGCTCCAGAATTCCTGCAGAAGCTCTGAAATTCCTACAGATGTTGATTTCCTGCAACCATCCTAATTTCCTGCAACAAAATCGACGGTAATTTTCCTTATTCGAGCCAAATATGGACTTTAAAGACTATATAAAATAAGATGTATTTGATATTGTAAAGTGTGGTTGGGTTGGGATTTTTGCTGATAAGCAATATGTTAGATTGTACTTGGTTGTATACTTTCATATTAATATAATATATTATGTTTTGTTTACTTTTCTGAGCAACCTCTTCGAGTTTTCAAGGGGTTATAAGTCAGGGAGGGCCCCCACGCCCACAGAGGTCATAAATTCACCAAAGCCATGTCCTAATTGTTTGGTAAGTAGATTTTTTGAATTTTGTTTCTTTCCTTCATTATTTTTAAGTTTTTTTCACTTCTTCGGTGCTGTAAGAACACCCCCCCCCCCCCCCTCCCTAATATATTCAATCACGTGCTAACAAGATATACCAACTAGCTTGTTGAAAACAAAGAAATGGCATTTCAAAGAATTTTTCAATGAGGAGTTTTTAGGCTAATATCAATCATCCAATGTACCTATTTCACTAATTAATTGGCGAGAAAATTTGACGAAGGAATCTCAAAGTAGTACATGGAGAACCTTTTTCATTTGGTAAGAAATGGAAAACATTGTTACTTTTGAATTCCCTATCAAATATCCAAGAGTAGCACAAATGCATAGTATTCCCCCATTTTCACTACCAAAATTTCATGGTTTGGAAAATGAAAACCAAAATACATTCTTATTTGAATTTGAAGTACTTTGGAGAGGATATGGTCATTGTACTAATGCTCAAAGGTTGAAAGTGTTTCCTCTTACCCTAAAAACAACAGCTCTCTGATGGTTCATGAGCCTTGGAGGGAACTGCATTCAAACATGGGAAGACATGAAGAATGTATTCTTGGAGAAATACCAATATTAATACCAGGTTGGTGAGGATATTTTTGGGATAACACAGGGGGAAAATTAAAGTTTGGAGGATTATGTGGAGTGATTTAGATACAACCTCCAAAAATAAAAACATAAGAATTTGGTAAAAGAGACCTTGAAAGCACTCCTACTCAAAGGAATCAAATATGAATTTTTAGAATCTTTAAATCTTATAGGAGCAGGTGATGTTTCTCACTTACCATATGATGATGTTTGTAAATTTTGAATTATTTATTCAAGAGGAATCTCCAAGCCTGGTAAGAATTCTCGAGAACACTCTTCTCAATTTTTGAAATCTAATACAAAAATAGAAGCTACAAAATATTGTCTAAATTTACAATTGGATGATTTACAGGAAGAATAGAAGTAGTGCAAGGAGGATCATTCAGCAGATTACACTAGTACAAAATGGCTAATTAGTTACTAAAAAAAGGACTAAAATTTGTATATAAACGGCTATTTTTCAGTCGGTGACCAATAGTAGCTAATTTACAGTATCTTATAATGCGACCAAATTTTGGTCGTTTTTAGATTAGTCATTAATTAGTTATCTCAATTTTGTTGTCTAGTTGTATATTTGGTCATTAATTTGATCCTTGATTTAGTCATTGATTTGATCATTGATTTGGTCATTGATTTAAGCATTGATTTAATATTTGATTTGGTCATTAATTGTCACAATTAATGACCAAATATACAACAAAATATATTACTATATGATAACTCGAGAAAACCAATTAATGACCAAGGAAATATGACTAAATTTTAGCCGTGTTATAAGATATTGTAAATTAGCTACTAATAGTCGTATATATGCAAAATTTAGTCATCATTTGTAGTCACAAATTTATCATTTGCAGTAGCCATTTATTCATTATATAAATGACTAATTTAGTAGTTTATACTCATTTCATTTACTTTCATTAATAATCATTATAAATGACTAATTTAGTCGTATATTAATTTTATTTGTGTTCATCATTAATCAACAGAAACTACTAATTTAATAGTTTTAAATTAATTTTTTGATCATTATTAATCAACATAAATTAATTTGTATGATTTGAAAAATGTCATACAATGTGCATGTTCATCTAATATGAAAACACAAAGTTGCATATTTTAATTACAATAGTAAACAATATCAAGTGCAACTATAAATAATTTCAACCACATAATTATATTATATGAAATGTTAAAGTATTACAATATGATTTTCAAACTTGATATTGGTTGGACTACAATTTACACATGAAATGGTGTTTCATCACTTCAAAACATTATCGTTGTGTTTTCAAGGCATTGCAAGTGAATTCACCAACTCTGAATACTTGACCATCAGTCTTTGTATGTGTGTCTTATGTGGGATATTGGCTCTAAGAGTATCACCAGATCAGTTCTCCTCTCTCTCTTTTTGCATTTGTCGCTCCAATGTTATTGCTTCCCTCTTTTTTCAATTCATGCTTCTTACCATCAATGCTGAGTTCATTTTCTGAAAACAAAAGAAGATACAATGCAGAGTGTAAAACATGAAAGACATTGAACACTATAATATAAACTAAATTAGACTATAAAAAGTTTATACGACATATACCTCAACATGAGCAATGTCGAACCCATTTTTCCCCATACAAGTAAGAAACTCAAACAAATTTTCTTCATTGGGGTGATAATTGCCACTATAATGTGGCCAGATAACCTATATAAACAAAGAAAATAAAATATCACCATATATAGAAAAGAACATCTTAGTAACTTAGTATTCAACTTTCAAGGAAAGCTTAAGAACAATCATGTCAACTAAGTTATATGCTAAAAAGCTCAAGCTGTAGATAACTTGTGAAAACAAATAATCTGAAGTGTGATGTTTAATCCTTGTAATTTTATTCACAACAACATTTCATTTTCTAATGCATGAACTTAGTCAAGTATATAAACAACATGTACTCAAATAACAACATGAAAGTAACTTTTTCTGATAGTCATGAAAATATTTTAACACAAAATAGCTATAAGGACTCCAATCAATATAGTGTAATACTAATTTTATCTTCAAGCTTTGGTTGTTGTTTAAATGGACATGGTACTAAGTATTTTCAATTTTATAGTTAAAAGACAAAACAAAATCAAAAGAAACGTCCAAAATACAATCAAACAATAAAGAGAGGATATCATGGAATGGAAATTGCAATTAAAAAAAAAAAAAAAAAAAAACTATCCATCGATGTCGTGTCTGGCATTCCTAAGACATTTTCTTGCCCAAAATAACCATGAAGTGAAATAATCACAACATTAAAAACCATAGGAATTCCCACTAGAAACATTTCCAGAGTCGATGGCTTAGGTGTCTAAGCGATCTCTAACAGCGAATGAACCATATCCAAGACAATATATGCATCGTCTCCCCATCCTTTTTCCAATCACATTTCTTGTAACCTGCCCACAATAGAGTTAAGTAACAATCAAACAAATACATTGACATTTGTTTTTATCTTTTATATCTATAAAATTTGAATCTGAATTTTTTGATGAACATATTAATTCATATTTAAAGCCTTCCTGACATATGAGAAAGTATCAATCAAATAGGACATCAAAAAAATTGACCTCAATGAGGTCCTCAAATAATTTCTACAATATCAATATTTTTCTTGTTGTGATATCTTGGGTAGAAAAAAGAACATTTCTACAAAATAAAAATGCATATATTACTTATGGTCAAACTTTGTATATGGTGTATTCTTAAGCAGTTTTTTAAGATGTTCCTCCACCTTTACCAAAGTGAATTGTATTTTGGTTAAACTATGTATCCTTTCATTCAACATCAATTTCTGCAAGATAAATGTCACACATTATTCTTTCCCATTTCTCAACATGCTACATATGATAAATTGAAAGTCGCATAAAACCAAGAGCAAACCCTTTTCTAAACAAAACATATAAACAAACAGTGTCTCTAATAAAACTTCATTATAATATTAGAAAATGAAAAGAGAGTGGACCATTTTTTTTTTTTGACTTTGCCCATTTTTTTTATGAAAGTGCTCGAGTTTCAAGAACCAAAAATTTTCAGGGAAGTCATAAATGTGAAAAAAATTATGTTGACCAAATTTGTAGACTTCTCCAAAATTATGTGAATGATGCCATTTTCAGATGTGGTAAATCTCATAATAAGAAATGGGATGTATTCTAATAAATTACATTGCAATAACTACCATGGGCCTCCACGGGTTATAGGTCCTCAGTATGTTAATCTTGATGATGAAAGAGAGATGGCAATGATAATTATGGGTGGTCCTAGTTTGTATGGTGGATATTTTCAAACCAAGGTCGCCATCTCAATGAACCTAGGTTCTGACATGGTAAACCTGGATTTGGTGTTCACCCATTTTTCATTCCATCATACTTTGTCAAGACTTAAGAGGACATGATGGTCCTTCAGCTTATAATAGGGTTTCTTTTGAGGTTATAAATAAATCTTATCCAAATCAAATGGATTTTTGGGCTCTAAGAGATATGGATAATTTAAATGATAACAATCATATGTTTTTTTTCTTAAGATTCAAATGTAGGGATACATTTTGTGGATTTTACTAATAAATAGAATGAGAGAAATAATCCATGAGGAGATTCTACTAGTCATTGTGATTAGCAAAATACTCGGAGATAATAAGGCTATTTAGGTTAAATCAAAGATGGTGTTGATTCTTGTAGCTCTTTAGTTGTTGGTATTTTTTAAGGTAGGAATTTCAGTTCTTCACGGGTGGGGTCCTTCAGCATAATTGCATCTACCTTGGTAATATCACCCAAAAGCAAAACATAATCAACAAAGTGTAAATATGTCAAGTCTAGGGAAAATCCTATTTGTATAGTTGTCAAGCTTATAGTTCTTTTTGACTCGGTTATAACTCTGTTGAGACCATCTACTCTACAATAAAAAATGGCAGAGGATCCATTAGTCATAACTACCCATGGTCTCCTATAGACATGATAGAATAATAGGCTGAGCCATTAATTAGAATTACACATATATTGAGGAAAGACAATTCATTATCTAGTTAACCAATTGCACATTGAACCCTATATGGATGAGTAGCCTAAATAAAGCCATTTTTCTTTATTATATGCCTTGTAAAGAGAAACTAAAATTTCTTGTAATTTTTTGGTTTCATGTTATAAATTCCTTCTTGGGAAACTCCTATTCCGTAATGGATTTGTTTCCCAGGAAGGATGCAAAATTGTTCTAATGACATGGAATTAGCTTAGTGGATTTTGACCCTACATGACCAAGGAACTCAAGAGCCTTGGGCGCATCAACAGTAGCATCCTCCATTGAAAATAGTACAGTCTCCAACCTAGAAACATAAAAATTATATATAGTTATAATTCATAATCGCAAATGACCATAGACTGTAGTGGTCCTTAAATAAATTCAAACTTGAACAAGAACAAACACACAATTTCACATCAACCTTCAGTAAGTTGTCCTTGATTTAGAAAGAAAGGCTCAATCTTGCATAAATGTATAAGTATATTCACCAGAAGATCAATTTCAACATATTTCTTGAAAAAATAATCTAATATCCAAATTGAAACCATAGTTTAATGGAACAATGGTGCTTTAAGGTCATCTACACAAAAATTTTCCTCCTTCAAATCTCTTACACTGGATGGTATGTCATGCAAAATTAAGAAAAATTCAGGGAAACTTGTTGACTTCTGTAAAAGACATAATGAAAATGCATGGAATATTTGTAAAGGAATTCACCTGTAATATTCTTTTATTTCCATTTCAACCTTTTTCCTAAGTTAAACCTCAATGAGTTGTGAACTCAAAGTTCTTTGAGAAGAATGTTCTTACAGTTGAAATTCAACATTTGCAGTCTTCCCACCTCTATCACCAGAAGAGTATGAATTCTTATACTCTCTTATTTCATTATCCAAAACATTTCTTTCCTGGACACATGATTTTTCAAATAAAGGCTTTTCTATAGCATAAGTCCTTGTCAAAATTTCATCTCTCATACCAACTGGCATCTGGTCAGAACTACAACCTGAAATTGGACCTACACCTGTTCGCATATTATTCAGCATGTGAATGGTGGAATATCTGCTAGAGCACTCTTAGCATATGGCAGAGGCTGAGCCCTACCTCTTATTCACTTGCCAAGACCTCCCTTAGGACCAAGAGTCAAGTGGCCATCATCAAAATCTATGTGTGTTGAAGGGCTTGGCATAGACTGATTTTCAAATTGAACCCTATCCAAAATATGAGCATCTTGACTGGTGAATCAATGGTCATGTGGTCCCATATCAGGTTGTGGCCCTTTAATCCCACCCATATGTGGAAGTGAACCCGTCTGTGCACCTGTCATGTAAGGTGGCATCACAGGTCCTCTCACAGCATGATAAAGTGGTGTCGCAATGTCCCATATTGGTACCTCAAGAGCGGCCTCCCTGTCCATGTAGTTCTTGCACGACATCCTGATGCACTTCCTCTATTTTCTTAGGGCCCTCAACTTTCTTCCTTTATTTCCCTCCATTCCTCCTCGGATCAAACAGATCATTCAACATGAACCTCAGCCTAGAGGGAAGCCCTTGGTTATTGGACATTTTTGACATCCTATCAAAATAAGCATCAGCATCTTCCTTGGCCTTTGAATGGTCAATCATATGACCAGTAGTGCTCATCAGTTTGCACAAAGCTTCAAAATTTTCCTCCTCTGGATGCTGAAATCACCAATTAATTTCTTGATGCATGTATGCATAATTCTTTCGATCAACATACTTTCTTTATAAAGCTCACCAATAAACCTTATATTTCCTAGCATTCGTCGTTGTGATCCATCCTTCTTCTCTCGTCTTCCTTCTATTGAAAGGATTTTTTCACCATGCTCTTCTACTTCCTCAGCCTCAGCCTCTTCTCTTTCATCTTTTTCAAATTCTTCCTAACATTTGTTCAAAAGAACTCGCTTGAAAACAACCTTCTCATTATCTTCATAAAATTCTAGTATTCCTTCAGCAAGCTGAAAACTAAATTTTGCATAAATTTCACAAAAAGCCAACTCCATCAAGGCTTTGTCAAATATTTTATATATTATACCATGAAGACATGATGTAGAGTCAATGTTCACTTCTTTGACATGTTCAAAAAGTTTCTAAAATTTTTGGGGCGTTAATTTATTAAGGATGGATTTAATTTGTCTTTGTTTTAACTGATCCTCATCAAAACCCTTCCCACTTCATATCGGTTCTATAATATATGAATTGTGGGAAAAGAAGGTTGTGGAGGAGGAATCAAACCCTTCTGCGAATGAGAAGCATCCTACTACCTATCAGCATCATAATTATTTCTCACTAGTCCAACTTGTGGAAGTGGTGCTTGCACATAAGGCCCTCCAGGAAGGATGAAATTCAAACTCATTTGTGTTTCACATGTATTTCTTGTGAAGCTAGTATTATAGCCTTGGCCAGTTTGAAACATGGCAGAGGAACCACTAAGATCCATATCCATCCACATATCACAGCCATCAACAAAAGCATCCACCGGCTTGGCCCATATTTCATCATCCAAACTGGACATATTGCTCCCACGATGTTCAAGTAGATAATTCCCACTTAGATTCTTGTCAAGTCCTCTTACAGTTCTTGCTAATGCATCAGCCTCTCCTACACTACTTGCAAGTGCTTGGGAATTTCCAAGTAATTCAATAATGTTTGGAAAATTTTCAAAACAATTTGGTAGATCTTTTCACTGAACCTTGATTGTCAACAAAAAATCTCTAGAGTACTTTTTGTCTCCTGAACATTCAGTAACTAAAATAGGTAGTTGATTCATAGGAGTTGAAAGCTCAAGTGCATCTTCCCAGTCATCCACTTCTTTCAGGACTTGCTTCTCAGGCTCTTTTGAAGAAGTCTTACTCTTGACAACATCGGTTACTATTTTGGATGGTTCTGGAAGGTTCACATATTCCTCCTCCTCTTCAACCTTATAAGCATTCTATAAATCCCAGTGGGAGCTGCAGCATTTGCCTTACTGGAAAAATCCTTCTTTGTATTCTTCTTGTTGACAACTACTACCTTTGCAGCATCACCAATATTTGCAACATTATTCTTCGCGGAAACATTGGAAGAAATTTTATTCTCCTTTTCTATCAATATAGGTACTAAATCCTGCTTGGCTTCACTTTCAACAAGAAAAGATGACACCTGAATTTTAGTAGACATTTCACAAGTATCACTATTAGTGGTGGATACTTGACCCTTATCTTGTGTGTTAATTGCCTTCACATTGGCAGTTGAACCTTCCCCAAGTACTTTAGCACTATCATGGTTAACCCTACCTTTGTTTCTATATCCAGAAGATTTTTTGTAGCTGACAACAATGTTACCAGACAAAAAACCTAGTTTTTCCTCCAAAAAATCCATATCAGCTTTAGGGAGGAATGTTGTAGCTTCTTATTGTAATTCCCATTCAGACACCTTTCCTTTATTTGTTGTTGACTACTCAGATAAAAATAACACTTCACCCTTTTTCTCTTTAAGCATATTTTGATAAACATCCACTGTGCCATTGTAATGTGTAGCCAGTTGAGATGCCAACCTACTCTCATGCATTCCATTGATTTTTCTCTCCCCAGCATGCAAACTATATTTTTCTTTTCCAAAGACAGAATTGGAAAAATAAGTGAGCTCTTTGTTTATTTCAGCATCAGGTGAACTTTACAACTCAGATCGGGAATAAAAAACCACAACAGTCCCATGCTCAGGATGGAGAACATTTTCGAGATCTTTCTTCTCTCCAATTAAAAAATTAATAAAATTATTTCCGCAGCTTTGTCTAGCATTATCGCTTGTTGATTCAGATGGTTTATTCTTCACATTTCTAAGTTTTAAATGGCTAGACCATGGTCACCTCCAAAATTTCCCTTTAGGGGTTGTAGAAACTAAATATAAGGGAAAGGATTGTGTCAAAACTCTATTAGCATCCAAGTACAATGAATTCATAATAGTAGAAGAGACGGTGATCTACCCATCAATTGAAGAAACATTGTTGTTGTTGTAATAGAAACTATACTCCCCTAGTCAACCCAACCACACCTTGACTTCAGTTTGGGTGGATAATGTCGAGCGATTAAGCCTAGTCATTATCACAACCTAGAAGAAAGAGGTAATCGATGTGAATATCATAGCAAGATGCTAGAGCTTATGGTGTATGAAGGTAACCACCACCCTGATGAGTAAAGAAAAGAACCTTTGATCAAGGTATCTAAGAAGAAAACAATTTAGGCCTATAATTCTTGAAGAGGCAAATGCAGCCTAATTCATTGTGTTCACTAAATTTGAAATTTAAAACTTGAATTTAGACATACCTTAAATTTGCAAGCAAAATTTGTCAACTGTTTATACAAACTCATCATGTGTTAAAGGGATCAACAATGGTCTCTACTTAATGCAAGCCAATGAATGATTATATAAGTCTAACGTTACAGTTAAATTCAAATACAAACATGAACCAAGTGACTCAGATTCTATCTACACAAAAATATTGTAAGAAATAGAGCAATGAAAGAAGTGCTCCTTTTTCTCTACATCACATAAGAAGCATCACTTGCAAATCCATTTTTCCCTTTAAATATGGCAATTCACCTCCATCCTCCACTAGTGCAAACATACTGTTGGAAATATGATGCTAAGTGTTGTCCTTGATGGCAACCCACTTGATGAAGGTGATGGCAACCTACTTGATGAAGTTGTCCCTGATGGAATATGTCATGATGAACTTGTTAAATGATGTAAATCTAATGAGTACAGAAGGTAATGATGGAAGGAATGTCATTATGTGCTAGAACATGATGAAAAGAGTATGTCTCAAGGCATACGCGGATTTGTCTAGACAAAAGTAGCGTATGCACGCGAAAAAGTACGTGCCAAGTCACGTATGCCCTTTTGCGCTCCAAATTTAGAATACCAAGGGGTGTTACCATGGTATTGACCCATTGTATTGAGCGCTTGATTATCTATTTGATCCTGTCCAGGAATACCATCGGAAGTAGTGTGGTTTTGACTCATGGTATTGAAAAAGGATAAACCTATATAAGGAGAAGAAATTCATTGTGCAAAGTATGAGCATGAAAGTAAGATGTCTGGGTTTGAATGAATACTTCTCTCTAAAGTATGTTTGAATGAAAAGGGTAATAGAAATGAATCTGTGATGCACCTATGAAGAAAATGACGAAGAAGTAAATCTAGATCTGAAATGTATTTGTATCTTCTAGATCTGTTTATGGAATGTTTAGATCTGAGATGAGGCGAACATCTGTCTGAAGTGAAGGGTTAAATCTGGACTGAATATTTGATCTGAAGAAGTATGCTGCTCTATAATGTCTGAAGATATATACACTTTTTTGATAAAGAGGAAGCGCGTATATACGCGGGTTTTACTAGGCAAAAGCGCGTATGGGTTGTGAAATCAGTTCTGAAGTATGTGCAGAGGTATACGCGGGTTTATATACATGGAGGCGCGTATATATGTGGGATCAGTAGAAGGAAAGCGCGTATGAAAAGCTAGGGTTTGCTGAAGTATGAAGTATGAAATATCTGATCTGTTCTGCTGTGTTACTGCTATCTGTCTGGGTTGTCTGAATTGATATGTATCAGTTTTAATGTATGATTGTGCTTAAATGTATGGAGTGGGTCCAGTGTGAAAATTGATGAAACGTGGTCCAAAGAGGTGCTGAGGGTTGTAGCCTTCAGTCAGGGGGTTGTAGCTCCCTTCCAGGTGAGGCTGGTAAATGAGAGCAGGGGGTCGTAGCTCCCTTCCAGGTGAGGCTACGGTAGCGAGCGAGGGTCGTGGCTCCCTTCCAGGAGAGGCTGGTAAGCTGACAAGTCGGCTCCTTCCGGGGAGAGGCGTGGCCGAGCGAGGGGTCGGTGCTCCCTTCCGGGAGGTGGTAAACGGCGGCGCGGTGGGTGCTGTGATGTGGTAGGTACGCGTTTATAAGTTGTAAGATGTTTTCTCTATAATAAATATTGAAAGGTGAACAGCAGTGGCGGTGGTTTTCTCAGGCAAGGTTCCACCTAAAATCACGGGTGTTCATGTGTGATGCTTATGTGTGATGGTTTGTTGTTTGATGGTTTATACGTGTGCTGCACATTTACATTTATATATAAACATCTGATGAATGAATAAATGCAAGGATCTAAGTAAAGAACTAAGTGCATATTAGGATCTCTGTGCATATGCGATTTTGGTAAAGGGTATCCGCGTATATACGCGAGTCTGATGAAGTAAAGTAGCATATGAGTTTTGAAGTAAGAAAAAGTCAAAAGACTCGAGTATTCCCTAAATACTGATTCACCCCCCCCCCCCCTCTCAGTATTTTTCCCAACAATTGGTATTAGAGGTGGTCCTTCTGCAGAAGCTTGATCGCTTGAAGGAGATCCGTCACAATGGGAAAGACGCAAAAGAAGAAGGCTACTCAAGGAAAGGAGATATCTCAGAAAACATGTGCAGCAGAAAATGAAGAAGATGAAACAGGTATTGACTGTTGTTCTAATGATTTTCTTCTTTGTGCAAGAAATAGTGAAGATAGTGAAAGTAATGCTTTTGATCTAGAAGCAATCATCAAAGATCAACAAAGAATATTTAATGAAAAGGAATCTGCCTACAAAGAGTTGGTCTCTAGACTGAAAAGGATGTATGATAATGTATCCAATTGAAGTAAAGGATTTGAAGCAGAAATCATCTCTCTAAAAGCAGATCTGGAAAAATCAAATAAGAAGACTGCAGGACTTGAAGGAGAAAACATCTCTTTGAAAGAAGATCTGGAAAAATCAAATAAGAAGACTGAAGAACGTGAAGAAGAAGTCATCTCTCTGAAAGCAGATCTCGAAGCATCGAATAAGACGAATGAAGAACTCTTACAAACTTTTGAAGAACAGGAAAATGGATCAAAAGAAGAGATTTCAAAATTGAATGATCAAGTAGAAGAAGGAAGAAGGAAAGAAGAAAGCATGAAGAAGCAATGCCAAGGCTTGGAGGTTGAGGTAAACATTCTCAAAGGTAAATTAGAAGAAAAAGATAAACTTTTGAGGTTTCAAGATAGTACTAAGATTCTGGACAATATTCTTAGTAGTCAAAGGTCTCCTTCTATTAAACTTGGTCTGGGTTTTCATGAAACGGTCAAAGGAGAATCTAGTTCGCAAGGAAGTGCTAAAGATTCAAAGGATGTCAAAGCAAAACCTGAAGTGTTGAAAGAAAGAAAAATCATGAATTCGCAAAGGAAATCATTCAATAATGTTGAATGCTTTAAATGTCATAATTATGGGCATGTTGCAGCAAATTGCAGGAGCAGATCATTTCAGTCACAATCAAACAGATCCTATTCAGAAAGGTAGTCTGGTTGCTTCAAGGGATATTGTTTTTCATGCAACAAGTATGGTCATAAAGCAGCTGATTGCAATAGAAGGAAGAATAGAGAAACACACTATGATCCTTATGCTTACTTCTCTGGTCACATGAGATGTTATGCTTTTAACAAGTATGGACATGTGGAAAAAGAATGCAGGATGAACAGATTTGAGAAATTGGACAACTCTCAGCACACTAAAAGAAAGTTCAAGAAAATTTGGAAAAAGAAGGAGGACCGGTCAAAAACATAGGGAATTCTGACCCTACAGCAGTCATCCGCTTTTAAAGCTTACTTCTCTGAATGACTGCAGGAGTGATGTGAGATACATTATGAGATTTAGTAATGTATCATCACAGGGGGAGAAATGCATGATGATTCTCATGATTTATTTGGTTGTTCTGGTTATGTTTATCTCTGACAGAGCATTTGATGTAAAGAAGACAGGTACAGGAAGGACAAATTCAGGGGGAGATGGAGGAATGTGAAAATTTCTATACTTTACTTTCCATATGCGGGTTCGATGAACTAAATCCGTTTATACACGCGAGTTCCAGTAGACACAGTCGCGTATGCATTAATGATAAGAGAGTTAATATGGCAGCTGAAGATCAAGAGTACCAGTTCAGGGGGAGCATCAGTCTGACTACTGATGATTGTATTATTGGCACTGTATCTGTTTATATCTCAGTTCTATATGATGATGACATGATACATGGTTTCTTATGTTGAAGATTATGGATGTGCCCGGATTTATTATTTACACATGGATGAGTTGGAAGTCTTATGATTCAGACAGATTATGCAGAGATTGTTGTTGATGACTTGCTGTTGAAGTTGTTCAGGTTGCACAAACTAAGGAGGAGCCTTGGTCATATAGAAAGGAGACTTGGATGCACATTTTCAGGGGGAGCATTAGCCTTGCTGAGTATAATTCATTGTTGGCATTATGATGGTTCTGAAATGTGATCTCTCTCTTGAGATATCTTGGATATTGGGTATGAAAATTCATATTTGTAATTTGATGAAAAGGTCTTGTTGAGATCCATGATGTAAAATTGTAATATTCAGTCATGTAAGGACTTGTCAAAATTTGTAAACCCACTTGGTTGGGTAGCTGAGTCAGATTTGTAAACCCACTTGGTTGGGTAGTTGAGTTGAGATGTGTAAACCCACTTGGTTGGGTATTTGAGTCTCATATGTAAATCCACTTGGATGGATATTTGATGTAAGTATGAGTCATTGGTGATAGGAAGGTCATAGAGTCATGTACTTCATTGAAAAATATGTTTGTAGGTTCAGCATGAACTCAGGGGGAGTTTGGTCACTTCAGTTCACATCATATCTGCAGAGCGCTTCTTCTACATGAGGAGAAAAACCTTGTGCTGGTTTTGGTCCGCCCTTTGCCCTTGATGTCAAAGGGGGAGAGTGACATGGTGTTTGAATAAAGGGAAAGAATGGTGTCAAAGAATGGGGAGAGTGACATGGAGTCATTATATTCTCAATGTATCTATCTGCTATGGTGATCAAACACCATCGTGGTTGCCATCAAGTCCAAAGGGGGAGATTGTTGGCAATATGATGCTGAGTGTTGTCCTTGATGGCAACCCACTTGATGAAGGTGATGGCAACCTACTTGATGAAGTTGTCCCTTATGGAATATGTCTTAATGAACTTGTTAAATGATGTAAATCTGAAGAGTACAGAAGGTAATGATGGAAGGAATGTCATTATGTGCTAGAACATGATGAAAATAGTATGTCTCAAGGCATACGCGGATTTGTCTAGACAAAGTAGCGTATGCACGCGGGAAATAACGTGCCAAGTCGCGTATGGGAAAAAGCGCTCTAAATATATAAAACCAGGGGTAACCACCATGGTATTGACCCCTTGTATTGAGTAATGATTCGTCTATGTGACCCCGTCCAGGAATACCATCGGAAGTAAGGTGGTTTTGGCTCATGGTATTGAAAAAGGATAAACCTATATAAGGAGAAGAAATTCATTGTGCAAAGTATGAGCATGAAAGTAAGATGTATGGGTTTGAATGAATACTTCTCTCTGAAGTATGTCTGAATGAAAAGGGTAATAGATCTAAATCTGTGATGCACCTATGAAGAAAATGACAAAGAAGTAAATCTAGATCTGAAATGTATTTTTATCTTCTAGATCTGTTTATGGAATGTTTAGATTTGAGATGAGGCGAACATCTATATGAAGTGAAGGGTTAAATCTGGACTGAATATCTGATCTGAAGAAGTATGCTGCTCTATAATGTCTGAAGATATATACGTAGGTTTGATAAAGAGGAAGCACGTATATACGCGGGTTTTACTAGGCGAAAGCGCGTATGGGTTGTGAAATCAGTTCTGAAGTATGTGCAGAGGTATACGCGGGTTTATATACATGGATGCATGTATATACATGAGATCAGTAGAAGGAAAGTGCGTATGAAAAGCTAGGGTTTGCTGAAGTATGAAGTATGAAATGTCTGATCTGTTCTGTTGTGTTACTGCTATCTGTCTGGGTTGTCTGAATTGATATGTATCAGTTTTAATGTATGATTGTGCTTAAATGCATGGAGTGGGTCCAGTGTGAAAATTGATGAAACGTGGTCCAAAGAGGTGCTGAGGGTTGTAGCCTTCAGTCAGGGGGTTGTAGCTCCCTTCCAGGTGAGGCTGGTAAACGAGAGCAGGGGGTCGTAGCTCCCTTCCAGGTGAGGCTGGTAAACGAGAGCAGGGGGTCGTAGCTCCCTTCCAAGAGAGGCTGGTAAACGAGAGCAGGGGTTCGGTGCTCCCTTCCAGGAGAGGCTGGTAAACGAGCGCAGGTGGGTGCCTGTGTGCTGGTAGGAGTCTGCGCTAGCACATAAGTTGTAAGATGTTTTCTCTATAATAAAATATTGAAGGCTGAGACAATGGCAGTAGTGGTTTTCTCCTGACTTGGGTTTCCACCTAAAATACTGGTGTTCATGTGTGTTGCTTATGTATGATGATTTGTTCTGTTCTTACTGCACATGTTTACAGTTTATTGAACATCTAATGAATGAATGATGGAATGATATAAGTGAAGAATTAATGGCATAATAAGATCTCTGGGTATACGCGAGTTTTATGAAGGATATCCTCGTGTATACTCTAGTTAGCTTCAACAAAGTAGCGTATGGGTTTTTAAGTAAGAAAAAGTAAAAATAATTGAGTATGCCCTAAATACTGATTCACCCCCCCCCCCCCCTCTCGGTATTTTTCCCAACAAAGACAACTAGAAAGGTATAGTCCATTTGTTTTTTGTTCAAATTTTTCTTTAACTATAACTGATGATGATCCCAAGACCGTCAGGGAGGTAGTAGATTCAGAGGATGGAAAAATATGGAAGGAGGCCATGGTTGATGAAATGGCATCCTTGCACAAAAATGAGGCATGGGATCTAGTGGAGTTGCCAGCTGGAAGGAAGCCCATCGGGAGAGATGGGTGTTTAAGAAGAAGATGAATGTAGAAGGCAAGGTGGAGAAATACAAAGCTCGGTTGGTAGCAAAAGGTTATTCCTAGGTGTTGGGAATTGATTTTGGTGATATTTTTTCTCGTGATACCAAGTTTACCTTCCTATTAGACTACTTTTATCGATTGTTGTTGCATTTGATTTTGAGGTAGAGCAGATGGATGTGAAGACAACATTTTATGGGATCTGGAAGGAGATCTACATGAAACCTTTGAAGGCTTTATGAGTTGGGGTGTAGGGGAAGAAAGAACTGGTATACAGGTTAAATAAGTCTCTGTATGGGTTAAAACAATCACCAAGGGTGTGGTATCAAAAATTTGATACCTATATATGGGGACTTGGCTTCACCGGAAGCAAGGAGGATCACTATGTTTATTTTAAATTAATTGGTGACTATGTTATTTATTTGGTCTTGTATGTGGATGATATGTTGTTGATAGGAAATGACAAAGAAATTATCCAAGATTTTGAAGACCCAAATGTTCTCCAAATTCATCATCAAGGATCTTGGTGTTGCAAACTATATGTTGGGCATGGAAATTAAGAGAGATCGGGAAAAGAGGAAGCTCTGGTGAACCCAAAGAAAGTATGTCGAGACTATATTGCAAAGGTTCAATATGAAGGATAGTAAACTGGTGAATAGTCTGATTCCTATAGGTACAAAGTTGTTTGTTGAATAGTGTCCCAAGACACAAGAAGAAGAGGAGGATATGTCCCATGTTCCATATGCAAGTGCAGTGGGTAGCTTGATGTATGAAATGGTTTGTACTAGAACAGACATTGCACATGCAGCGGGAGTATTGAGTAGGTTTATGTCAAACCCAGGGAAGGAGCTTTGGACAACAGTGAAGCAGGTTTTCAGATATTTACGTGGAACTAGTGATTATGCCTTGTGCCACCAGGGAAGACCAAGATTGGAAAGAGTGTTGGACATTCGTGGTTTTGTTGATGCAGACTAGGCTAGAGATTTGGACCAAAGAAGATCTACAAGTGGGTATGTGTTTAGCCTATTTGGAGGTGCAATTAGTTGGATGAGTAAAAGACATTCTATAGTGGCTCTTTCAAATATAGAGGTAGAATACATGGCAGCCACTCATGCAAGCAATGAATTAGTTTGGTTGCAGAGATTGTGTTCAAGTTTGGGGTTGGTGCAATAAGCTATAACGATAGAATGTGATAACCAAAGTACAATTTTTTTTGCTAATAACCCTGCTTATCATTCAAAGAAAAAGCACATTGGTGTTCAATATCACTTTGTGAGATATATGGTTGAGGCTAAAATGGTGTTGCTGGTAAAGGTGGACACTTTGAAGAATGTTGAAGATGCATTGATGAAGTTTGTGGGCACTCAGAAGTTCTCTTGGTGTAGAGAAACAATGGGTGTTGCAAAGATGGGCTAATGACTCAGCTCTCCTGTGCCCCCTTGCAGAAAGAAAACAACAAGTGGGAGAATGTTGGGTACGTGTTATATTCTTTCCACGACTAGTCACCTGTGGGGGGGGGATAGCTTCCCATGTATGTTGCGCCGAGCGTAGTAGGGGGGTCACAGGGGGAGCGGTAGCCCCCCCTTTTTGGGGTTCGGCGCAGTGCCTTGGGAAAAAAATTTTGGACCTTATTTTTCGGTGGGCGGACCTGCCCATGGTTTTGTGCATAGGTTTGCGCATGGTTTTGGGGCATGATGGTTTTCGGCCCCTGGTATTTTGTAGATCTGGTCAGGGGAAATACGATTATGTTCTAATCCAAGATTAATGGATTGGGGTTTATGTATGCTTCGGCATGTATATATATGTGTTGTAACACTAAAAGTAATATAATGAAAAATCAAGTTGGTTGTCCCGATTTGGGATCCAGGGGAAAATATCTGTGTTTATCTGTTTTATGTTTTATGCTCTCGCTATTGTTGATTTTTTTTTTTTAAGATTCGTTTGCAGATAATTTCTGTACAGGGTTAAAACCTACAGGAATATAGTACAAATACTCTTCCTTAGAGGTCCCTCAAGGATAGGGGTGGGATTCTCGCTCGGGAACACCCTGTGTTAAACAACACTACAATCTTAGCTAAATAGTTGAAGAGAGCAACAAGTTTAAACAGACCATAAACCTGAAATATAAAATACATAACATAACCATCTATGGCTACCATCCTCTTCCTTATATAAGTGGTGAGCTTCCTCACCTTTGGCCCCACCCATTAAAGGCACTACTTCCATGCATGGTGTCTCCCTCCAAAACTACATTGTCCCATAATTAATGCCACTCCCCCATGACAACGTTGTTGATTTGGTAAAAGTTAACCCAGTCTATGTGCTCCAGCCCATTTTAACACATAAGGGTGCTTTATCAAGCCACTAAGGTTATCACCTTTCACATTAATAGTGATTTTATTCCTACTAAGGGGATTTATGGCTCTTCATACCCTCTTATTCATCAAATTAAGAAGCAAAAGAAAAAATTAATATTCTAAGTAGCTCATGGCGAATTGGAAATATTATAGGAGATTTGCCCTGCCTCTAGCAATCAGCATCGATGGATGCTCACTGCTACAGTTTACTTCACTAAGTGGTAGAATTTGTGCCCACAAGGAATGATACCGACTAAGTGGTGATCAATTTTCTAGAGGAGAACATAATAGTTAGGTTTGGGTGCCTGGTTAAAATCATTGCAGACAATGCTTAGGCCTTCAAGTCGGCTAAATTTGTAAATTTTGTCAGCGTTACAATATCCAGCTGGGACACTCCACTGCATATGACCCACGGGGGAATTGGTTGGAAGAATCATCTAACAAGACAATGGTGAGGACCTTGAACAAGAGAATCAGTAAAAATCAAAAGAACTGGGATTTGCAGCTCAAGTTCGCACTCTAGGAGAACCGCATCACCACTAAAAGATCCACAAGAAATACCCCTTATGAGATGGTGTATGGAAGAGCCATAGTCTTCCCCATTCAAATTGAATTACCCGTGGCCCGATTCTTACAAGAAATCAAGGAAGAGCCAAATGACCTCATTCGAAGAATGAATCACCTGGTAGAGTTGAGTGAAACATGGGAACAGGTAGGTCTCAAACTAGTAGAGCATTAAGAAAAAATGAAAGGCTTATTTGATCAAAGAACTAAAAATAGAGAAATTCAAGTTGGGGATTTGGTGTTGTGATGAGATATCAAGAAGACAGACAAACAGGAGCATGGGAAGTTCGACCCCCTCCGGTTTGGTCCATTTAGGGTCGCAAAGGTCAACGACAACAATACTTTTTCACTGGAGAATTTGGAAGGAGATACACTGGAGATGCCTGTCAATGGAAAATTTCTCAAGCCTTACTTCTAACACTGATAGCAGGCTATGATGTTCCATTGTACATATCCTCATAGTGTATATATGTTGTTTTGTTTTTCTGCATCAATTCCTTTCTTTTTTTTTGGTTAAAGCTGCTCAAAATTGGTTCTAACGATGATCCTAGGCACATCAAGAAGAGCACACGTAGGTGGTCTGCGAGTTCTCGACACACTTGAACGAGTGCATTGTCCCTAATGGAGCCAATGTTGGCTTGTGATTCTCTTGGAGGAATAAGGTAAGTTCAAAATCAAGCAAACGAAAAGCCAGAGCGGGTAGGATGAAGACCCAATGCTTCAATCACGAGTCGGGCGGCCCCCACTTCCGCCATGCCACATCATCCATTGCACATTGCTCCTTGTAGATTTTATCATTTAACCTACGCTAGCTCCCATACAAATCTTGCGACACGAAATCTGTGGGCATGGTTCTACCTCCATCCATGCCACACCACTCATTCCCCCAATCATCACATATCACTCCCTACAAGTTTCAACCTTTACCTCTTAACACTTAGCTGAAACCTATATTTCTTCCAATGTGATTTGGTGGGACCCATACAACCTTACTGCATTACTAAATCGTATGCAAACCTTTGTTTCCACCTTCCCCTTCCCTTTTTTCCTTTTCGCACTTCCCGACATTTAAGTGCCCACATATTGCACTTTACACTTTTGATCACTTACCCTTCATTATTCACGCATGAATCTTTCAATTTGCGATGTGTCGGAAGCCCCACCTTCACCACCATGTTGCCCCTTCATGAACGCATATCGCTCCCTGCAAGATTTAACATTCACTCATCCCCCCGCACTTCTCACTTCATAGATTCTAACATTTACCATCCACCACTATCACATGAACCTTGTGATTTTCGATCTGCAGGCGTGGTCCCACCTCCTTCATGCCACATCACTACTCCCTGCCCTTCACACTTCAGCAATTTTAAAACTTACCTCCTGTGGATATCCTTTTAAACCCGCGATTTCTGATTGGTGATCGAGCCCCACCGCATCACACATCGCACTTCGATGGTTTTAACATGAACCCTTTGCATTTACTTTGTGAAACTTGCAAATGTCACAATATCACGAGCCAAGTCCCTTCTTGCCACGTCATGCAGAACCATTCCTTGGTGTCTAGCCCGCTCTTTTAGGTTCCCAGATAATTTTCACTTTAGTTTTTAATAATATCTTGTCCTACATGTATTCCACCATTATCATCCGGGATACCGCACATCCCATCACCGCTAAGCCCCTCACATACGTACGTGCATGCTCCATGTCGATACATCCTTGTTCATAGTCGATTTAGCACCCCTTCACCTTCAAAAGGATGGGGGGGGGGGGGGTATGAAAGGGTCAGTTTCTAATACTGCCTTCGGTGCTATGTGGTAGCTTGTGGTGATTTTTCACCCCCCCCTCATCCAATATTGCAAACCATTCATGCCCCCCTCCAAAATCTAGTTTCTAGTTTGCAGTTAAAACGTAGTCTAGGATTTTGGGTGGAATATGAAAGTTGTGGTTTATTCGGTTTTCTCAGGAGATCTCCACTAAAGAACCAGGTGTGCACAGTACGATAGACCTCTTCATAATGGATAAAGTGGAAATCACTAGACTGAGGGAGTGGGGGTTTGCAAGAAATAGATGGAATCGTATGATGATAGTCAACTTGTCTACCTACAACATCTCTTCTCCATACAATCTTGAAGGATTCCATTATCGACTTCCATGATAAAACATGTCCTCTCTGTTTCCTGTTTAATTTTGACGATTTTGATGTTGAAATTTCAAATTTTACCCATTCCTATTTTAATTCTCTCAATACAGAAGTAATTGCTCGATGTACACTCTGTAAGTTAGGTAGGATATTTTTATTTCACAGGTATGGGTCGATCATAAATCATCAGGATGGTACACCCTTTAGAGGAACTCTATATGTAGCTAGTTCCAGATTAAAGAAAGGTTCTGTAATTTGGAAGAATTTTTCTGTAGTTTTGTATGATTGTGCTCCCTGTGCTCTGAGATACATATTTGGGAGAGTTGTTTGAACTTAATATGATACAACATTGTTATTTGGATTCCATATGGAGAAATGAGTATTATGTATATGTTTTCTTCTATTATCAGTAATCTCATTTTTTATGTATAATCACCTTTCATGCTCTATTTCTTTGATGGTTTGTGCAATGTAGCTGTTGATAGTCTGAAATTATATTCATGAATTTGTGTATGTATAATGCTCATGTGTTAATGCTCATGTATTAATCTTGCTGCACTCCCTTAATTCATGCTCCACGAACTTCTGTTGTCGTCCATGTCTCATTCATATTTGTTTCCTTTGAGTTCACGGGGGAGAGATTCTTAATATTCTTAAGTGTGTCTCTAGTGGGTTCCTTCTTAGACCTTTCTCAACACCCGCTACATACTTTAAAACCTCTGCTCATTGTTTTATACTTGGCCCATTTAAAATCTTCCAAGCCTCATAGCCTCTTGAGCCCTGTCACAGTATAGGGAATTCACATGAATCGACTCCAAGGTCTTCTCGATCCATGAACCACAAAACCATTGTTCTCTTATTCCATATTTTTTTAGAGGCATTTATACAATTGTAAATATTTAACCTCTGATTTTAAGGTGTCCTAGGCACTAGTATTTTGCAACTCAGGGTTGTCTCTAGGAGCTACAACAAGAACAAGTGAACACATCACATAATTCTTTAAAAAGATTGATATGGATTTGAATCTCTTCAGGGGAATACTCGGCTCTGATGAAAACATTCTCTATGACATTGGGATCCCTGGAAATATTCACCATTTTTGTTTTCAAAAATGATAGAATTATTACCTTTGGCAAAAATATGTGTTGGAGAAAAGTGGCTTAGAATTGGGTGAACATGACCAGTTGATAGAGGGCTTGACAAACATGACTCAAATTCAAGAAAATATTGTAGAAAATATAATCGATGATGCAAATCATCCCACGGTCTTTCCACACCTGTCATTGCTTCTAGGATTTCCTCCTTAGATGGTAAAACAATATCAAGGTAGTCCAAAGAAGAAGTCGAGTTAAGGGTCCATAAAAATCCTTCAATGAAAGAGGTACCAGATCAGATTATGCACTATTAACAATAGATTGATAAGAAATTTTGGCTACAGACATAGGATATGCCTTTCCACCTACTTTCCCTTCTTCTAATGTAGTCGTAGAAGAGGGTAAGGGCCAAGGATCTGAAAAACAATGGGTTTCAAAGAGCTCTCTTTGGGTAGGAACCTTGGAATATAAAATAGAATTTACGGTCGGGATTGGGCCAGGGAAAGTCAAACGGAGACCCATCAGCAGAGGCACATAAAATTCATACTGGCAATAGGTTGCTTGGCATTCTTCACCAAGGGAATAGTAGAATTAGAGGATGCATTGGAATATATCATTAATAATCCATCTGATCAACAGTAACGATTCTCTCTTCACGGGGAAAACATAGGACGCAAAATAATGATGATACAATGATGTCCATATCATAAATCAAATTTCATCCCAATAGAAGGTTATAGTCCAAATTAGCATCAAATATTTCTACTTTGATATTGACTATATTGCCCCCAATGCAGATGGTCAAGGTAAGAACAATGCCATGCGGCCTGTGAGAATGAACATCAAATGAAGTCAAGAGAGTTGGTGAAGGAACAGCTTGAGGAGATCCAACTGCTTTCCAACATGAAATAGACATGTCACATGTGGAAGCTCCTTCGTCAATGATAGTTTGAAAAATATTGATCTTTCGGTACGTAGATTTAATTTGAAAAGCCATATGATGAGGAAGTCTCTTCTTAAGATTTGACATATTGAATGTAATCATAAGAGAGTTTATTGGATCTACCTCCCCAATCACAATGAGAAGCAAACTCCTTTGTGTTGGGCACAATTGGAGTACCTCCAATTCAAACATAGCACAAGGACTCTGAGTCAGATATTCTACAATGGAGTAATTTAGAGCTACCTTGGCATTAGGGTTAATCGTCAAACATTTAGTAGAATGTTTCGGTATGTGAGGTATAGGATCAACTGCAGGACTCTCTATATGGAACGGCTCGAAAGTATCAGGAACATCCTTAGCCTTAGAAGATTCAGATTCACCATAATCACGTGATCTCATGGCGACATCAACTCAAGAACTCATCATGTATACATTTGAAGAATTCCCCCCCTCCTCGTTGTCCCCTATGGGAGCTCCAGGATTTGCATTCGTGCCAACAAGAATTTATTTCCCTTGGGAAAAGGGTTACTAAAGATAGCCTGAGAACTGGAAGAACCCTATTGAGCCAACAAGCACTAAGCATCTTGAATCTCAGGGAAAATATGAGTGAGATGGTCTCCAGTGCAAAATTTGCAAGGAAACTTGACTTTATTTTTCGACTCTCTCTTACCCTCACCAACATTATCGTTGGGTTTGTTTGCATTATCCTTCCCATGCTTATCCTTTTTCTTATTACGTCCTTTCTTCTTCCCATAAATTTTTTCATTTCCTTCAGGTTTAGAGGATTGGATAGAATTAATCATTAAAGGATGGGAAGGCATAGACACTGATGACGTAGCCCAAATAGAAGAAGAAGTTTTTAAGGAAAATTGTTGTGTAATATTCCCAAATGGGAAAAGCTGAAATATAGAACAAAAATTCTCAAAAAAGTAGTGCAAACATCATATCAAAACATGACACCAATATGGAGCCTTTCTATTAATCATAACAAGAAAAAACATGTACAAAATAGCAGGCCACAAATCATATAACATGAGTCAACAAGCATCCAATAGATAAATCCCTCAAGAAAGAGGTGTTGCTACTATATCAAAATTTCAGAGACACTAATACAATGCAGTAATAAAGGCACTGCTACAAAAAATGAGCATACAAAAGATAAAGGGATGATATATTCCTCAAAAGACACAGAAAATGAAGATCTAGGCTCTATAACAACCTTCCAAGAACACCCAAGAGGGCCTATGGGAAATACACCCAATCATACAATATGAGTTGCAGCCCTAGGGCTGAAAGTCTACTGCAAAAAAGCATCTGAAGATTTATTGCTAAAGCTGATATAAAAATAAGTGGATATTCTCCAATGGATCCTTCAGATGAAAGGCTAGCCCCTTCACTGAAGAAATCACTCCCCAAATCACCCACTATAACTAAGCCTGCAACTCCTCCCTAAAATAACGTAGATCCAGACTAATACTGCATTGTAGGGAATAAAAGCACTCTGGCCTAGTGCCAAATGTATCAATGATGCTCAAGGGCCTTCCTTACTAGCCTCTCGATGGAAGGAAACCTTCCTCCAATTAAATCTAGCTCAGAAATTGCCCAAATCAACACTCCAAAACTTCTTCCCTGTGACACAACACAACCTCAATAGGAACTATGTTGTACGATAAGACTAAATATTTGGTCTGATGCCGGAATATGGAAATGAAGTGAAATAACTTATCCTGATTAGGAACTTGAACCCCCCCAAGGATGAAGGTGGTATTCTCGCTCGGGAACACCCTGTGCTAAAGATTGCCACTCCTCCATGACAGTGTTGTTGATTTCATCAAAGTTGACATAGTCTACATGCTCCAACCCCTTTTCACACATAAGAGTGCTTTATCAAGGCACTAAAGTGATCTCCTTTCACATTAGCAGTGATTTTATTCCTACTAAGGAGATTTATGGGTCTCCATACCCTCTTATTCAACAAATTAAGAAGCAAAATAAAAAATTAATATTCGAACTAAATCATGGCTAATTAGGAATATTACAATCCTCCCCTCCCAAATGTTTCTTGTCCTCAATCAACTGTAAGGGTGAGTCTTGCAACTATTTTCCTCCTCCAGTGGTGAAACATCCATGTGATAAGCTCTCCTCATAAGCCAAGTGTCTCCCAAACAGTCCCTCCATGAAATGCTCCTCCCAAGTACTCGTGAGATGCAAATAACTCATCCCACAAGGAAGAAAAAGACCCAATGAAGCAATCATGGTTTGCCCAATGTTCTCCCTGAAACATGTAGCATAAGAAACATGGAGAATCTCTCTCCGACAGGGCATGTGCAATCCTTCCATCATCCTTCCAATCATTCCCATAAAAATAATAAGGACATCATCAATGTGTGGTATGAAAACCAAGGATACAAAAGTTTTTATATGCAAGGTGGATTGTAGTACCACATGTGGAACTAACGCAGTATATCTCCTTACTACCTTAGGTAGTGATATGGTAAGTGGTTTCCCCACTACTTACTTGCTACCATATTCTTCTCACATGATTTGAGAAGGTGAGTTATGTTTGGAGCCTTTGGAGTGCACCCTAAATGATATATCATCTCCCTATATCTGCCTAGGGAGTGGCCATGCTCAACATAGTTTATGGTCCCAAGTTGACCATGAATTTTATAACGAAGAATTCTCCCATTTGGAGCAATGGCCTTCACATGTATGGTAAAGGAATGCAAATATTCATTATACAAATAATTATGCATAAAGACATGATCCTTACCATATTCTTCAATCATATTAATGGAGTGGCTCATAGATAGATCCCCTCTCATTCTTAAAGAGGAAAGAGGTGGTTCTGATAACTCCCTCAAAGATCCATGCATCTCCTCCATCTCTACATCATCCATGCATCTCCTCAAATGCTGATATATCTCCTCTTCAAATAATTCCCAAGTAAACCCCTCCATGATCGTATGGTATGCCCTCATGGAATGAGTGTGGTTGAAGAGAAAATCTTCATGTGTTGCTTGTAGAAAATTCTCCTTGAGCCTGGATGGTTTAGATAAGAATATCCTACCATGATAGTAGATGACCTCATCTTTGACTGAATATCCCTCCTCTAGAAGCTGGTCATAAAGTATCATGCAAGTAAAAATATCCTTGGAGTAATCCACCAACAACTGGGATTTCCAATCTAGATCTATCCTCCATAGTGACGATGCTGATGATATACCATATAAAGCATATGTCATGTAGTTGTTTCCTTCTTTGAAATCTCCTACGCTAACGTCAAATACTGGAAAGTTGTTATCCTCCCTCTGCTGCTCCTTTCTCAGTGCAATATTTGAGATAAGAGTGGGTAATAAATTGAAGTGCTGCCGCGAATATGACCACTTTTTAACACTTATTTCATCCATTTCTACTCTTCTTTATCATGTAATTTATCATAATTTATCATATAAATCTATTTTATAATTATTTATGCTCTTATGAATAAATATTATTTTTTCTCCTTTATTTTTAATAAAGTGATGATTATTATGCATAATTTTATCAATGATGGTTTATTAATATATTTTGTAAAAACACTCACCATTTTAGCCTCCAAGATATTTGCCGGACTCAGGACTTGGTTCCAAATCATCGTCAAATATTCCAACTCGAAATTTAACGGAATAGATATGACGGTTTTTCGGTTGAGTTACAGGCAAATGAAGAAGAATCTGGAAAATACGAAACATGGGTTTTGTCTAGAACGGACCAAATTAACTTTATTGAATAACAGTTTGCCCAAATTTTCCCTCTATTGAGAGAAACACTAGGTTCTTTGAGCACGATTTTCTCAGATTTGTTGTTGCGGCCATCCTCCAAATCTCAGCTGCAAAGCCAAATCTGCCTTGCTCTTGTTGAAATATGGATGGAAATATATTTTCTGATTGTTCAAGTTTTGGGGAACAATCCAATATTGTTATGAGAGATCATATTTTCTATTTAATTTCTCCTCTTTCTAATTATAAAAGGAGAGCATGTATTATGTATTGGAGAACAATGGATGATTATTGAATTCCTCTTGTAACACTGAAATTCCTTGACTCTCATGATCAAAGAGCAGTTGATGTAAAATCTATTCATGTTTGATTAATACAAAGACATGTTCTTGTTCCATTTCTCAAGCTCTGCAGTAGCCCAGCGGCGTTTCACCGGCGGCTGAGGGCCCGACCCTGGTGGATCGATCCGCTGTTTGTATTTCTATTCTTTTATTTCTATCGTGTGATAATTGCATTTAGATTCATTACAATTACAGATTTATTTGATTACTGTTGGATTGAATTCGGATTTGTTGTATACGTTAATGAATTACACTGCTATTATATCTTAGCAAGGATCGTATTTCCTATCTTATTCATCCTGCTATCTTTTATAAAGCATTGTTGTTCCATTGATTTATGATTCATTCCAATGAACTGTTTCATAGTGTTGGCCGTCGAGAGGGTTGAAGTATTAAGAGGATTCATTGCCTAATTGCATTAAGTTTGTGTTTGTTGTTCAATTAACGTTTTCTGTTCCATTTCTGTTTATTGTTCATTTCTAATTCATTAGTTTCAGATTGTAGTAAGATTGTTTATTTACATTGTTACAGTGTGTTGTTTATGCACATAGCCATTTAATTGCATATTGTTGTTCATTTCTAAGTCTTGCTTTTAAAAAGAGTTCTTCTTAGTTTATTTTCAAACAACAGTTAGTTCAATTTCGATTTCATTTCGATTGCTTTACATCAAGACTGTCAACTATAGAGAACACTGGTTATTGCTTCCAAGTTCCCAGATTGATTGCCTTGTTCCAGTTTGATTTCAATTGCATCAATTTCTAGAGGAATGAGTTATTGCTACTGTATCCTCGATTGATGGTTGTTGAGTGAATAGATATATTTTAAGAGCATTTAATTTTATGTTACTGTAATTAGATTTCTCTTCCAAACATTTGTTTACTTTTGTACACTATACTACATCTCACACGACATTACTCTTAGATTGAATTGCTGCCTCAGACAGAGTACACTCGAAATAAAAGTCGCTCCCGGAATGATAATTAATGTGAAATAAATTGGTGTTAAAAAGATACCTTTTATGCACTCAACATTTTGGCACCATTTCCGGGGAGAGTGTATGCCATTTAGAAAGAGTGATGCATGTTTAATTTTTTCTGCTTGGAAAGAATTGGGTATTAAAGACAGAAGGTAAGAACCTGCGCACCAAGCAAGGAACACACTTGTTCACTGGCTCGCTTCACAACAGAATTGAGTGAAAGCTTAAGGTAGGAATGAAATCTTGCATTTTTTTAAAATGTTAGAGGTATAATTTTCGAAAAAAATCTTGTAATTCCACTCGAGTGGTGATGTAAGCACCACCCATTTCACTAACCAATTGACAGGAACATTTGAAGGAGGATCCTCAAAGAAACACATGAATAACATCTTCTATCATGGTAAGAAATGGTTCACATTTCAACTTTTGAGTTCCCTATCAAAGATCTAGGAGGAGTGACACAAATGCACATAATTCCCCCATTGTCTCTACCAAATTTTCATGGTTTGACAAATGAAGATCTAGATACATTCTTGTTTGAGTTTGAAATCCTTTGTAGAGGATATGATTATTGTACTAACGATCAAAGGTTGAAAGTGTTTTCTCTTACTTTAAAAGGAGTAGCTCTCCGATGGTTCATGAGCCTAGGTGGGAACTGCATCCAAACATGGGAGGACATGAAGAACATATTCTTGAAGAAGTACCAAGACTATTGCAAATCCAGTGAAGATATTTTCGGTATGATACAAGGGGAAGATGAAAGCTTGGAGGACTATGTAGAGCGATTTCGATACAACCTTCAAAAATCAAAGCATAAGAATTTGGAAAAAGAGATATTGAAAACACTTCTTTTTAAAGGAATCAAAGATGATTTTTTAGAACTCTTAAATCTGATAGGAAAAGGTGATGTTTTTCAGTTATCATATGATGATGTTTGTGAGTTGTGCATAAGGTATTCAAGAGGAATTTCCAAGGCTGGTAAGAATTCTAGAGAATTTTCTTCTTTCTTTTCCAAATTTACTACAAGAACAAGAGACATAAGAGCTGAAATCAAGGTTTTATTTGAAAATTTTAAATATGATTTTATTAGCTCTCTAAATTCACAATTGAATGTTTTGTAGGTTCAGAAAAATCAAGAATTTGATGAAGTGTTTTGCCCTCATTACCGAAAGGAGCATCCCATAGATAGTTGTTCTTCCTTATCTAATTTGGAAGTGGCATATCAAAGAGATGGGGAAGCTGCAACAAGGTCAATAGGTATGGTTCAAAACACTTCCTCTCCATTCTCTTACTTGCATAATCCATTATGGAATACTCATATGTCAGGGCAGCCATGCCAATCTCAATATAACCACCGCCAATACTGTCTACAAGCTTGGCATGGTTCACCTTATGATTGCACGACTACTCTCCCTCATCTTGTAGCACAGACCCCTCATCTTGTAGCATAAACACATATTCCAGCTCTTCCACAACATCTTGCTTGCCTATCAAAATCATCCACTCAACCCAATCAACTACATCATCAAGAGGCTCCATTCCCTACACAATTTCCTGCTCAACTCATTCCACACCCTCACCATAATAAACCAGTACAACATGCTTACAGTGTTGAACTGCAAAATTCACCCACCCTTCCCACCCATTCTATCTCACATGTACCATTGGAAAAAACTTACACTGAGACTCAGAATGAATCAAATCCAAAAATTGTAGAAGTTATGAAAGAAAATGAGGTTTCTTCTAGTTTGCACCAACAAACCATTTTAAAAGCTCAAGAACTTCATGATATGATGGCTATGGGAAATCAAGGAAGTAAAGGATATATTGAAGATTGGTTTCACTCCATCATTTGTTTGCAACATCACTCCATACTTCAACAATTTTTGGTACCATCTTTTCAAGGGAAGTTGGTTTCTCGTACCCTATTTTTTATTAACATACATTTTTCAAATTTGGGTATGTATATACTAGAGTCCTTATTTCAGAAATGGCTCCACTGGAAATACTCTTATACGTAATCATATTCATTCTCCAAATAAGAGTAGGATAGTGGAGAAAATAAAATAAATAAGGAAATAAAATAAACACATTTTTTTATTTTTGTAAAAATAGTTGTTTTGTTGCAACACGCTGTGGAAATCAACATTGAAGATGAATATTATAACTTATTTGTGTATGTAGATGAATTATATTGCAAATAAAAATTCTACAAACACTTATATTCATTTTTATCATCAATATGAAAAAATTGCTTGAATATTATTTTTTTAGCTTGCGGGCTTGATAAAATTCCTGAAAACAAAGTTGGGACAGTCATGTTTTGGGAGACCAAAATTGAATATTTTTAAAACTTGTTTCTATCATAAATAGACCTTGATGTATACTTTCCAACCCAATTTGAATCACTCCATTTGGATTTGAAACGAAAAAGTTAGAACCAAAACATTGACAGGGTGTCTAGTAGGCAGCTCAAGAACAGAGTTGGGACAGTCAATTTTTGGAGGCCTAAATGACTATATTTTTAAAACCTGTTTCTATGGTAGATTCCTCTATGAATATAGTTTACAAATCAATTTGAATCACTCAATTTCTATATCGTATGAGGAATTTATGACCAAAATACTGACTGCCTATCATAAATCAGCACTCTTGAAACTCTGTTTTCTTAGCTGTTCCCTAGCATATTTGACCCATCAATTCTTCTTGTCTTCAAAAAATGTTTCTATTGGAGATCAATAAATTAATATAATTTAATCTCCAATTTGAATCAGTTCAATCCACCATTAAAAGAATAATTTATACTTGAAATACCAACTGTTGGTCTGAGCTGGAAAATCGAAAATGACTCTATTATGCAGGTTGTTCTAAGCAAGTTTAACATACCATTACATGGAATTTTGAAAACTTGTTTCTATTGGAGTTAAAAATTTGAATTAGCTCTCATTTGGCTTTGGAATCACTCGAATCAGATGAAAAATAGAGAAGTTATGATTAAAACACTGCTGGTTGATATGGTTGACCACTGCTCTCCCGCAGGTGACAAATATAATTTGTTTTATTTTTCCGTGAATTTGTTCTATAGAGTAACTACTTGTTATTTTTTTGCATAATTTTTGGATTAAGGGAGCCTGATCATCTCTCTTTCTCCATGATTTAATGTTTTATTGCGGGTAGACACTCGTTTTTTGCAGGTCTTAGGAGAACAAAGAAGGTCAATTTATGGACGAGCGATTCTTGAAAATTTAGTAAAACAAGGGCATTTCATCCAGTTCATTACCTAATAGATTTATAACAAGAAGAAATGAAGAATTGGTTCCCATTTCAAGATTCATGTTATTGCTGCCAAAACATTTTTCAAAAAGATCTTTTTTTCCCATTAATAGATTGATATTCCTTTAGGAAATAACATCATAGTTGTTGTAACTTAATGAAGTGTTGTTTCTTTTCTGATTTCTTTTATGTTTTTGTGTTTTAGGTGTTGATCCCTTCAAATTGCAATTTCCGCTCTAGTGGTAATTGAACAATAAGTACCCCACCATGCAAGTTTCAATCGCAGAAGGAAATTTTTTGGTAGCACCAATTCTGTAAAAAAAAAAAAAAAAAATTACTTTTTCACGAAACCTGTACATAAAGTTTGTTTTCTTTTACTTTGCTTGTTTTTTTGTATAGAATTTTATTTCTTGAACCATTCTTACTTTGCTTGTGAATTTTTGTTGTTCCTTCTTTCGAAAGGAACAACAGTTTTGATGTGAATGTTTTTGTTGTTCCTTTCCAAAGGAACAACACTTTTGTTGTTCCTTTCCAAAGGAACAACAGTATTGTTGTGAGCGTTTATTCTGTTCCTTTCCAAAGGAACATCCTTTCGAGAGAAACAACAATATTTTCGCAGATTGTTTTTACTGTTCCTTTCCAAAGGAACAACACTTTTTGAGTGCATTTTCCTTGTCTGTGAACAACTTTTTGAGGATTTTTTTTGAATTTTTCATAACTTTTTGAAAGGCAAACATACAATTTATGGAAGGATACACAATCATACAAATTAAAGCTTACTGTAATCAACAAATCAAAATAAAATGTCATTTTTAAGAAATTTGTTTAGTAATGATAAGAAAAAGGAAAAAGGGACATAATCAATAACATGATCTTGTTGTCTTACTACCACTAAATTCATATGATCGATTATATTTATCATGTTGGTTCTTTCCCATATTTTATAACTTTCTTTGATTTTTACTTATGGAGTAGGAACAAGGGCATATTATTTTCTATTGAGCTGTTCAGACTTCTTCCACCATCCCTACTCTTAAGGAGTGTTGAGCCATCCTTTATGAATAAATAGGAAAGTGCTATATGAAAAGAAAAAATATTTACATATTTCATTAATAATTTTATAATTTGGCAGATGGAGGATAGGGGGTCTCATCAAGAGCCGGCCTACCATGTTCATAAGGAAGAAAGTGAAGTGGCATTCCCATCATGGCCACCAAACCAGGGATATGGTCCAATGGAAAATTGAAAAAATTAAGAAGTCCTTGGAACAGGAGGTCTCATCACGAGCCGGCCTACCCACTTTTCACTTCTTCCCAGTGAATGGCATTGTGATTTATCTGGTCACCAAGCCAGCACAATGGCCTCCGTTATGACAATTAACAAGCACTTCCTCAACATAAATAAAGGACAATGGTTCCAAGGGTGAAAGAGCAACTCTGTCAAGGTTATGGACACCTGTGGGCGACAGAGCTCTGTTGATGGTATTGGAGTCAAATTTATACACATCAATAGTAATATTAAACCCTTTTTCCTATATCTCTATTTAAATATCAGATGAAAGTATGAATCCTTAACCTTTGATTTTGAACCTATTATACATGAAAATCATCATAAATCGATCACATTAGTTTAAGTGGGTAATAAATGCATTTGTACTTATCTTTATCTTAAGCTGTCCCTTCTCCTTATCCTTGAATCATTACAAAACACTTCTATATCTGTTTACGATTTATCACATGCATGGATTTCAGTAAATGCTATAATTTCATTGATTGTATCGTAAGTATGTATGCCTTTCCATGCTGTACAATTGCTGTGCAATACGTTGTTTTTCTATTTTGCTGATTTGTCACAATATTGATGCTGCATTTTTACAGAATTTTTTTCTGCTTGAAATTTTTTGCATGCATCTTATCTATTGCCATTCCAAACTGAAACTGTGGTTTCAATAAAATTGCATACAGAATTGTGATTTACAGGAGAACAATGAGTATGGGGGAAAATTCTATTTACAGCACGACCACACTATTGCAATTACAGTGAAGGCTCGTGAAATGCGCACAATTCTTCAGACATGATGTGCTTGCATGGCTTCCACCTTTTGCATCACTTTCAGTATCCGCTCAGCCGACATCAGCTTCAACAAAGGCTCGTCCCTACATGTCATTCCACATTTTTCGGAGGTAACACTTGAGGTAAAATAGCATAATTTTCTGATTTATTATGAATTTAGGAGAATTTCATGAAAATCCATTGAGCATTATTTATCATCATTCATTCCACATCTTTACCACTTCCCATTTTTTTTAGACACGTCTCATCTTTCAGTTTGGGGGAGTGTTGATTTCTTTCATTTCTTTCTTGTGACCATGTCAGTAATATTCTTTATCATCCATGGATATTCTTATTCATCCTCAACACCTCCCTTATTCCATGTTGTTTTACACCAAGCATCGATTTCAACAGATTGTAGCAACCACCTCTCTTTGTTTTCTAGCATTGCATGAGGACATGCTAATTCTTCAGTTTGGGGGAGGAATTGCTACACATGATGGATGTTTTCTACTTTCTTTCTCATTTAAGGCATACAATTTCATTTTTATACAGTGCATAAATTGATTTGCATATATCTTTAAAACTATGAACTGAATTCTTGTGATTTCTGGATAACAAGGAGGTATCATTAAAATACACAAACCCAGATAATTTCACGCTAAATTAGTTCATAAAATTTTGAAAATTATGCACTATCACCTACAACCATTTTGTTTATATCTCATGATCCATGCATCAAAACGATCTGATTTTTGAGAAAATGGTTAATGAAGTTTGTTGTTACTTATATCACATTTTTTTGCAACTTCATATACATATAGTTGAACGTCAACTGTAAAAATTGTTACGCCTTCATCAATATTGCTAAAATTGAATATTCATTATTTGAGGAAAAATTCATTTGTTCCATCCATTTCATGAGTTGGGATGAACATTTTTTTTTGCTTAGTTAACACATGGGTTTTTTTCTTTGGGTTGCATGAGGACATGCAATATATTCAGTTCTGGGTTGCATGAGGGCATGCCATATATTTAGTTTGGGGGTATGTTGGGCCGTGAATACGACCACTTTTTAACACTTATTTCATCCATTTCTACTCTTCTTTATCATGTAATTTATCATAATTTATCATATAAATCCATTTTATAATTATTTATGCTCTTATGGATAAATATTATTTCTTCTTCTTTATTTTTAATAAATTGATGATTATTATGCATAATTTTATCAATGATGGTTTATTAATATATTTTGTAACATCACTCACCATTTTAGCCTCCAAGATATTTTCCAGATTGAAGATTTGATCTCCAAATCATCATGAAATATTCCAACTCAGAAATTCGTTGGAATAAGAAGTGACAGTTTTGCGGTTAAGATTTTGGGCAAATGAAGAAGAATCTGAAAAATCCGAAACATGGGTTTTGTCCAGAACGGACCAAATTAACTTTTTAAAAAAATGGTTTGCACAAATTTGGCCTGTATTGAGAGAAACATAGGGTTCTTTGAGCATAATTTTCTCAGACTTGTTGTTGTGGCCGTCCTCCAAATCTTAGCTGCAAAGCCAAATTCGCCTTTCTCTTGTTGAAATATTGTTGGAAATGTATTTTCTGGTTGATCAAGTTGTTGGGAACAATCCAATATTGTTATGAGAGATCATATTTGCTATTTAATTTCTCCTCTTTCTGATTATAAAAGGAGAGCATGTATTATGTATTGGAGAACAATGGATGATTATTGAATTCCTTTTGTAACACTGTAATTCCTTGACTCTTGTGAGCAAAGAGCAACTAATGTAAAAGCTATCCATGTTTGATTAATACAAAGACGCATTATTGTTCCATTTCTCAAGCTCTGCAGTAGCCTAGCGGCGTTTCACCAGTGGTTGAGGGCCCGACCCTGGTGGATCGATCCGTTGTTTGTATTTCTATTCTTTTATTTTTGTCGTGTGATAATTGCATTTAGATTCATTACGATTACAAAGTTATTTGATTGTTGTTGGATTGAATTCAGATTTGATATATACGTTAATGAATTGCACTGTTATTCTATCTTAGCAATGATCGTATTTCCTATCTTCTTCATCTTGCTATCTTTTATAAAGCGTTGTTGTTCCATTGATTTATGATTCATTCCAATTAACTGTTTCATAGTGTTGGCTGTCGACAGGGTTGAAGTATTAAGAGGATTCATTGCCTAATTGCGTTAAGTTTATGCTTGTTGTTCAATTAACGTTTGCTGTTCCATTTCTGTTTATTGTTCATTTCTAATTCATTAGTTTCAGATTGTAGAAAGATTGTTTATTTACATTGTTTCAGTTTGTTGTTTATAGCCATTTCATTGCATATTTTTGTTCATTTCTAATTCTTGCTTTTAAAAATATTTCTTCTTAGTTTATTTTCAAACAATAGTTAGTTCAATTTCGATTTCATTTTGATTGCTTTACATCAAGACTTTCAACTGTAGAGAACACTGGTTATTGCTTCCAAGTTCCCAGATTGATTGTCTTGTTTCAGTTTGATTTCAATTGCATTAATTTCTAGACGAATGAGTTATTGCTATTGAATCCTCGATTGATGGTTGTTGAGTGAATAGATAGATTTTAAGAGAATTTGAGTTCATGTTGTTGTAGTTAGATTTCTTTTCCAAGCATCCATTTACTCTTGTATTTAAAACATTGTACTACATATTGAAGAGCATTACTCTTAGATAAATTGCTGCCTTAGACTGAGTACACTCTTGAAATAAAAATTTGCTCCCGGATTGATAATTAATGTGAGATAAATAGGTGTTAAAAAGATACCTTTTATACCTCAACAGGAGAATGTCTCCCTCCTCCTTGAGTGTACCCAAGACTCTTAGCACTGTACCATGACCTCTGAATGCTCCCACTCCTCCTGGATCTATGACTGGTGCAGCATGATGTGATACATTCCTCACCAACTCCTAATTAGGTGGCTTCCCAGGTGGTTTTTCACAAAATGGTAATGTCTCATGGGCTAAAGTCATGTGCATAATAGATGGGACTTTTAGCTCCTTGCTTCCATTACGCAAATCCGTCTCTATTTTTTGTGTGGAAGCTGTTTGTGAAGGATATGTGATGCAGGAGCATTAGGCTCATAAAATCCTTTGTATTTCAATCGACATAGGGATATAGTGATTTCAAGGATGATTGGTTCATTAATATAATTATTAATGTTTTGAGTGATTTAGAATAAGAAATAATTAAATATTGAGCGAAATTTTCTAAATGTTCACAAATGATTGGAGAACATGAGAGAACTAGGATAGTTGAGATTTCATAGGGATTGAGAGATTTAGGAATTAATTGTAAATCTTAAGTTAGAATTAGTTTCATGATTTTTTGGGGTGAGAGAGGATCCTGAGGGATTAGTTGAGGAAAATGAGGAATTAGAATATATTCAGGGTTTGATGAGATAATGGAGGATCTGAACCTAAATTGGTTCACAATCTTTTGTATAAATTGTAAAGCCTTAAGGCAAAAGAAGAAAATAGGAGTAGAGCGAGAGATTATGGTTTTAGGCAACAGGGGTTGTTGTTGTAAGCCTATGGGAAAATTTGATAGAAAGGCCATTGATCAGAATATCAGGCCAGAGAGGAAATATTTTGTAATTAATTGGTTATAGATATACTAAGAAATTTGATTCTGAAATGGGGAATTATGTATTGATTGAATTATAGATTGTGTGTGAGAAATGCCTAGAGTTTATGAACAGGTGTGTGATAAAGCTCTGCAATAAGGGTTTGAAATGGTGGTTCTGTATACCATTGTAAAGTTTGATGGAAATACCTAGATAAGGTTATAATTATGAATTGAGTTGAAGAGCATAAAGGTTTTGCATATATATTTGAGAAGAGTGGATGAGTTGCGTTTGTTAAATTCAGTCATCGATCATTGAAAGTATCGATGACATAGAAAAGAAAATGATTTCTTCCAATTCGGTATTTTGGATACATTGACCATATGTATCAGAAGCGCATCCGATTGAACGGTGATTTCGGATTAGTGCCAGAAAGGAGATTCAATTACAGAGAAGCAGAGAACTATTAATTAGCGAAGAGAAGCGCAAAGGAATGAAGGGGTAAGGTACAATCATTGGCCAGCGAGATCAACGAACGAGATTAAGGGAGACAGACGGCTAGGATTAAGTCACGTAGATTAAGGTCAACGGAAGGATGGAACCATGGAATGTTTTGAAAACCACCAATGGTTTTCTCGTAGCACAAAAATGGTAAGTGGTAATTTTTTGATCGAGCGTGATACCTCTCAGCGTGTGACACGTACCATTGGCAGTAATTCAATACCGCCCATTTCACGTGAAATAACATCATTAAAGATTGGGTTGTTTTGTTATGCGATAGTCGTTGGATTGTTGAGTTGGAGCGCGATGAAGCATTAGCCATCGAATGTATGA
Source organism: Pinus albicaulis (assembly GCA_034641835.2). Taxonomy (NCBI): domain Eukaryota; kingdom Viridiplantae; phylum Streptophyta; class Pinopsida; order Pinales; family Pinaceae; genus Pinus; species Pinus albicaulis. The sequence continues at coordinate 269,296,275 of CM076576.1, forward strand.
GCATTGAACATGAAACATAATGATCTAACATGTTTGATCATCAGTGTGAAGGTACGTTGAGATAAATGCGGGCCCGAAAATATTTATAATTGACACTTTGAGTTTAACCAAAGTAAACTTATAAATACGATCAAATCAAAGTGGCACAGCAGATAGATCATTGGTGGATAAGTGAGTTGAAAGCTGTGGGGCCGGATATAATATTATATCGGCATTTTGTTTCATAACCAAGGTAAGAACTTTATTAAGTGGAGATTATATAATATGATCGACAGAATAAGTGGATTTGTAAAGCGTTGGGCTGAACATTAATATATGTTGAGATCTTTGGGTTTTAACCAAATTCGAACTTTTGAATCAAATGAAATGTTAAGTGTGATAGTTGAAAGATGTGGGCCAAGGTTAATACATGTTGGGACTCTTATATATTTATCCAAAGTTGGTTTCGTATAGTTGGAAGTTAAATGAATGGGTTTTTTTAATTATGGTTTATAATCACAATATCAATAAAAGGGACAACTTCTTCATATGAAGCTATTATTGTTGGGTTTTATAACCATGGATTAAAAAGTGAGGAAATCTCCTTTTTAATATTAAATAAAAAGCTTTTGCGCCAAATTTTTGGATTATATGCATGTGGGTATGCATATTGTGGGTTTTTGCTGCTGTGGCAACATCATTTTTGGTATCAGAGCAGGAAACAAACCTTTTGAAGGTTCAATTTTCTTTTAATTAAATTGGAATTAGAATGAATGCATGTGTGATGGAGAAAATAAAAGAGATCAGATTTTGAATCTGATAGATTGCAACACATAGAGATACAGTGCAGATGAGAGGTGAAACAAGATCACACGGAGATACTGAAGATGAGTTGATAAGTGCTATTTTAACTCTGGTTTGATGATTATGTTTGCAGAATTCAGGTTGCAGGCAGTTGAAGAAAATATCAGCAAAAGAAAATCACAGCTTTAAGAATAGTGATAAAGGAAACTAGTAAGAGTTTCTAGGCAAAGTGTGGTGGAACCTTAAAGAATTCCAACAGAGGTTGGATAAAAAGGAAAATTGTGTTCTTGAAAGGTGCATATGAGTTGAAGCCTAGAAGGAGCAGAGAGGAATGCTCAAGATGTTCTATCAGATAGAGAACCAGTGCTTGCCAAAAGACCAAATCCAGAGAAAAGGATTGGTGAGGTAAGTTGTAACAAGGAGGACTTGTTATTGCAGAGGCTTTAGTACACCTCATGATGAATGAGTGAGGAACTCATGAAGATATAAATGGAGAAGAAGATGACTATTGATGATCATAGAAGAGATAACATAGGTTCTGAGAGAGACCACAACATAAGAAAGGAGAAAGAAGATGCCAGGAAAATGGCATATGGAACCAGTTGACTGATGAATAATATGACAAAGAATTAGCTGAGACAAGAGAAAAATTTAATAAATTGAAAATGATGATAGAAGAAAACTAGAGAATTGGTTGGATCATGAAGAAGAAAGTAAAGTGGCAGAGGCTACAATAGAAGAGAGAACACCAAATGAATATGCAATTAGCAGAAGAGCTAAGAAAGCTTGAACAGGTGATGAGTGTGCAATTGGAATGTGAAGAACTCAGAGAAGATGAGTTGAAAATGGAAGTTTCCAGTTGAGAAGCAGAACAGAGTGAAGTTATGGGTACAGATGAAGAATATAGATCTGTGAAAGATCTTATGAATTATTGTGAAGATTTAAGACAGCAAGAAGTTTACCTTGCTGAAGAGGGAATTATTGATGATTTCCTGAGTTGTTGGGCAAGTTCAGATCAATTGGATGATGTAAAGTCTTGTATTTTTGAATCTAATAGTTTTGATGTGATTACATGTTTTGCAGAGGAAGATGAGCAATCTTGTGAAGCTGTCAAAATTATGGGAGAGTATCTTATAGAAGATAAATACTATGAGTTAAAGAATGATAAAGAATGTCTCTTGAATGAGGGAATAAATGATGCATTTATATTTGAAGCTATTACAGTACATGAAGAATTTCTTGTGAAAGAAGGAGAAGAGATTCAGTCTGAAGAATTGATATGTGAAGAAACAATTCAAACTGCTGAGCTTTTTGATTTACAAACTAAAAATTTGTGTATAAATGCAGGAATTGTCAGTGATGATGAAGTACTTAAGGAATACCAAAAATAAATTGCATTGCTGGAATATTTGTTGGAAAACTCAGAGTATGACAAGGAGATTGCAGAAGATAGAATTCACTACAGTGGACAAGTACAGAGAAATATCATGAAAGCGTATGGTATAGAAGAGAGACTTGTTGACAGTCTCGAGAATAATTAGAGAATTCTTTGGGAAGTTTGAATCAGCATACTGATGTGATGATAAAGGAGGAAATTTTAGAGCAGCATACTGAAATATTGCCAGAGGAAAGAGAGGCATTGAGGCCTTATGGTTTTTATTTTGATAATTTTTTTGTGAATGCAGATTTTGTTGCAGATGCTGGGGAAAATTTGACACAGTTGGGAAGTCAAGTAAAGGAGAAGGAAGAAAATTCTGTGGAAATATTTAGTCCATGAATAAATAAATTAAATTTCTAGAAATTATGCTGAAGAGTCAGGATTCAATATAGAAAGAGAAAGAGCTTGAAGAAGTGGAGAATGTGAAGGTGCAATAATTAGAGGACATCCACAAAAAACTAAAGCAAAGAGATGAAGATAGCAGTAAAGGGCATACTATGTACCATTCCAATGAATTTATGAAGAAAAGAGACAAACAAATTGTCATAAGTGACAATTTGGAAGAAGTTAGTAATTGCAGAAAACAAGAGGGTGAGGATGACAGGGCGGCGTAAGAATAAAAGTTCAGCAATTAAGGAGTGAAGGTTATCAACAGACAAAAGATTTATTGGAAAGAGAAATTGAACTAATAAGAAGGATAATGATGAAAGTGTCTCAGAGGAAGACATCAACAAGAAAGAAAAGAAGCAGCAACATCAAAGGAAGAGAGTAACAGACTGTGAAAGTATAGCCAGTGGAGCAAAGTAGCATAAAGTGTGGAGACCTAGAGAAAAGCAACAAACAACAACAAAAATATATGACAAATTACAGAACAAGGTATGGGATCCAGGAAGACAAATATTAAAAGCACATGATCAGGAGATCATGATTATTTTTAACCTTGGAAGTCTGATGCAGGAGCATTAGGCTCAAAAAATCCTTTGTATTTTAATAGACATAGGGATCTAGTGATTTCAAAGAAGATTGGTTCATTAATGTAATTATTAATGTTTTGAGTGATTTAGAATAAGAATTAATTAAATATTGAGAGGAATTTTGTAAATGTTCCTGAATGATTGGAGAACATGAGAGAACTAGGATAGTTGAGATTTCATAGGGATTGAGAGATTTAGGAATTAATTGTAAATCTTAAGTTAGAATTAGTTTCATGATTTTGTGAGATGAGGGAGGATCCTAAGGGATTAGTTGAGGCAAATGAGGAATTAGAAGATATTTAGGGTTTGATGAGATAATGGAGGATCTGAACCTAAATTGGTTCATACTCTTTTGTATAAATTGTAAAGCCTCAAGGCAAAAGAAGACAGTAGGAGTAGAGCGAGAGATTCAGGTTTTAGGAAATAGGGGTTGTTGTTGTAAGCCTATGGGAAAATTTGATAGAAAGGCCATTGATCAGAATATCAGGCCAAAGAGGAAATATTTTGTAATTAATTGGTTATAGATATACTAAGAAATTTGATTGTGAATTGGGGAATTATGTATTAATTGAATTATAGATTGTGTCTGAGAAATGCCTAGAGTTTATGAACAGGTGTGTGATAAAACTCTGCAATAAGGGTTTGAAATGGTCATTCTATATAACATTGTAAAGTTTGATGGAAATACCTAGATAAGGTTATAATTATGAATTGAGCCTAAGAGCATAAAGGATTTGAATATATATTTGAGAAGAGTGGATGAGTTGCACTTGTTAAATTCGGTCATCGATCATTGGAAGGATCGATGACACAGAAAAGAAAATGATTTCTTCCAATTCGGTATTTTGGATACATTGACCATATGTATCAGAAGCACATCCGATCAAACAGTGATTTCGGATCAGTGCCAGAAAGGAGACTCAATTACAGAGAAGTAGAGAACTAGTAATCAGTGAAGAGAAGTGCAAAGGAATGAAGGGGTAAGGTACATTCATTGGCCAGCAAGATCAATGAATGATATTAAGGGAGACAGACACCTAGGATTAAGTCGCGTAGATTAAGGTCAACGGAAGGATGGAACCATGGAATGTTTTGAAAAGCACCAATGGTTTTAGCGTAGCACAAGACGGTAAGTGGTAATTTGTTGATCGAGCGCGATACCTCTATGTGTGTGACACATAGATTTGACGGTAATTCAATACCACCCATTTCACATGAAATACCATCGTTAAAGATCGGGTTGTTTTGTTATGCGATAGTCGTTGGATTGTTGAGTTGGAGCGCGATGAAGCGTCAGCCGTCGGATGTATGAGCATTGAACTTGAAATGGAATGATTTGACGTGTCTGATCGTCAGTGTAAATGTACGTTGAGATAAATGTGGGCCTGAAAATATTTATAATTGACACTTTGATTTTAACCAAAGTAAACTCATAAATACGATCAAATCAAAGTGGCACAGCAGATAGATCATTGGTGGATAAGTGAGCTGAAAGATGGGGGCCGGATATAATATTATATCAGCATTTTGTTTCATAAGCAAGGTAAGAAATTTATTAAGTGGAGATTATATAATATGATTGACAGAATAAGTGGATTGGTAAAGCATTGGGCCAAACATTAATATATGCTGAGATATTTGGGTTTTAACCAAAGTCGAAGTTTTGAATCAAATGAAATGTTAAGTGTGATAGTTGACAGATGTGCGCCAAGGTTAATACATGTTGGGACTTTGATATATTTATCCAAATTTGGTTTCGTATAGTCAGAAGTTAAATGAATGGGTTTTTTTAATTATGGTTTATAATCACAATATCAATAAAAGGGACAGCTTTCGCATATGAAGCTATTATTGTTAGGTTTTATAACCATGGATTAAAAAATGAGGAAATCTCCTTTTGAAGATTAAATAAAAAGCTTCCGCACCATATTTTTGGATTATATGCATGTGGGTATGCATATTGTGGGTTTTTTCTGCTGTGGCAGCATCAATATGTGTGCATGCCCATAATCATCTGATTTTTGCCATTTTTTTATTTACGCATTCCATATGCAAAGTATCCCAATCTGCAGTGACCTTCCCCAAAGTAATCAACCACTGCACACCCAATATCACATTGGGGTCAGGATAAATGACCAGTCAGTGTATATGTCCCTATGGTTACAGATAATGATGGAACATAATGCATGCACTGCATAGTTCTAGCTCTTGGGACCAAAATAGAAAATCCCTCAAAACCATCAGTGGCTATTGCCCTCCTCTGAACTAGTTGGGCATCAATAAAGTTGTGGGTAGCCCCACTATCAATCAAAACTAAAACCCTTTGATATAATATGGAACCTAAAACCCTCAAGGTAAAGTACTTGGGCACTCCTCTGAATGATGCAAGGGACCCTCCAATTGGAGAAAATGCTCCATTCCCACCTCCTAGTGGTGGTGGATCCTCTCCTACTCTCCCAGTGCTATGGCCTCTTTCTGGTTCTTCTTCTTCCTCCTCCTCATCATTTGAAAATACCTCTATATAGTGTTCCTTTCCTACTGCACATCTATGTTCAGGTGCCCATGATTCTTGGCATGTGAAGTAAAGCTTCCTCATCCTCAAATCTCTTTGGACATCATCACTAAGAGGTACTTTGTTTTGGCTCTCCTTTGAAAAAGGAGCCTACTCATCTTTTCCCTTTGATGGAAAAGTGGGCTTTTGCTGAAATGTTGCCTTTGCTTTTGGCACAACATCTTGTAGATCTCTAGCCCTCTCAATGGCATATTGAAGGGTAGTGGGTTTGGTATATTTAACCAACCCATGAAGAGGTTTTGATAGCCCATAAATAAACATATAGACCTTTCTTGTTGCAGATAAATCAGGAACCATAATAGAAAGTTTTAGAAATTCAAAAAATATAAGTTTTTGGATACCTGATTTTTTGAGCTTTGCTATCCCCATGAAAGGTGCCTCGGGATCTCTTTGATCAAACCTCTCCACCAAACACCTTGTGAACTCAATATATGCAGTCACATTGGCATTACCCAATGTAGAAATACCATGAAACCACCAATCATGTGCTTCACCCTCAAGGTGCAACGCTACTATTTTGATGGCCTCCATCTCCAGTACTTGGTTCAGCTGGAAGTATATGTATAGCTTCTCTACACATGATATGGTAGTGCATTTATATGACCCATTAAAGTTGGGTAAGAAAAACCTGCCCATAGTCCAGTGTAGATCATGATTCTGTATGAATCCTCCACCTCTATTGTGATGGTCGGTCTCTCCTATTGTTCTTGATTTGACAAAATTCTTGAAAAATCAAATGATCCTTGTATCTCTGAGATTGAGACTCATACTCCATGAAATAATCTTCAAGATTTTCTTGTTCTTTAAACCCTCCATTTCTCACTGCTAAGAATGTAGGCATTTTAGAGCATTAGGAAACCTGTTGCTTCACTGGTTGATCACTCTAGTGATGAGAAATGTCGGAGCCTTCACCATGTAAAAGCCATTTATGGGATTTCGTGTGTCTATCCATCCTCATCTCCTTTATTTCCCAAGAAATTTCTTGCATAGTTCGAAGAAGAAGTTTAGGAAACTCTTTGTCATCCTCTTCTCCTGATAAAGGGGTTTTACCCTTGTCTTATTTATCATCTGTATAGTCATACATCCGGTTTCTTCTAAGATACCTCCTCTCTCTATCTGTGAGAGGATCTCGTTCTTCTGATGACATATTGCCTTAAGATGCACAGGTTGAGCCAAGATTATGCTCTGATACCACTGTAATATTCCCAAATGGGAAAAGCAGGAATATATAACAAAATATTTGAAAAAGCAGTGTAAACATCACATAAAAACATGAGACCAATATGGAGCCTTTCTATTAATCATAGTAGCAAAAAACATGTACAAAATAGCCACAAATCATATAACATGAATCAACAAGCCTGCAATAGATAATTACCTCAAGGAAGAGGCGTTTCTACTATATAAAAATATCAGAGACACTACTATAGCACAATCATAAGGGCACTGCTACAGCAAATGAACATACATAAGATAAAGGGCTGATATATGCCTCAAAAGATACATAAAATGAAGATATAGGCTCTATAACAACCTTCCAAGAATACCGAAGAGGGATTCCGATAAATACACACAATCATACAATATGAGCTGCAACCGCAGGGCTAAAAGTTTGCTCCAACAAAGTAACTAAGGATTTATGGCTGAAGATGATATGAAAATAAGTGGCTCTCCTCCAATGGATCCTCTAGATTAAAGGATGGCCCCTTCACTGAATAAATCACCCACTGCAACTACCCCTACAACTCCTCCTAGAATAATGTAGATCGAGACTCATGCTACACTGTAGGGTATAAGAACACTGTGGCCTAGTGCCAAATGTATTAATGATGCTCAAAGACATTCCTTACTAACCTCCTGATGGAAAAAAAAAACTTTCCTCTAATGAAATCTAGCTCAAAAATCACCCAAATCAACTCTTCACAACTTCTTCCCTGCAACACAACACAACCTCAATAGGAAATTTTCCGTACCATAAAACTAAATCTTTGGCTTGATGCCAGAATTTGGAAATAAAGTGAAATCACTTCTCCTGAGTAGGCACTTGAAATCCCCTGAGGATGAAGGTGGGATTCCCGCTGGAGAACACCCTGTGCTAAAAAACACTGCAATCTTAGCTAAACAACTGAAGAGAGTAAACAACTCTTAATAGACCATATCAAAATAATAATCTCAACATGTTCTCTATGGATTCCATCCCATTCCTTATATAAGTGGTGAGACTCCTCGCCATTTTCCCCACTCATTAAAGCCACTACTTCCATGCATGGAGTCTCCCTCCAAAACTACATTGTCCCACAATGAATTCCATTCCTCGATGACAACGTTGTTCATTTGGTCAAAGTTGACCCAGTCTACATGCTCCAGCCCCTTTTCACAGATAAGGGTGCTTTATCAAGCCACTAAAGTTATATACTTTCACATTAGCGGTGATTTTATTCCTACTAAGGAGATTTATTGGTCTCCATACCCTATTATTCAGCAAATTAAGAATCAAAAGAAAAAATTAATATTCCAACTAGCTCATGGATAATTGGGAATATTACATGTTGCAATTGATTTAAGAGGTTAGTCGTATGACTATCAATCGAACCAATTATACTGTTGGCATGGGGACCTGTCTTTGACTTAGCTAAATCTATCTTGGATCAAGGAGCATCTAGCAAAATATTATTAAGAATTCCAGAATGAGAATAGATAAGCTCTAATTGTTGAGCTCTAAATATAGTCCGCTCTTCAATAAATACCCCAGAAAGAGATACATCCTTTGATATTTTTGGTTGTAAATATTTTAAGAACCATTCAAGAAATAACTTTAAGTCTACGTACATGCATATGAAACTTGATTAAGTGCAAGGCATCATCATCTTTATTTTCATCTTTGAAAATGGGAAGATAAGTTGACCAATCAACACGAGGCATAGGATTTGGAAAGCCAAGGGTATGAGACCAATCCATAGGAGAATACCTGGCATTCCTTCTTGCATTTGAATCCATATTTAAAAAATTTAAGTCACCAAGAACTTCTTCAAGCTACCATATTTTTACTAGTGGAGTCGCCATGAAAATTATAAACTTTTGGATTCTTCGACACTCGAGTCACCAGGTGAAATATGCATAACCTTCTTGTGCCTAACCATTGCTCAAAATATGCAATAAAAGCTTATATTTGTCCCCGGGAAATATTTAACCTTCAATCCCTAGGAAATATTTAACTTTCAATCCCCGGGAACAACACCAAAAATGTTATCACACCCCCTGCTTTCCAAGGCTGAGAATGGAGCTGAACGAAGGAAACCATAGACCGACCCCTAGGTCAAGTAGCTAGCCCTACCAAGACTGGAGAGGGATCTCTCAATGTGACTTAGCAGCCAAAAGGATGAATAGATATAATTTTTTAGGCTAGTTATGATGCTCAATAGATTAGGGTTTTTGTTTGATTAGAGTTTTGCTAGATAGGAGTGACGGTTAGGAAACTAGGTGAAGGGTTTTGGTTTGAATTCAAAGGTTTAGTTGCAGAGTCAAGGGTGAGGCCAGGTAGGTAAGCTAAGAATCATGCTTAATTTTTCATTGTGTATAGACTGAATTGAGAGGGAGTCAGAATGAGCATTAAACTGAATTCATTCATCAGAAGAGCAAAGACAATTTCATGAAAATATTATAAAAGACAAAGCATGGAAAACATCATTTCTGTCAATAAAATAATAAGAATTAACATAGGGAATAATATATGCGAAAGATGGATAACATAAAATTCAACATGATAATTTTATAGAGGAAAAAAATGTTGAAAAGCATACGACTCGAGTCTCAACATTATGTTTGCAACATTGTCTTTGATTTCATTAACAAATTTTGTACACTAGCTCCACTGCAAATAACAAATATCCAATCTTTAAAATGACTTGAAGTGGACTAATTATATAAAATATGTTTCATGATACCTCATAGGGTCGAAATAATATCCAAAAGAATCATAATTACATCAAATGAGTCACTTCCTAGAATCTAGGGAAGTTAGAAAGTGATCCTTAAAATTTAGCTAAAGAATAGGAGTGTGTGTCTCCTCCGTTAGATTTCATGATTCCTTGTCATAGAGGGAAAAAAAAATCAAAAACATAAAATTCCACCTCATGGGACAACAAGCATCAAATTTGTATAGTTTTCCTAGCATGAGAGCTGTCTGAAAGGAATCCTATGTAGAAACATCATGCCTGTAGTAGAAACATCGTGCATGTCTTGCAAAAGTGTCACACCAATTCAAGGGTCATTTTGACCCACTTACGAGCATCAAAATGAAAATATGAAAGTTTTTTTGAGTAGCCTTGTGAGTCTAGTTTCTAATGCACTTTTAATTTTCGGAAAACACCCACAGGAAGACCTCCATAGGTTGTTTTTCCAAAAAATACTCTAGAAGCGCCACGCCTAGTCAAAAACACTGGCATGAGCATAGAAATGAGGCATTTTTTTGCACTTTCCTTCAAAACGAGAGCTTGTGATTGATAAAAAAGTCCAGATATGGCATGTAGTAGTCAATATGCACCCATCCATATAAAAAAATCTTGAATTGGAAGAATTGAGAGAAAGCGTTGTGCCTTGTCACAACGCTTATATCGAGACAAATTTTCTAGATTTTTGCAAAAATAAAAATAAAAATAAAAAAAGTGCTCAAAGTTGACCAAAATTTGTTTTATAGCACCTGTGGAGGATATGCTGAACAAACATGGATGCCTCAGCAAGGAGGTCTAAGTTTTCTTTCTCCTTGAGCTTCATTTGAGTTTCTTTAAGCTTTTTCTTCACTTGTTTAAGCCTAATTTTGGAAATTTTGTTCCTCCCGCAATAGTGATTAGCAATATTTATATGGCATTTATTGTTCTTTTTAGATTTATTCAGCAGCTTCTCAAGGTATCCACTGACCCTATCAAGCCAATACTCTCTATATTTATTGATTTCATCAAAATTAGTTCTTCAAAAGTCTTCCAACATGATTAAGGAGATGTTGATTCTCTCTCTTTGAAACATCTTCTTGAGGCCTCTTTTCCTTTGTATTTTTTCTTCTGTTCAAACTTCTACATCCTCCATCTGATCATCATCTAATATTTATTTTCCCTTTCCTTTATCTGCATCAACATGTAACTTTGGGTTATCTTGGAGGAGTAGTTTCACCTTTAACTAAAAATTATCCTGATGTAGGAATGTGATCTGAGAATTTGAAATTAATAAAACATCCCTCAACTCTGTTATTTCTTCATATTTCTCCTTTATGGTTTTCTCAAATGACTTATCATTCACATGCTCCTCCATGTAAACTTCCAAGGGTGCTTGCTCATCGTGGTGTTGTATTGCTGACTCACCATCATGGCTAGGTAGTTGATCCAGTGTTTGCCTTTGCTCAAGTGTAGCTTCAGGTGCCAATACACCTATGATGGTTTTTGGAGAAAAAACCATTCTCTTTCCCTTATCACGGGTTTGAGTGATATCAAACCTAGGTTCTTTTGAAATCTGAGTCTGCCTGCTTGAATATACAACCTCCTTTGGCTATAATGATGTTGTGCTATGAACAATAGGTGGACTAGTAGTAGGAGATGATGCTACCTTCTCCATGAAAACTTCCCAGGTCATAAATTTTGTTGAGAGTTGGTGAAAAACAATCATCTTAACCAAAAAATGGTGAAATAAAATGGGATGAGGATTTCTGCCATCTTGACCAAACTCTTGAATAGATAGTTTGAAAAATTGAGTGCTTTGGTAGATGTGAAGTGCATTAGTAACCTCACATGGTATTGGTACAGTATTTAAAATCTCCACTCACATGTAAAATATTTCATGATCAACTTCATTAATGGGTCATAATTATGAAGTAGATTCCTTAAAAGGAAAACATGCTCTGGTTCATCTCTGCAATGAGGTTTTAGGAACATTGGGTAGTTTTCAAGGTCCAATTCCATGCCCTTGAACCAAAATTCTCCTTCATTTGGAATCCCTGTTGCTGAAGTGATGGCCTCTTCTCATTGAATAAGTTCAATGCATGTTATGGTGGCTTTGTATAGTCTACTGAATTTTGTGGAAAAAATGGTCTTTAATGGAGCATGACATCCTACCTCGATAATATTCTCACAAAATCTCAAAACTATAGTGTTTTAAAAACATTTCGTGGCATAAGGGGAGGAATTAAGTTCTTGCAATGTGCATGGTTCAAATCTAGAGTGGTGACCTCCATTGTGAGCTTTCTTTTCAATCTCCATACTACTTGTGAACAATATGAAACCATCCTAGATGAAATGAGTGGGTAGGGATGATGAATTTGAGAAAATAGGGGATATGGATAGGGTAGGTTTAGGGGTTGTGATGAGGTATAAGAAGGTTGAGGAAATTCCCCAAAAAATTGAGGAAGTAGGGTAATATTTTATATTGAGGATACATGTGGAATTTATTGAAATAGGTATGGGAAGGTGGATAAAAATAGGAAAACACAAATGTTTTCCAGTTTTCTTGCGAAAACGCAATGGGGACTTAGGGATTTGATGAAAACATAGGTAAAGTTTACTATGAGTAATAGGAGGTGTTGTGGTAGGGATTTTGAAGGACAAGTGAAGGTTTATATGTTGGGAAAATGGGTATCCAATGGGTAAAACCAATCAATAATGGAGAAACCCTTGAACGTATGAGAGAAAAACCCTAAGGATATAAAAAATTCATACAATCATCAATTGACATGAAGAAGGAAGTTAACGTGATCACTTACTAGTTTCGGAGGCAGCTAGAGTTTTTCACACTGGTTTTGGAGCTTTAATAGCTGATTTGGAGGCCAAAATCCAAAAGTGTAGCACTCTTTTCAGAAACGTAGCACTTCCCCAGAAGCGTAGCGCCAATACCCAGAAACATTGTGTTTCCCCAGAAGTGTAGCAGATTCGATTTTCTTGCAGTTTTTTCCAGTTTTCTTCCACCTTTGGAAATGGTAGGGTATTCTGAAGGTTATAGATGCACTTTATCGATAAAGAGAAGATAAAATGAGTGAAATATATCACGTTTTCCCTTTTATAACATCAATAAACACCCTTCTTGTCATTTAGTGAAAACATGACCTTTTGAAGAACACTTTGCTTTTTGAATAACTTGACAATGCAACATGCTTTTGAAAGAAGAAAATTTGTTTTTTTTATTTTCCTACCTAAGGTAACTCCCTTTTAAAGATAAATTTGTATGATGTAAGTGAATGACCCTTATTTTCCTTATTTATGAAACATTTTGGACTTTTATGGAGGCGAAATGAAAGACACGTAAACACTGACCTAGGTGAAAACATGGCAACTTGACCTAAGAATCTAGATGAAAATGAATGACATGACCTATGAAATGAAAATGACCATGAATAAACTAGAGGGAGTAGCTTTTTGAAAACCTAGAAATATCCAACGATCTAAATTTTATTTGAAAACTGACTTGGAAATGTAAATTTTGACCTAGGACCACTACTAAACAAATTTTAAAGAGTACATATTGATCACTAAATATTGGAAACTAAAATTGGCTCCAGTTGGGGATGAAATTCTGTTTAGTAGGTGTCAAGAAAACTGTATATCAGGTAGCCTCATCCATTGGGAAATGGAGTCAAAACTGGAAACTGAAATAACTTGACAAACTGAAATGACTAACTGAAACAAAAATTGACTACTAACTTAACTTACTTATGGTAGCAGACCATCAGGATATTAGGGCCTTCGCCTTGGGCTTCAAATCCTAATTATAATCTCCCGCCTACTAAAGATATATATACAATCATGCGATATTATCGCTCAAGTGTAACCAATCCAAAAAATGGTTACTTTCTTCAACCCTAATCACAATTTCCTTGAGCAGGCAAAAGGAACAAGAAATAGGAAACTCAAGATGTCCACTAAACAGGTGCTCATGATTCATAAACACAATATTCATCTTCCCATATGGGTGCATGAAACTTACCATTGGATCCTTGAAACCATGAAAAATCACCTCTTTTGATTACTGGGTTAAATCAAGATAAGGATCCTTGAAAATACGGAATATTGTCATGTCTTGATGATCCAAGGGACAATTTCCATTCATAATTAGTCCTTGTTCAATCCTGTCATGATCAAGTTCAACATCAAAGAAAAAGGGATAAACAAGTTTGTCTATAAAAATGTCCAAATTTTCTTTAGCATCCTCAAATATGATAGCCATATCATGTGTATCGAGACTGTCCTTTTTTTGATCAATTTTTTTTTTTTTATCTCATTACATAACTTTATTTTAAGACTATCATCTTGATTTTCATGATGGGATACTATTTCTGCTAGCTTATCTTCTTGCAGTTGTGGGGATTTTTGAATATGAACTAGTCCACTACTTTCACCTTGGTAAGAAAAAAAAATCACAAACTGGTTGCAAAAATTCACCTATCTCAAGAGAAGGGACATGAATATTAACATCAAGTTCTTGATTGATTTCATCTTCATCTTAGAGAGATATTTTGGTGGTTGTAAGCTCTATACATGTTGTAAATCCTCTTGATCATCATGACAACTAACCTGAGAAGAGAATTCATAAAGTTCCTCTAACAAATCCTCAACATTAATAAAATATATATCCTCATCAATACTCTCAAGACACTTAATAAAACCCTCAAAATGATCACAAAATTTTTTTACTAGCAACAAATATTGATAATGCTCTTTATAATTCTCAAAAAATATTGTATGAAAATCCTTTAAGGAACACATTCTAGTTGGTCTTAACCACTCATACCATGTTATTTCTTTTTCTTCCAGAGTATCCATAAATATCTTCATTAAGAAAACCTCAAGAAACTTAAATTTAAGTCTACGTACATGCATATGAAACTTGATCAAGTGCAAGGTAGCATCATCTTTATTTTCATCTTTGAACTTGGGAAGATAAGATAACCAATCAACACGAGGCATAGGATTTGGAAATCCAGGAATATAAGGCCGATCCATAGTATCATACCTCACATTCATTCTTGCAACTGAATCCATATTGAAAACATTGAAGTCACCAAGAACTTCTTCAAGCTACCATTTTTTGACCAATGGAGTTGCCATGAGAATTCTAAACTTTTGGATTCTTCGACACTCGAGTCGCCAGGTGAAATATGCATAGGCTCCTTGTGCCTGATCACTATTAACCATAAAAAATTAGAGCTAATATTTGTCATTGTTTCCTAGGAAATATTTAACCTTAGATCCCCAGAAACGTCACCAAAAAAGTTATCACTCCCCCTGCTTCCCAAGGCTGATAATGGAGTGTAGAAATTATATGCACTAAGCATGCATATGTCATACATCCACCTGATCTCACACTATTTAAATTTATGCAAGATACTGAATATATTCTACTTGTTAATATTTTGCGGAAAAAGTAATTGCATACACATGTGAAGAATAAACAAAAATAATCAGTCGCACATAACACGGTTTTTAACCGGGAAAGCCTGAAGCTAAAAACCCCAACTATATATTATGTAACATGGAGATCATATGAAAATATCATACAAGCATACAAAGCTTATCACAAGCTCTTAGTACAATACAATCGTCATACACTAATCAGGACCAATCTTCCAAATCCATGCACCGATCTTTGCCACCTTCTAGCCTGCCTCCACTGCGCAATCCATGCTAAAGAATAGCTCTGAATGAATTTGAATTACTCTTGGATTGACTGCACAATCCTGATTGGAAACTCCAATGTGTGTGCGATGCAATCAATGCATCACTATAGTCACAACATATAGTCTATCTTGCCCTTTCACCTATCTCTCCACTGGTCTCCACTGAAACTGTCATGCACTGTAGTTAACTGCTATATTTTTCAGTTGATTAATGAGTTATTATTTTGTGAATTAATTAACTAATTAATTCACTCCACTCTCACCAGTGTATTAATCAGTTAGAATAGATACAACTAGCTCAACTGAGTCTAACTGAGTTAAACTAAATACAAATCCATAACTACTTCTTCCAACTGTGTCATAACTTTGCCACTTGAGTTCTAACTGAGTCCTCCATGCATTAGCTCCAGTAAACCCTTAGGAATTGTGTAATTCCTTCTGTCAGCTGATGTGCCACATATGTGCACTAAACTAAAGTGCTCCAAGAGAATAAGTTGTTGTTTAGAGTCTGATTATTATTAAGAGCTAATAATGATCGACATGCATCTATTTTTAGATTAACGATCTATAAATAGACTTTGCCCAATATTCTAAAAATAGAATTTCATCTATTTTTCCAAATTGATCAACCATCCAAAAATAGCATCCTGCAACTTCTGAAATATGATCATCATGTCTAAAAATAGACTTGCGCCAAAAATAGCCTGCGGGCCCACTTAGTGAAGGCGACTATTTCCACTAAGCTCATCATCTTGTTGAATCTCAACACTGTTGAGCCCCAAATATGTCCTTTCCCTTCACCAAATTTCACTTCATTTCCTTTGTCCCTTATGAATTACAGGCTTAAATGGTCAATAGGATTGATTAAAATCACTTTAAGAATGTATACAATGACTGACTTGCTATATTTTCATGGTTTTGTTGTTGTAGTAATTTTTGACTAGACTCAACTACAGAATGCAGCCATTTTGTAGCCAGTCGGCTATTCCGCAACTATCTTCATGTTCTCACAGGTTACATGTGTCACTTCAAGGAAAAACACATATGTTTGAATTCCACAACACTCCCACATCATTTATTGCTCTCTACGAAGTCTGAGCAAGAAGCTACATGTGGTTATGCACGTGGAAGAGATCAAAGCTAAGAAGCAGATTCCTACCAGGACAGGGACTCTACAGACGTCTCCAACAAAGTACGAGGCTTCCATAAGAGTTCTAATTTGATTTTGATTGAAAAAGACACTTGTTCTTGTTTCTTCTCAAGGGTAGTTATGTATTTCTTTTATAAGAATGACTTGGAAGACCGAGAGATAGCTAGCTAGATTGATGTTTTGTTGCTAGATCTCAAAAGACCGTAATACTCTGTTTTTGAAATACTTTTCCTTTAATGAAATAAGTACCGCTTTATTGCAAGATCTGAGGCAATCTTGAGGAGATTTGTATTTTAATCCAGTGGTAGAGGGCTCCTACTGCCCGAGAAGCTCTGTGCACATTGTTTAGATAAGTAACTTTAGCCTTGTTGCATTCCTAGCTTAAGCAATTTTTTGAACTTTGTATTTTATACTCATGTGCATTGGATGCTACAGCTAGTATTATTCTTACGAATTGTTCCAAAATATCACTAACATTGAATGAGATATAACTGTAGTATTCTAGGAATTAGTTGCATTTTTCTTAACTTTACGTTTTTGTGCTCAATTACATCAATTGTTACAGCTAGTCTTGTTCTTATGAATTATTCCAAAATATCACTAACATTGAATGAGACTTAGCTGTGGTGTTTTAGAGCTCAGTTGCATTTTTTGAAATTTATGTTTTTATGCTCATTTACATCACATGTTACAGCCAGTCTTGTTCTATGAATTGTTCCAAAATACCACTAACACCGAATGAGATAGAGCTATAGTATTTCAGTGATTAGTTGCATTTTATTTTAGTTGTAAAACTCCGGAGGTTAATGGCACTCTAGTTGAATTCTGTTCACTGTATTTCAAGTTTGAATGATTGCATTCTAGTTTAGTTTTATCCGTTGTATTTTTTGTTTTATTAGTCAGTTGTATTCTAGTTGTTAAGTTAGACTAGATGGCCTTCATTATTTACAAACCACTCATGTTCTTAATTTCTATTAATACATCATCATCATAGGAACACGAATTGGTAATGTCATTTTGAAGTCTTGACTATTCTGAAACTTCTCATAATTTCACAAACTGCCTCTTTTCCAAAGCTATTCCAAAATATTTGTAATTCTTGACTGAGGTTTAACAGTGATATTTTGAGTTGTGGAATGGATTAATTTCGGTGTCATAGGTTAATTTAGAGTAGAATTCTTCACTAGGTTGCAGACTATCTTTTTCCAAATGTGTTCCAACAAATTTCTAGCCATGGACGCGATTTTCTCTGTGATATTGTAGATTGTTGTTTACTTATAAGAACCTCATTACATTAAACTTACCCTTTTCTCAAATTATTCCAACATATTTCTAATGAATGAATTGGGCTGAGTTCATGTTATGAGTTATTGAGTTCATGCTATGAGATATTTTTCTTGTTAAATTATTGCATTTTCTGTTCTCAAGTGCCATACATAGTTTAGAATAGGTTTTGCTCTGTTTTAGTGTGACCAACAACTTCTCTTTACCAACACTTAGTTCTTTTCCTCTTAGAATAAAAACACAAAATCAAAAACATTGGAAAAACACTAAACACAACGTTGTGAGAAACAGATACCTAGGCAAATATAGTGCACTTCACTTCAATAGTTTACTAGCCCTGGTTGACAATTTATGACATCAATTTAGAAACACTAAGTTGAGCAGACATTTTGGCGCCATTGTCAGGGAAGTGTAACTAGGTAGCCTTGTTTCTTACCTCCCAAAAGCAATGACATGCGTAGAGAAAGATACTTAAGGGGTAGATTCATAAGAAGCAGAAGCTTGATTCCTAGAACACCATTTGTTTCACCAAGACCAAGAGCTAGCACACCTCCAACTCAAACCCACATTCCATCCTTTATTGATCCTAGACTTCCAGAGAACTTAAGATCATATATTCCATTAGAAAGACCTTCCACTTTATCCACTGAACCTGTCTTAGAAGAAGATCCTGAGACCCCTGCTAGGGACATAAAATTTTCAACTTCCATAGAAGAATCAACTATGGAAGAAGAAGGGGGAGGAGGAGTTTTTAATGGAGAACACACACTATTTGGAGGGGGTAGAGGTAGAGGGGCAGAAGGAGAAGGAGGCAGAGGAAGAGGTAGAAGAGAAATGGGAAGCTCTTTTGGGTTTCCTATAGTAGATGAAGAAACCAATGCAACTATGAAAAACATTTCACCCTCTGTCCTTCCAAACTTTTATGGACTCAAAACTGAAGACCCTAAAACCTTCCTATTTGAATTTTAAGTCCCATGTAGAACCTATGACTACTTACAAGATGCTCAAAAACTTAAACTATTCCCTTCAACATTGAAAGGAGCAACATTAAAATGGTTTATGAGTTTGATCAACAGTTCTATTAGGACATGGGAATACATGAAACAAGCATTTATAGAGAGGTATTTGGATTACTGTATGCCAGTCAACCATAAGGAGGAAGTGTTTAAAATGTTACAAAAAGAGGATGAAAATTTGGAAGATTTGTTGGAGAGGTTTAACTATAACATCAAGAGGGAAAAAATGGAAAACTTAGATCAAGACACTTTGAAAGCTCTCTTATTGAAGACAATTAGGGATGAATGGTTAGATATCCTTAACATGATGGGAAAAGGGGATATATCTCAGCTCACATTACCTGAAATAGCTGAATTATGTATCAACCTTTCAAGAGGGAAATCTAAAACTGTAAAAGGACTAAGAGACCCTGCTCTTGCAAGGGCAAGTAAATCTGCTTCTGGGACAGTAAATAGGGTAGAAATAGGACATATGCTCGATGAATTCAAATCTGATATTTTGGGGAGTCTTAGTGAGAAAATAGACACCCTTAAGTTACAAAACAAGCAGAAAACTGAATCTGATGCCTTAGCAATATTGTGTCCCAAATGTAGAAAGAAGCATGCCTTGAGAGAGTGCCCTTTGGATGCAAAAGTAGTAGAGACCTGTGTAATTTGTTCAGAAAAACATGAGACCAAGAGTTTTCCTTCACTTCGTGGTCTTAAAGTTGTCTTTCAAGAAGAAACCTCTACAAATTCCACATAATCTCTCAATTTTGTCTCTAGAAGGCCGTGGCAAGGACCTTAAACACAAGGATTCCATGATCAGATATATAATCAACCCCCACCAAATTGGAATTCTTGGCAGCAACCTTGGCCCCAATTCCAAAATCAATCTCAAACTTGGGTGCAAGGAGAAAAAAATCCCTATGGAAGATACTCTCAGTACTATCAATATCCACCATATCCACATTTCCCTCCTCAACAGAATTTTCAACAAAATCCTCAAAATCCACCACTTCCATTACCATTTCCTCAGAAAACAAATCAGTTTCCTGCCCAACCCATACCAAACCCCAATAATAAAAATCCTCAGAATACATACATGATAGAAGGCCAATATTTTCCAACTTATTTGATTACTCCTTTAGACCTTAGTGATGTTCAACTTAGGTCTGGAAGAATACTTGAAAAGAAGAAACCTTTTGTAATCATACAAGAGCAAAACAACTCTGAGGAAGATTCTCTACTGGTGAATAAAGTCTTGAAGAGAACACACCTTTCCAAGACCTAAACATTGAAAAATAAAAACAAAAAGAACCAACAATTTCAACTCCTATATTAGAACAGCCATTAACATCCACTTCTACACCTCCCTTTCCAGAAAAATTACAAATTGATAGAGGTGTAGAAAAGCAAATTATGGTGCCTAATTATGATTTCCTAGATGAGCTGAGAAATGTTTGTATTAAGATCCCATTATTGCAATCTATCAAGGAAATTCCAATCTTAACAAAGACAATAAAGGAGTTGAGCATGAAGAAAATAGGAAAAAGAATAAGAGAGACAAAGAAAATTCAACTGGCAGGAAAAGTAGCAGATATCATGATGGGTAAGATTGTTATTTCAAAGTATCTAGACCCAGGAAATCCAGTTGTCAAAATACACATCAATGGAACTGAGATTCAAAACACACTTATTTATTTAGGAGCAGAAATCAATATCATGAGTACACAAATCATGGATAAACCAAAACTTCCTAATCTTCTTTTTACACCCACATTATTAAAATTAGTAGACAAATCTGTGATTAAACCTGATGGGGTAATAGAAGACATTCCAGTGTCCCTAGATTCTTGGGAGTATCCTATGGATTTTATGATCCTAACTCCTGAGAGAAATCTAGGAGGGCATCCTATTATATTAGGAATACCTTGGTTAGCTATAGATGATGCTTTTGTTAGTTGTAAATCTGGTGATATGTACATATTTGATGGTAGTTCAACCAAGAAATTTACCTTGTATCCTCCAGCAAAAAAAATTACAGAATTAGATGACACTCAATGGATAGAGGATGAAGAAGACTTACAACCTCTCTTCACAATTTCAGAAATTAGTGAAGATAGCCAGATTTTGAATACCTTAGAAAACTTTGAATCCTCTTTGGAATACAAACATGAACAATTTCAAGAAGAATCCAACTTTGAGTTTTTATCATCAAGACAGATGTCTCTCTATTTCATGGATAAATTTGGCAGCTCTACAATTGAGATATTTCCAGGAAAAACTTTAAACATAAACAAGAACCTAGAGAAATCTCAACAAGAAGATCTAGTCAAGATATTACAGAGACATTCTTCTGCATATGCATGGGAGTACACTAATATGAAAGGGATAAGCCCCAAGACTTGCACTCATCACATCTACATAGAGGAAAATTTTAAACCAATTAGACAACCTGAAAGATGGATGAATCCAAATCTTAGGGAAATTCTTAAAGAAGAATTACAGAAATTGTTAAATTTCAACTTTATCTATCCCATTTCAGGTAGTTAGTGGGTTTCTCCTTTGGTAATTGTGCCAAATAAAAATGGTAAATGGAGGGTATATATTGACTACCGAGAATTAAACAAAGCTACTCTTAAATATCATTTTCCCCTACCTTTCATAGATCAGGTGTTAGATAAATTAGCTGGAAAAAAGTACTTCTCATTTTTAGATCGGTTTAGTGGTTATAACTAAATTCAAGTAGCACTTGAAGATCAAGACAAAACCACATTTACCTGTCTTGGGGTGCATATTCTTATCGGGTATTTCCATTTGGATTATGCAATGCACCTGCAACATTTCAAAGGGCAGTACTAGGAATTTTTTCAGATCTAATACATGATTGTGTAGAGGTATATATGGATGATTTAACAGTTTATGGAAACACATTTGAAGAAGCTTTAGTAAACTTGGAAAAAGTTTTAAAGAGATGTAAAGAAGCAAATATTTCACTAAGTCATGAGAAGTGTTTTATGATGTTTACTGAAGGAATTGTTATGGGACATCACATTTCAGGGGATGGGACTAGAGTTGATGAGTCAAAAGTTGAAGTCATCTCTAACTTATCTATTCCAAGTTGTCAAAAAGATGTTAGGAGTTTTCTCGGATTTACATGATACTATCGAAGGTTTATAGAAAACTTCACCAAGATAGCATCTCCACTTTTCAAATTACTTATCAAGGACTGTGAATTCAAGTGGAATCCTGATTTCCAGTTAGCATTTGAAACCATAAAAACAAAAATCTCTAAAGCACCTATTTTAAGGGGACCTAACTGGAAGTTACCTTTATATATTTCAACAGATGCCTCAGATACAACTTTAGGAGCAGTATTGGGACAAAAATATCTGATTCCTTATGCCATCTACTATACAAGTAAAAATTTGACTCCTTCAGAGTTAAATTATACTATAACTGAAAAAGAGTTTTTAGTTGTTGTTCATGCCATAAACAAATTCAGACACTATATAACAGGCTATGAAATTTTTGTTCACACAGATCACTCTGCAATTAGACATCTAATGAACAAATCAATTACTAATGGCAGAGTCATAAGATGGTTATTGCTTTTACAAGAATTCAACATTACCATTCTAGATAGGCCTGGAAAACAAAACACAGTAGCTGATTTCCTATCTAGATTCCAAAACATCAAAGATAACACTCCAGTTGAAGATCAATTCCCTGATGAATATCTTTTTGCAATTTCTACTCAGACTCCTTGGTTTTCTGACATTGCTAATTATTTAGTTTCAGGGAAATTTCTTTCAATAATGAATGCAAGAGGCAAAAGAAAGATCATTTATGACAGTGCAAAATATTCATGGGTTGCTAATGAGTTATACAAAACAAGTCCAGATTTTATCATTAGAAGATGTGTTCGGGAAGATGAGATGCCTGAGATCCTCAAGGCATGTCATGATGAACCTTGTGGAAGACACTTTGCTGATAAGAGGACAACTTATAAGTTCCTTCATTTAGGATACTATTGGCCATCCCTTTTTAAAGATGTTAAAGAGTATGTCAAAAGGTGTGATAGTTGTCAAAGGGTAGGGAAACCTTCTCCTTCAGGTGAGATGCCATTGTAGCCTCAGGTACATATTGAACCTTTTGAAAAATGGGCTTTAGATTTTGTAGGACCTATTAGTCCTCCATCAAGACAAAAAAAATATATATTAGTTTGCACTGATTATGTTACCAAATGGGTAGAAGCCAAGCCATTACTTTCTGCTACTGAAGCATCTGTAGTTAATTTTATTTTTGAGGATATTTTTACTCGTTTTGGTGTCCCAAGGGAAATTGTTACAGATCAAGGAGCTCAATTCACATCAAGGCTAGTGGAACAAATGTTGGAGAGGTACAAAATTAGACACAAAAAATCTACTCCCTATCATCCACAAGCAAATGGTCAAGTGGAATTTACTAATAAAGTCATTGAAGGAATCCTAACAAAGACTGTTCATTTACATAGAAGAGATTGGGCAGAGAGGCTTCCTGAAGCCTTGTGGGCCTATATAACTACATGGAGAAGTAAAACAGGTCATACTCCCTATGAACTTGTTTATGGAAAACAAGTTTTGTTTCCCATAGAGTTTTAGATTCAAACTTTTAAAATGGCAGTTCAGCTAGGACTTGATCTAACAGAGGCACAAAAGCACAAATTGGAGAAGATTAATGAATTGGATGAGATCAAACAGGATGCAGTCCAGAAAACAAGTATAGTCCAACAGCAAAGGACTAAACGGCATGATAAGTACATTAGGGAAAAGAAGTTCAAAGAAGGTGTCTGGGCTCTCTTGTTTGATTCAAAGTTCAAAGATTTTCAAGGTAAATTCCAAACACATTGGCTTGGGCCATATGAAATTATGAGAATTTTTGACAATGGAGCAATAAAAATCAAGACAATAGATGAAGAGAAGGTCACTTTTCTTGTAAATGGTCATAGATTGAAGCTGTATCATAAGCCACTTTCAAGAGAAGAATTTGTCAAGAGATTCCAGGAAAATAGCAATGTGAAGTTAATGAAGAAGAATTTTTCTTCTTCATCAACTGAGTTGAATTTTCTGAATTCAAATTTAAAAAAAAAAAAAAGTATAAACATGAAAATTAATCACTGATTAGCATGTTTATACAGAAAAGATAAAGTGAAAATCAGAATCCTTCTAACACTTTAGCTTTTCAAAATTGTTATTTTTCTGCAATTAGCTATCACAAAATCAGAAGTATCACTCCATCGTGTCTCCATTCATTCCTATTTTATTCACTCCATTCATCCATATTTCATTCACTCCATTCATCCATACTTCATTCACTCCATTTCATGGTCCATTTCATTTCCATCTCAAATTTCTAAATTTGATCTCTTTCTGCAGATTGAGTATTACAAATCACAAGTTGCAGACCACTTTTTATGGTTCATTCCACTTCACAATTGTGATTCATTTCATTCCATTACATTTAACTTCACTCCTGAGCCATTCCACCATATTTCATGATCCATTTCATACAACATTTCATTCCATGTTTCAAAGTTCCTACAGGTACATTCTGCAGCCAGTCAGACATTCTGCAGCTAGCTAGACATTTTGCAGCCAGTTATCCTGAAGGAAATTATCCAGCAACACTTGCTCAACCGAAAATTTACCCTGCACACCTATGTCAACAAGAAAAATCAAAGGAATTATGAAGACTGAAGAATCAATGATTTTCAAAGGAGGACAAAGCATATCAAAACTACAAAAATTAAAGGAAAGGCAAAGGTAAAGTTGTAAAATTATTATGATGACAGAACATGAAAGTTATAGTATAGTTAATTCATGTATGCTTCAAAAAGTTGTTTTAATTATTCATGTTGATCATGCCTATTAAAACCTATCATAAAAACTTTGGAAAAAATCCCCTCCACTCTGCCATATCAAATCATCATTTAAAAATTAATGGTTAAGTACTGAGGTGACCTAATCAGTCACATCACTAGGCCGAAGTATTCAGTGATGATTTTGAATTTCTCACGAAATATTTCCGCGGTCTTTTCTCCCATGATGGCTCTCAAACTCATTAATTCATGTAAATCACCCTCACTAAATTTCACTCATTCTATAACCTCTTCATATCATCCTTCCATAGCTAATTCCTACTGCATAAACACAGAAAGCATCTTTGGGGTAAAAATAACTCTTTAACAGCCATTCCCACCGTGGATAGAAGAGCAGTAAATTGAAGGTTGAGAAGAGAAGCCATGGGTCTCATAGTAAGGTCCGAACCAGTTGGAACCAAATACTTGGAGGGTTACCCACAAATGAGAGAAATGCTACAGCAAGCTGGGTGGTTACAATTTTTGGAAAAATTCAATGGTTTTCATAAAGAGGTAACTAAAACATTTGCACAGTCCTTCAATGGAGAAGAAGTCGAAATAGGAGATGTTAAATTCAATATTATAGAATATTTCATTGCAGAAGCAGCGGAATTACCCAGGCAAGGAGAACGATGGTTCAAAAATAGGGAATTTCATAATGAGGCATGGAGGCAAATGCTTAAAACACCAGGTATGGATGTTTCCATTTTTAAGAAGGGCATTCCTAGGTCAGCACTGAAGAATAAATGGCAGAATATGTTGCTCATTTTGCAAAAGATTATAACTTGTGAGGGAAGGTTTGGTACCTTATATATTTATCATATTCGGCTAATGATGCATTTCTTAGATGAATAAATCAATTTACCATTTTTTCTACTTCATATTCTGAAGAGAATGGCCTCTAATGTTCAAAAGAGGGTTCAATTCCTGGAAACCACTTTGTACCACCATGGCCTAGTTAAAATCCTGATTGAACATCATTTGAGAAAGGTGGGAGACAATTGGGATGAGTTTCTAGTGGGGAATCACTTTGAAGAACCCAAGGAATCTCCATCTGAAGGAAAACTTACAAGAAGAAGCAGGAGAAGGAAAATTTCCAAAGGTGTTGAAACTAAAACTGGTAAGTCCATACAAGAGGAAAGTGAGGAGATAATTTCTGAGAAATTGACTGAAATTAAGAAACGGCTTAAAAATGAGAAGATGATAAGAATGTATGCCAAGGGGAGAGGTGAAGGACCATCTCAACCAAGACGAAGCCACAGGCTTAGAGGTATATTGAAGAAAACAGGGGTTAGACAAACGGGAATTATAAACATTAAGGATGAAGAGACACCAACTGCTATATCACCTGAGTACTAGTATGAGGAGGACCTTGATGAAGGAGCTCTGGAGATAGACCCAGCACAAAAACAAATTTATAATTATGTTGAGACATTAGAGAAGAGAGCCTCAGAAAGTAGAGACAGAACTCCTAGCCCACCAGAATCTGCAATTGATATGCTAAGAAGAGATAAATATGAGTTAGAAGTACTCAATAGGCATATCAAGAATGAGAATGACATTTTAAGGGAGAATATTAAGCTGAAAAGTGATATGAATACAACTTTCTCTCTACAAATGGAAAAATTGTACAAGGCTAGTGAGAAATTGAAGAAGAAAAACAAAAAGTTGAGCAGGGCACTTATAAATTTGAGATTCAAGTTGGTCATAAAGAAGCCTAGAATGCCATTGACTATCAAGCAAAGTAGAATAAGGAGCCTAGATTTCCTAGCAGAAGTCTCAGAATATATGAGTTGATTGCATGAGGACATGCAAAAAATTTGCAGTGGGGGTATGTTGAGCCCCAAAGATGTCCTTTCCCTTCACCAAATTTCACTTCATTTCTTTTGTCCCTTATCAATTACAGGCTTAAATGGTCAATAGGATTGATTAAAGTCACTTTAGGAATGTATACAATGACTGACTTGCTATATTTTCATGGTTTTGTTGTTGTAGTAATTTTTTACTAGACTAAGCTACAGAATGCAGCCATTCTATAGCCAGTTGCCTATTCCGTAGCTATCTTCATGTTCTCACAGGTTACAGGTGTCACTTCAAGGAAAAACACATATGGTTGAATTCCACAACACTCCCACATCATTTATTGCTCTCTACAAAGTCTGAGCAAGAAGCTACAGGTGGTTATGCACGTGGAAGAGATCAAAGCCAAGAAGCAAATTCCTACAAGGACAGGGACTCTACAGATGTCTCCAAGAAAGTATGAGGCTTCCATAAGAGTTATAATTTGATTTTGATTGAAAAAGACACTTGTTCCTATTTCTTCTCAAGGGTAGTTATGTATTTCTTTTATAAGAATGACTTGGAAGACTGAGAGATAGCTAGCTAGATTGATGTTTTGTTCCTAGATCTCAAAAAACCGTAATACTCTCTTTTTGAAATAATTTTCCTTTAATGAAAGAAGTATTGCTTTATTGTAAGATCTGAGGCAATCTTGAGGAGATTTGTATGCTAATCTGGTGGTAGAGGGCCCCTACTGACCGAGAAGCTCTTTGTACATTGTTTAGATAAGTAACTTTAGCCTTGTTGCATTCCTAGCTTAAGCAATTTCATGAACTTTGTGTTTTATACTCACTTGCATTGGATGCTACAGCCAGTCTTATTCTTATGAATTGTTCCAAAATGTCACTAACATTGAGTGAGATATAACTGTAGTATTCTATGAATTAGTTTCATTTTTCTGAACTTTACGTTTTTGTGCTCAATTACATCAATTGTTACAGCTAGTCTTGTTCTTACGAATTATTCCAAAATATCACTAACACTGAATGAGACTTAGATGTGGTGTTTTAGAGCTTAGTTGTGTTTTTTGAAATTTATGTTTTTTATGCTCATTTACATCACAAGTTACAGCCAGTATTTTTCTATGAATTGTTCCAAAATACCACTAACACCGAATGAGACAGTGCTGTAGTATTTCAGTGATTAGTTGCATTTTAGTTTAGTTGTAAAACTCTGGAGGTTAATGGCACTCTAGTTCAATTCTGTTCACTGTATTTCAATTTTTAATGATTGAATTCTAGTTTAGTTTTATCCATTGTATTTTTAGTTTTATTAGTCAGTTGTATTCTAGTTGTTAAGTTAGACTTGATGGCCTTCATTATTTACAAACCACTCATGTTCTTAATTTATACTAATACATCATCATCATAGGAACAAGAATTGCTAATGTCATTTTGAAGTCTTGACTGTTCTGCAACTTCTCATAATTTCACAAACTGCCTCTTTTCCAAAGCTATTCCAAAAGATTTCTAATTCTTGAATGAGGTTTAACAGTGATATTTTGAGTTGTGGAATGGATTAATTTCAGTGCCATAGGTTAATTTAGAGTAGAATTCTTCACTAGGTTGCAGACTATCTTTTTCCAAATGTGTTCCAACAAATTTTTAGCCATGGATGAGATTTTCTCTGTGATATTGTAGATTTTTGTTTACTTAGAAGAACCTCATTACATTAAACTTATCCTTTTCTCAAATTATTCCAACATATTTCTAATGAATGAATTGGACTGAGTTCATGTTATGAGTTATTGAGTTCATGCTATGAGATATTTTTCTTGTTAAAGTATTGCATTTTCTATTCTCAAGTGCCATACATAGTTTAGAATAGGTTTTGCTCTGTTTTAGTGTGACCAACAACTTCTATTTACCAACACTTAGTTCTTTTCCTCTTAGAATAAAAACACAAAATCAAAAACATTGGAAAAACACTAAACACAACGTAGTGAGAAACAGATACCTAGGCAAATATAGTGCACTTCAATTCAACAGTTTACTAGCGCTGGTTGACAATTTTTGACATCAATTTAGGAACACTAAGTTGAGTAGACAAACACTCCCTCTAAAAAAAATAGGGATTATCCTTCACCCTGATCCTGCCTCTATGGTATTTGAATTTTCTCCTGGTGAGTGCCTTTGTCATAATATCTGCATTATGATCCTCTATAGGAATGTACTTAAGCAACATGATCTTCCGTTGCACACAATCTCTAATATGATGATACCGGATATCAATATGTTTAGATCTATCATGAAACACAGGATTAACTGAGAGTTTAATGCAAATCTGATTATCACAATGTATCATCGTAGGATCTAAATATGAATCTAACAAACCAACTGTTAGCCTCTCTAAAATAACAATGATAAATCCAAAATAATTAATTAAATATTCCTAACTCTTGGGTTGTTGGGTTGTTCCTCAAAAGTTGGAGTTTGTTTAGGAACTCCTATGTTGGTGGGTTTTTGGTGAGAAATTATCTCAACCAAAAGAGACTAAGATAGCACGAACTATCTTCTCTCATCTATTTAAATTGTAAATTAAAAATCTTTTAATAAGAAAGATTCATGAAGAAACCATGAGGCTTCCGCCTTTTCTGTCAGTGTTTTGTCTAGTTTCATATCTATGTTTTCTGCAATAATTTTCTGAGTTATTTTAATGTGTATCATGTGGTATCGGAGCGTTATGAGTCTGGGCCTTTTCCTCATGTGAGCGCCGATTGCTAGACGCGATTGAACATAGGTTGTATTGAGGTCATGATCGCTGGAATGTAAATTTGTTGTGTGCTGCGGCCAGAAATCTTTGCGTTTTTTTTTCTTTTGGTGTAGTGTGTTGGTGTAGTGTGATGGATCTGCAGCGTCGAGGTTGCTCCTCTGCTCTCCAAACACTGTAGTTTTATTTATTAGTGTTTTTTTTATAAAGCGTGAATGATGTTTATTCTGCTGCAAATTTATATTTCTAAATCAATTCATATTGTAAAAGCGTTTATATAAATCGATTCTGGCATCGATTCTGCAAAACCATCGTATGAACCATATTGTGGGTCGAGTGTAGAACAAAGAAAATGTGTTTGACAGCATTTGAATGCAGCGTTAAAATCTGCGTTTGACAGCTTATTTGAATCGCTTTCTGCTTGATGCAAGTGGATTTTGCATGTTTAAATTGAGCCATCGTTCATTCCAGAATTTTAATTTTGAAGCGTTGATGCCCAAGGTTTGATTATAATTGATCTCCAGGAACACTGTATTGTCTTTCAGACCAGCGTTTCAATTGCGTTTCAAAACAACGTTTTCTGAAATATCTATTGAGCAATGTTGTTATTTTCAAGATACTCATAGACCAAAATGCGATGTCCTTCTTTTGCACAACACCTATGAAGTTTCACAAGATTTTCATGTTGCACATCGGAGATTGTAGCTATCTTAGTTAGAAACTCTTCAACACCTTTTTTTGATTGTGCAGACAGTTGTTTTACTACTACGACTGTGCCATCCTTGAGGGTTCTCTTGTACACACTGCCGAAGCCACCTGACCCTATCTTGTTATCCACGTGAAATATGTTTGTTGCAATTTTCAACTCGGCGTATGGATAAACCTTAACATCTGGAATGCTTGAAATGAGGTCTCCTATTTCATTACATTGTGGTGCTTGATCTTTTGACTTTTTCTTCTTCCAGAAGGAATCAAAGCAACAAAAGCTCATAGCTGCGGTCAGCATCTCCGTGATTGTATTCCACTTAAAAATTGTGTTTCAAAAGCCAACTTGGAATATAAGTTCTGCAACTGTCGATGCTAGGAGGAGTAGGTGGGTTGTTTCATTTTTTTTATTTTATTCAGTTTGAAGTGGCAGAGGTTCGTGCCATCGAAGAATAATAGCGAAAGTCAGATGAACAGATGCACAAACTTTAAATCAAATTCGAATTGATGTCAAATCCACATGATGTTTGGTTACATTGTGGGATCATGGCTATGTTGAATTATATGAATGTGAATTATACTTCATGCTAGTCGAAGTCCATAAGCCAAAGGCATAACATCTTTTTGTGCCAGTCGAATTCCATAAGCCAAAGGCATTGGAGCCTCTGAGCATAGTGTTTTTGCACCATGTATTTGATGTGAAATCTTTTATGATGCCTGCTTTATGCAAAGTGCGTGGAACCGGCTTTTGGAGGTTGAGAGACAAGGGCTCTGCCTTCACATTGGAAACATTGTCTGCAACATTAAAAAATCTAGCAGGGGCTATCGAGAAGAAGCTAAAAAGCTGAAAATCTCTCTCTTAAGGAAGTCCATCCGCCGAATGAAAAACATACCTTATTGGATTTCAAATATGTTCCAATTATGGATTATAATTGAAAATGTAGTTACAAACCCTACCTCCAATAGTGTTGCAGGATAGACGAGGAAGTAGCAAAAACGAGATGGATAAAAGGCAGAGGCCGGAAAGATGCCACAGTCACAGCACATCGCAGTATTGAACAGAAGATGTAAATCGCAAACACTTTTTCCAACATCACAGCGTAAGAAGATTGTATATTTCTTTGTAAACAAAACCTTTAATTCATTCCTCTCTCCATTAATATAGTCAAAAAAAAAAAATCGAAAACAATTCACTTTTCTAAAGTGATTTTCATTAAAATGTTTTTTTATGGAAAATTGAAAAGGGTAGTAAAGTGAATTTTGAGAGAAAATGTGACTCTCTTTGTAATTGAAGAAATAAGGAGTGTTTCCATTTGTATTTGGAGTGATAAGGTGCATTACATTTTGTAAATTTGAAGAATATTTTGGGGAGAGAAAAGGAATGGCAAACATATTTTTGTGAGGGGAGTCATAAGGGTGAGGATGGTCATTGATTTTTGTAATAAGAGTGATGCTTTTGTAATTTTTGGAGTAATAAGGGTGATGTTTCGAAATATTTGAAGAGATAAGTGTGCTTCAGAGAAATAAGGTGTGAGTGATCAGTGCAAGCGTCATATTCTCATTGTTTGAGAAAGCTTCCATGGAAATATTGTAAAAGATGAAAGATTGATGATCTCCATACTCAATAAAGATATAATTTTTTTGTGTTGATGTGTCCTAGATCCGCCTGAAATTGAATAAGGGGATCTAAGGTACACTATGTGTGTTTTATGGCGCATGTTTTTTTTTTATGGCTTCATGTTGCTGTTTTTGATCTATGTCTAGTTGTGACACATCAATAATTTCATCAGATACATGAAATTCAATATCAGCAAGCACACCACATAACGAAATAGCTGCAAGATCAACACATGCATCTGCACAAATTGAAGATTGTCTACATCAGCATTTTAAATCAACAAGCCAATTCACTTCATCAAGTTCATGTACCTGCACACTTAAAAGGCTACATCAGCGTTGTTATACATTCTTTTCAGAACTTGTAATCAAATTCATTATGTTATGTTAATCATTAACAATTCATTGTTAATGAATTTTTAAGAAGACAAGTGAATTCATTATTTTAAAGTGAATCATTGTAAGCTTTCTTGGGTGCATTGTTGACAGTGTTCGACACCCTTCCTTTACACAAAATCAATTGAGTGCATGAGTTTTTTCAAACAAGCAACAAGTTTACATCTCTAAGCGAGCATGATTTCAAGAAATTTGCATCAAGATAGTATAAAGATCAAACCATCAAGCAAGCGAGAGTGAAGTTTATTGCAGCGACCATCAAAAGCAACCAAAAAAGTTCAACTCTGACATAAATCAACCAAGTTGACACCGACATCAAGCGAGCATGGTTATTCATTCAAGTGAGCGTGACGTCATCAAGTAAGTCAAGTAAGCACTTAAACAAACGCGATCATCATCAAGCGAGCGTGAATTCCAGAGTTTAAGCACGACAATTCTACAACTCTAGTAGGTGCAATCCGCAACAAATCAAGAAAAAGTTCCATTCAAGCCACATTCAAGCGAGCCTGTCATTCAAGTGAAAACAGTTCAAAGAACGACATCTCCGACAAGAGAGGTTTTTTTCAAGTGCACAATTTCAGATGGCACAACATATTTAGTTGTTAAACATTCTTCACAGTTTGATCATCTCAAGCGATGAAGACATGGTGCATGTCAGCAAAGAAACTCTTGCAGATCTTTCACAGCATCTACAACAAACACATGACACCATTGAGTTTCTTCAACTCGAGTCGCAACTTCAAAGGATTGAATTGCAAGAAAAGAGTGATACTTTCACGTCTTTGAACCCTCCAGATGATAAGTCTTTCATTCAAATAGCTTCAAGTGATGAAGTTGTTCTAGTTCAAATTTCTTCCAAGCCCATCATCAAACCCTGGGAAGAACTTCAGAATAACAAGAATCGACGAGGCTTAGGATATGTCGAAGATGATGCCAACTTACATATTCCTGATTATTCCAAGCCCATTCAGTTCGTCAGTGCGGGAATTCTTGAACAGATCCCCTCATCACATTCAAAGACAGTTGCAGACAACCAACAGTGCATGCAACCCAAAGTTTCTGAAAAAAGAGAATTCCACACAACCTGAAGTTGACGACAAACCAAAATGTTCTCATTGTCAGAGAACTAGTCATATGGAAGATCATTTTTTTGATCTCCATCCTTGTCGCTATTGTGGCAAGTCCAATCATTCCTCAGAAAAATTTCGCAATCAACACAAATCAAAGAGATTAAAGATACATTATGAATGGATCAACCCTTGGGAATGGTCATCCACAGTTAAAAGATTATTTTAGTTCTACAACCGTATACGATCACAAATTGTGCAGCCAACAATGAAACGATGATGTTACTCTCATGCAGTTGAATGCGGGAGTACAATAGTGTAAACTCCTACACCTGAAGGGGGGGATTTCAGGAATATTTTACAAGAGAAGTGTCTTTCCTTTCAGCTGACAAAAGGGGGAAAATGTCAATGAGATTGACAGTGGTTGTTAGACTGAAAGTATTGACAACACAAGCAAAAGAAGATAGTGGGCATCGTCAATCAATTTTCTAGTGGGCATCAAAAAAATTTCCAGTGGGCAGTCGACAACACAGAAGCAGTGAACAATTTTTCAGCACAGCAAAAGCAACAGTGAGTTGTTTTTGACATCATCAACCAGTGGGCTTTGAACAAATTTTTTCAGTGGACAAAGGATGCTACTTTCATGAAAAGGATAGATAGATCCTTTTACAACTTGGCACTTGATGGAGTTGTCAAGAAAAATTTAGACATGAATCAGACATACAGTTGACTCATGGTCTCTTTAGATTGTAGTTTTTCAGCATCCAGCTTTGGCGGTTTTTCAGGCAATGTTTTTTGAGGATCAACATGAGAACTTGGAAGATGGTTCCTTGTTCTTATTTTTGATTTGTCATTGAAGGGGGGAATTTTAGCCTCTCTAAAATAACAATAATAAATTCAAAATAATTAATTAAATATTCCTAACTCTTGGGTTGTTGGGTTGTTCCTCAAAAGTTGGAGTTTGTTTAGGAACTCCTATCTTGGTGTGTTCTTGGTGAGAAATTATCTCAACCAAAAGAGACTAAGATAGCACAGACTATATTCTCTCATCTATTTAAATTGTAAATTAAAATTATTTTAATAAGAGAGATTACATGAATAAGCCATGAGGCTTCTACCTTTTCTGTCTGTGTTTTGTCTAGTTTCATATCTATGTTTTCTGCAATAAGTTTCTGAGTTATTTTAATGTGTATCACCAACCAGAATCTTCCTCATCCAGATAGCCTCACATGCAGCTAAACATGCTGCCATGTATTCTGCTTTTGCTGAACTGAGTGCCAAGGATCTTTGTTTCCTGTTGTACCAAGAAACCGTCATAGATCCGATACTGAAAATTCCTCCTGATGTGCTCTTTCTGCCTGTTGGGCTTCCTGCCCAATCTACATCCGTAAATCCATGCAAATTCACCTTATCCATCTATCTGTACCATAAAACATACTCAGATGTGCCCTTGAGATATCTCAAAACATGCTTTCCTGCCTTCCAAAAGAGCTTGGTAGGCTTAACCATCGCTTGTGAAAGCTGGTTCATCACATAGCATATGTACGGTCTTGTATTGACTAAATACATGATCAAACCCACCAACTGTCCATAAACAGTGGCATCCACTACCTCTGTCGATGTAGCATCCTCTTTCTTCCAATTTCCTGGAAGAGGAGTGTTGATAGGCTTGCAGCCTTGCATGTGAAACTTCTCCAGTATCTCCCAGGCATACTTGCCTTGAGACATTAACAGTTCACCTTCTCGCTGCCATATTTCCAATCCAAAGAAATAATGAAGGAGGCCAAAATAATTAATCTCAAACTCTTTGCAGGATCTGCTTTGCATGAGTGTATCATCTTCTCATCACCTGTTAGTATTAAATCATCAACATAAAGTACAATGATTAAAATCTTACCGTCAACCACTATCTAGTATAGGTTTGCATCCACCTCACTCTTGGTGAAGCCAAGTCCAGTAAAATAGCTATCGTTCTAAGTGTACCAAGCATGGGGTGCTTGTTTCAGCCCATACAATGCTCTTTTGAGCCTGCACACATGTGAATCGCTGCTGAAGATCTCAAATCCTTCAGGCTGCTCAATGTACACCTCTTTCTCAATGATCCCATTAAGTAACGCAGTCTTCACATCCATCTGATGAATGTGCCAACCCATTTGTGCTGAGAGAGCAAGGATGGTCTGTATGGAAGAATACCGTGCGACAGGTACAAAGGTTTCTTCATAGTCAATCCCCTCAATCTGTGAGAAGCCCCAGGAAACAAATATTGCCTTATACTTCTCGACACTCCCATAAACATCTTGCTTTACCTTGTTTATCCATCTTGATCATACAATTGATTTTCCCATTGGCCTTGGAATAATCTCCCAAGCACTGTTTTTGACAATGGAGTCATACTCCTCCACCATGGAATCTACCCATGTGGGCTCCTACATTTCTTCTTCAAAAGAAGATGGCTCTGTCATGATACACTTGCTCATAAGAGCCATGTATCCAGTATATCGGTCAGGTGACTATATTTTTCTATGCTGTGATGTAGCAACTCCTACATTCTGTGCTGCATCAAGCTTCAGTCTCTCAGCTTCTGTGGTACGCTTTCTACCTTGTCTAATGTTTGGCTCTACATGAGTGGAATCCTCCACTCCATGAATCTCCTCTTGTCGCTGATCCACATCCAGAGGCTCATATTTTGGAACAAGAAGTTCCTCCTCTGCATGCAAGTGTAGCTCCCTCTCAAGCGACAAATTCATGGATTTCACCTCATTGAATTTTATATCTCGTCGCACAACAGTCATTTTACTGTTTGGAAAGTACACACGATATTTATGGGGTGTTTCTCTGTACCCCAAAAATATCCCAACTTCTGCAGTCAGCTCCAGATTCTTCCTAGCGTCCTTCATCACATGAATGTAAACAGGTGAGCAAAAAATCTTCAAATGAGAAATATCAGGCTTCTTACCAGTAAAAGCTTCTTCGGGTGTACTCATGCCAAGTACTCTATGAGGACAACATTTTTTCACATAAACCGCAGTGTTACATGCTTCCACCCACAAGTACATTGGTAGGCCCTAGTCATGCAACATCGCTCGTGTAGCACCCATGATCGTTCTGTTCTTTCTCTCCATGACCCCATTCTACTATGGGTTATGAGGCACTATGAGTTCTCTTCGAATTCCTTCTTTGCTATAGAAGTATTTGAATTTTCTCGAGATGTATTCACCACCATTATTGCTCCGTAGAGCTTTCACTTGCTTCCTTGACTCCTTCTCCACCAAAGCCTTGAACTAACAAAAATTTGAGAACAATTCACTCTTCTTCTGCATGAAGAATATCCAGCATCTACGAGAATAGTCATCAACAAATATCACATAATACCTGTGTTTTTCTGTTGAAGAAATCGAGAATAGTACACACACATCTGTGTGGATTCTCTCCAGGATCACTGAAGCACGGTTATCCTTCTCATGAAAGGTGGTCTTCACAAACTTACCCATTTTCCATCCTTTAAACTGATCTAACTACGCAAGAGTACCCTTTGGAACTCCAGTAGAAATATGCTGCAAAATATTTAAAGCGCCATGGTGAAGATGGCCCAATCTCCTATGCCATAATTCGCCCTCATCCCGGCTCACCACTTCTTCTGCTTTTCCCACCATTGCAGCGCAACCATCTACCTCCAGCTTGTAGAGATTCTTAATTCGAACCCCTATCTTCTTGGTTTGACCCATTGTTTTATATCAAAGGAATGCTTTTTCCTCACTGAAAACAACATCATAACCTTTGTCTTCCAGCATTGCGACTGAGACCAAGTTCTTCTTCAGACCTGGAACATGCATAACATTCTTCAAAAAGAATGGATTACCGGACTCCCTCTCAAAGGTAATGGTCCCAATGCTAGTCGCATAGTATCGACCATCGTCGCCCATCTCTATATGCATCTGGAGGTCCTTCTCCTCCAAGTCACTATCAACTCTTTGTCTCTCGTCATATGGAAAGACACACCACTATCAGGATACCACACTGGTCCCATGCAGCTTGAAACCAAGCATTTGATCAATAAAAATTCCAGCTCAAATTACGAGGCTAAGGCCTCTCTAGCTGCAGATCCAGCAGCCTGCTTATTCTTCTTCTTCTGTGGACAATTAGTGGCGAAATTTCCATGCTCGTGACAATGAAAACACTTCACTTTAGCACCAGATTTTGAAGAAGATTTCTTCCCCTTCACTTTCCTTGCTTTGGTAGCTAAAGTGAAATTCTCTTCATCTTCATTCTTTGATAAAGATACATCCCTGGTACCCTGCCTTATCTCCTCCTGCACAAGATCCGACCAAAGTCACTCCCATCCTGGCAGTTTCTCCCATCCATTGACAGAATCTTCGTAGCTATGCCAACTCTTCAGAAGCCCAAGGAGATCCAAGCTCACCAAGTATTCATCATCAACAGTAACCCCCACACTTCCCAGTTCATTCTTGCAGTGGACAAAATTCATGAGGTATTTTGGAATATTGTCGCCTTTCTCCATTTTTATTTTTTTGAGCTTGTCTTTAAGCGCCAACTCCCTCTGGTCACTTTTGCTTTGGAACAAGTCTGTCAAATCCTTCCACATTAAGAATGGAGTATATTTATTGTGAAGGATGGACACAATATGGTCCTTCACACCTTCCAAGAGAATCCTCCTCATCTTTGCAGTCTTCTTTTGCCATGCATCAAGTAATGCAACATCGCTAGATCCCGGCTTAGGAACATCGCTATCGATGAACTCTTTCAGCCCATTATCCTCCAGCACCACCTCCATCGTGTCCTTCTAGGCTATTTAATTCGAGCTCCCATCAAAGGCATACTCCAGTCTCAACCCGTTGAAAGACATTTCAATGTATACTCGATTTCTGCACCAAGAATCTTCTGTAGGAAATTCGAATTGTCCACAAGCACAAACTCACTTCACAATTGCAATATTCAATAAAAAATGCTTTGATACCATGTATAAATTATATGCACTAAGAATTCATATTTCCTAGATCCACCTGATCTCACACTATTTAACTTTATGCAAGATACTGAATCTATTCCAGTTGTTAATCTTTTGCGGAAAAATTAATTGCACACATATGTGAAGCATAAAAAAAAATAATCAATCGCACATAACATAGTTTTTAACCGAGAAAGCCTGAAGCTGAAAACCCCAAATATATATTATGTAACATGGAGATCATATGAAAATCTCATATAAGCATACAAATCATATCACAAGCTCTCAGTACAGTACAATCATCATACACTAATCAGGACCAATCTTACAAATCCATGCATCGATCTTTGCCACCTACTAGCCTGCCTCCACTGTGCAATCTTTGCTGAAGAATAGCTTTGAATGAATTCAATTTACTCCTAGATTGGCTGCGCAATCCTCATTGGCAACTCCAATGTGTGTGTGATGCAATCAATGCATCAGTATAGTCACAACAGATAGTCTATCTTTCCCTTTCACCTATCTCTCCACTGGTCTCCACTGAAACTAGCATGCACTGTAGCTAACTGATGTATTTTTCAGTTGATTAATGAATTATTATTTTGTGAATTAATTAACTAATTAATTCACTCCACTCTCACTAGTGTATCAATCAGTTAGACTAGATACAACTAGCTCAACTGAGTCTAACTGAGTTAAACTAAATACAACTCTATAACTCCTTCTTCCAACTGTGTCATAACTCTGCCACTTGAATTCTAATTGAGTCCTCCATGCATTAGCTGCAGTAAACCGTTAGGAATTGTGTAATTTCTTCTGTTAGCTGATGTGCCACATCTGTGCACTGAACTGAAGTGCTCCAAGAGAATAAGTTTCTATCTGGAGTCTGATTATTATTAAGAGCTAATAATAATTGACATCCATCTATTTTTAGATTGACGATCTATAAATAGACTTCGCCAAATATTATAAAAATAGAATTTCATGTATTTTTCCAACTTGATCAACCATACAGAAAAAGCATCCTGCAACTTCTTAAATACGATCATCATGTCTAAAAATAGAAATGGTCTAAAAATAGACTTGCGCCAAAAATAGCCTGCAGGCCCACTTAGTGAAGGCAACTCTTTTCACTAAGCTCATCATCTTGTTGAATCTCAAAATGGAGCTGAAGGAAGGTAACCATAGACCAAAATTCGGGTCAGCAAGCTAGTCAATGTCACTTAGTAGCCAAAAGGATGACTAGATGTAATGTTTTAGGCTAGTTATGATGCCTAGTATATTAGGGTTTTTGTTTGTTTAAAGTTTTGTTGGATAAGAATGACAGTTAGGAAACTAGGTTAACGGTTTTGGTTTGAATTCAGACGTTTAGTGTTAGGTCCCTATATTACTAGTATAGTCTTGTTTTCACAACATTTAGTTGCATAGGAAAGGGTGAGGCTAGGTAGGTAAGCTAAGAGGCATGATCAATTTTTCATTATGTATAGAGTGAACTGAGAGGGAGTCAGAATGAGTATTAAACTGAATTCATTCATTAGAAGAGAAGAGACAATTTCATGAAAATCTTATAAAAAACAAAGAATGGAAAACATGATTTCTGTCAACAAACTAATAAGAATTAACATAGAGAGGCATATATGTGAAATATGGATAACATAACATTCAATATGACAAGTTTAGAAATAAAAACCAATGCTCAAAGATGTACCACTGGAGTCTCAACACTATGTCTGCAACATTGTCTTTCATTTCATTAACAAATCTTGTACAATAGATCCACTGCAAATAACAACTATCCAACCTATAGAATGAGTTTAGGTGGACTAATTATAGAGAATATATTTTATGAAACTTCATAGGATCGAAATCCTATCCAAAAATCATCATAATTACAACATATGAATCACTTCCTAGAATCTAGGAAAGTTAGAAAATAATCCCTAAAATTTAGATAAATACTAGGAGTGTTTGTCTCCATTAAATTACATGTTTCCTCATCATAGAGGCAAAAAAAGCCAAAACACATAAAATGACACCCAATGGGACAACAAGCATCGAATTTCTGGAGTTTTCATGGCATGAGAGTTGTTCGAAAGGAATCCTATGCAAAAAAAATCATGCCTATCTGGAAGAAGTGTTGCACCCATTCAAGCGTGATTTTCACCCACTTAGGATCATCCAAATGAAAATATGAAAGTTGTGCTGATAATAATTGTGAGTATAGTTTCTAATTCACTTTTAATTTTTTGAAAACACCCATAGGAATACCTCGAATTTTTTTTTCCCCAACCTTACTCCAGAAGCACCGCGCATGGTCAAAAACATTGGCATAAGCATATAAATGAGGCAATTTTTTTCATTTTGCTTTAAAACTAGAGCTTTTCATGGAAAAAAAAGTCCATATATGGAATTTAATAGTTAATATTCACACATACATATAAGAAAATATTGATTTCAAATATCTAAGAGAAAGTTTCGTGCCTCAGTGCAACAATTCTCTGGAGACAAAATTTCTATATTTTTGCAAAAATCACCAAAAATACAAAAAGTGCTCAAAATTGACCAAAATGTGTTCTATAACACCTGTGGATGATAGGATAAACAACCATGGATTCCATAGCAGGAGGTCTAAGTTTTCTTTCTCCTTGAGCTTCATTTGAGCTTCTCTAAGTTTTTCCTTCACTTGTTTAAGCTTGATTTGGGAAATCTTATTCATGGTGCAATAGTGATTGACCATATGTCTCTGGCGGTTATTGTTCCTTTTATCTTTCTTAAACAGCTTCTCAAGGCATACATTGACCATATCAAGCCAATTCTCTCTATCTTGATTGATTTCATCAAGAAATAGTTCATCAAAATTCTACCAACCTCATTTAGGAGTTGTTGATTCTCTTTCTCTATGAAGCGCCTTCTTGAGGCCTCTTTTCCTTGGTATTCTTCTTTTTGTTCCAAAATTTTCATCCTCCATCTGATCATCATCTACCATTTCTTTTCCCTTGCCTTTATCTACATCAACATGTACCTTTGTCTTGTCTTGGAGGAGTAGTTTCACCTTTAACTGAAAATTCTCTTGTTGTAGGAATGTGAGCTGATAATTTACAATTAAGAAAACCTCCTTCAACTCTACTATTTCTTCATATTTCTCGTTTATGGTTTCCTCAAATGGATTATCCTTCACTTGCTCTCCCATGTCAACTTCTAAGGGTTCTTTTTCATCATGGCTCTCTAATGGTGACTCACCATCATAGCTAGGTGGTTGATCCATTGTTTGTGTTTTCTCAAGTGTATCTTTAGGTGCCAATACACCTCTAATGGTTTTAGGAGCAAAAATAATTATGTTTCCCTTCTCATAGGTTTTAGTGATCTCAAGACTATGTGCTTTTGAAATATGATCATGCCTACTTGAAGAGCCAGCCTCCTTTCATTGTACTAATGTTGTGCTATGAACAATAGGTGGACTAGTAGCAGGAGTTGATGCTACTTTCTCCATGAAAACTTCCCATGTCATATTATTTGTTGGGAGATGCTAGAAAATAATAATCTTAACCAAACCATGGTGAAATAAACTAGGATGAGGATTTATACCTTTTTTTTGTGCTTTTCCTGGCATCTTGACCAAACTCCTGAAAATATAGTTTGACAAATTGAGTGATTTGGTAGTTGTGCAGTGCATTAGTAACCTGAGATGGTATTGCTACAGTCCTAGAAATATTCCCTCGCATGTAAAATATTTCATGATCAGTTTCAGTAATGGGGCATACTTATCAAGTACATGCCTGAAATGGAAAACATGTTCAGGTTCATCTATGCAATGAGGTTTTAGGAACATTGGGTAGTTTTCAACATTCAATTCCATGCCCTTGAACCAGACTTATCCCTCATTCGACATCCTTGTTACTGAAGTGAAGGCCTCTAATGATAGATTAAATTCAATTCCTGATATGGTGGCTTTGTCCCTGCTGAAGTTTGTGAAAAAATGGGTATTCAAAGGGGCATGACATCCTACATCCATAATATTCTCACAAAATCTCAGACATCTAGTGTTTTCAAAAAATCTCTTGGCACAAGGGGAGGAATTAAGTTCTTGCAACGTGGATGGTTCAAATCTAGAGTTGTGACCTCCCTTTTGATATTTGTTTTTAGTATCCATACTACTTGTGAATGGGATGATACCCTCCTAGATGAAATCAGTGGGTAGGGATGATGAATTTGGGAAAAAAAGGCATATGGATATGGTAGGTTTAGGAGATGTGATGAGGTATAAAAAGGTTGAGGAAAATTCCCCAAAAATTTAAGTAGGGTAATATTTTAGCTTTAGGATACAGGTGTAATTTCTTGAAATAGGTATGGGAAGGTGGATCAAAATAGGAATGGAAA
This sequence comes from Pinus albicaulis, assembly GCA_034641835.2. Lineage (NCBI taxonomy): Eukaryota > Viridiplantae > Streptophyta > Pinopsida > Pinales > Pinaceae > Pinus > Pinus albicaulis. The sequence goes on from CM076576.1 coordinate 269,338,701, forward strand.
ATAAGGTCACGTTTCATATCGGTAGCCGCGAAAAACAGTATTTGGTCAGGATATGGCAAGTAGGAGAGGGGGTATCTCTCTTCCCTTCTTTCACTTGCCCTAATGCTTGATTCCCTTTTTATGATAGCTTTCCCGTACAACTTAACGAGACTGGGTTTCACTCTTTTAATCAACTTCTAAGTTTAAATTTATAATGGCCTTGGAGAGTTAACTCTCCACACACCCATTCCAAGGCCTTAATGACCTAGGCTAGTTGATGTATTTAATGACTAGTAAAAAATATTCTATTTGATTTTAAATATTACTGCTTTATTTTAAAGTTTGTTATTTTATGTCAGGGGTGAAATAGAGGTGCAAATTATGGTGTAATGGACGCAAGAAGAAATCAATAGAAACTGGTTACATGTAAAATGCAACTTTTTCTTCAATGAAAAGGGATTTATACAAAGGGAACTAAGAACAAATTAATGAAAACAAACGTTTTTCTTTTCTTTTTCAAAATACACACTCACATACTCAAAATATACAAAAGACTAAAAATTCTTATAGTGCAACTACTCTAATGAAAACTACCATTTCCAAATGAAAGATTCTAGGATTACTCTAAGGAATAATCGAATGTGTTTCGCAATAAAAAGGTATAAAAACTTGACACAAAAGTAAGGACAAATTCAAACAAGAACTTCTCCCAAAACCAAGTGAATTCGACCAAATGAAAAACTTTACACTTTCTCAAAAATGATGAAAATTTATTAAAACAAAACCAAAAGAAAAATAAAAGTCAAACAAATATGTTTTTTGTGTCTTTTTCTTTTGAAGGAACCATAAAATTCTTTGAGAAAGCAAAGACTACCCAAAAACTCAAAGTCACCAAGTTGAGAAAAAAGGCCTTAAATTCCTTAAGCCATCAATACCATTTTCATGACAACCCTTAACAAGTGGAAAGAGGTAACCAACTCAAGCAAACGACCTGATCAACAACACAAAACTCTAGCAATCAAGGAAACTCCAATAAAATCAAGAAGGATATTCAATATTGCCATAAATTCCTTTCTAAAAAAACCAAGAAAAATCAAGAAAGTAAACGAAAGAAAAGAAAAAAATGAAGGAATAATATGGCTAAGCATGATAAAATCAACAGTAACTCACGATTCCGAATACTTAGCACAACCAAGAACTTCAACAAGAAGCGCTAGTGTCAAACCCAAAACTGAAACTTCAGAAAGAAAGAAAAACCATAGGTTGACTAGGTTTTCCACAAGAAAGAGAGAATATTGATAAACTATAAGAATCAACACTTCCCAGAAACATCAAATATTGAATAGAAGTGGCCAAGAATAGGAAAATGACTTTACTGGACTCAAAGTATCTAAATTTCATTTAAAACTAGCCATACGTGGCTTGGTAGTGAGCAACCAGTGTGTATACGCGACTGTGTACAAGGAAACCCACGTATACGTGTGTGTCTTTGGACGAAAATGTGTATATATGCGACTGCGTAAAATTTCAATCGCATATAAAAAGGTCATAAAAAAAAAATCGAAGCCTGATCCAGAAGATCATGACTTTTGCATAGATGTATAATGAACCAAAGAAACTGGAAAAGTGATAAAAAAAACATAGAACCAAAATCCAGAGAGAAAGAACAAAAAATAGGAATTACATAGATGTAATCCCCAGTTTAGTCACCAATTCTGTTATGGGATGAATTACCCTAGGGTTTGGGTTGAGAGATCCAATAGAGCAAGAGGCATACAACAGTAAGAAGCAAACAATTAACAATATTAATGCTTAAACTAGTAAAATTTGGAGAAAATACTGTACTTGTACTTCCTACATTTGAAGTGTTGCATATATGTTATATTATTTCCATGACTATTCACGTGTGGGTGGGTCATAGGGGGGGGGGATATACCCCCTTGTACGTTGCACCTGGCATAACAAGGGGGTCACGAGGGGGGCAGCAGCCCCCCTGTTCAGGGTTCGGGGCAACGTATGATGGTTTTCAGCCCCTGGTATATTGTAGATCTGATTAATGGAACTACAGTTATGTTCTAATCCAGGTTCAATGGATTTGGGTTTATGTATGCTTCAGCATGTATATATATGTGTTGTATCACTAAAAGGAAAATAATGAAAAATGAAGCTAGTCGTCCTGATTTGGGATCCAGGGGAAAATATTTGTGTATATATGTTTTATGTTTTATGCTCTCGATATTGTTTATTTTATGTTTTTAAGATTCGATTGCAAATAATTTTTGTACAAGATTAAAACCTACATTTGGTATCAGAGTTGTTTCAGCTTCAAGGGGATGACTTTGTTCCTGAGGATTTTTTTGCTCAGGCCTAAGGTAGACCCTGATCAGTGGGAGATATGCGGGATCGATTCTTGTGGTGAAAGAAGATAGCGAGCAGCGGGAAGATAGAGATCAAGAAATTTAGTGGTCAGAGTTTTGAGTTGTGGAAGCTCAAGATGGAGGATCCGCCTGTGGATAAAGATCATGGGATCGCGGTAGATCCCGGCAGTAAACCAAAGGCAATGTCGTATGAAGACCGGAAGAAGTCGGGACCATAAGGAAAGAGTACAATATACTATATGTATCGTATCTCAATATTATTGAAATGTATATGGGGAAGCTACGACGAAGAATTTGTGGGAAAAACTTGGGACTTTGTACCAATCTAAGTCTCTGGTGAATAAGTTGTTCCTGTGGAAAAAGCTGTATAACCTGAGGATGAAGGATGGAGACTCGGTGACAAAGCATCTGAATGCCTTCAATACTGTGGTAAGTCAGCTGTCATCTGTTGATATTAAAATCTCAGATGAAGATAAGTGCATCAGTTTGTTGTGTTCTCTACCAGACTCATGGGACAATCTAGTTATTGCAATAGGTAGCAATACAACTACCTTGAATTTTGATGACATTGTCTCAGCCTTGCTGTCGGAGGAAATGAGACGGAGAAATATGGAGGGTTAGAATGGAGATGCCTTATCTGTACAAGGAAGGTCCTAGAACAGAAACAAGAATAAGGTTTCGAGTGGGAGATCTAAATCTAGAGGGAGATCTAAATCTCCTGGAAAGTTTGTAAAGGTGTGCTGGAAATGCGGAAAGGAAGGGCACTACAAAAAGGACTGTAGATCTAAAGCTCTTGAGAAAGGAAAGGGATCTGATGATGCTCCTTTATGTGAGGGAAACCAATACTCCTGATGGTGGGTATGTATTTGGCTTTTCCTCAAATACACATGTAGATCATGAGTCATGGTTGACTGACTTGTGTGTATCTCACTACCTCGATGTGAGGGTTCTGCAAGTATGAGAAATATGACGGCGTGATGTCTTCTTAGGAATGATAGTAAGGTTAGAATCACGGATGTGGAAAATTTAAGTTGAAGTCAAGGTGGGAAGGATCGTAACACTACCTAGTGTTCTACACATTCCGCCATTAGCTAGAAATTTGATTTCTACAAGATGGATGATGGAAGTGTAAAACAATTGTTCGGGAAAGATTCCTTAAGATGGTTCAGAGCATAGAGCACTCGTATTAATGGAGGGCGGATTGGAACTCGACAAGTCAAAGAAAACATTGTTATTGATGGTGAAACAACGGTGACCAAAAGGATTTTAAAAAAGCCTATTGCCTCTCGGAGAAAAGAACATGCTTTGTACTCAAAGGTTTGGACATATTGGAGAGAAGGGCCTTTGGATACTGCATAGAAATGGTATGGTAGAAGGTATGTCTAATTGCTCTCTGGATTTTGATTTCTGTGAACATTGTGTATATGGGAAGCAGAATCGGGTGAGTTTTCCTTCTGGTGCTAAGAGGGCGAACAAGATATTAGAACTTGTGCGCAGTGATGTGTTTGGACCCGTGCTCTGCCCATCACCGAGTGTTTGTGTACTATGTTTGATCTACATAGATGACTTCTCAAGGAATACATGGATATATTTCTTGAGGAAGAAATCTGAAGTCTTTGACAAATTTAAATAATTTAAGGCTCTAGTGGAAAACCAGACAGAGAAGAAGATAAAGGTGCTCAGGACAGATAATGGTGGGGAGTTCTGGAAGAAGGAATTTGAAGAGTTCTCTAACAAGTGTGGTATAGCACGGAAAAATACTACTCCATACACACCTCAGCAAAACAGAGTTGCAGAAAGAATGAACAAAACTCTTATGGAAAAGGCAAGAAGCATGCTCAGTGGTACCGGGTTAGGACAAGAATTCTAGGCAGAGGCAGTGGAGACTGCATGTTACTTGGTTAACAGATGACCTTCATCAGCATTGGGGGATAAGAATCCACATGAGGTATGGACAGGTAAGAAACCCTCTATTTCGCATCTGAGGGTATTTGGATGGGACACATATGTACATGTTCCAAAGGAGAAAAGGACCAAGTTGGATAATAAATCTGAAAGGTGCATCTTTATTGGGTATAAGGATGGTTTAAAGGGTTAGAAGCTTTGGGATATAGAAACAAGGAATTTTGTGTACAACCGAGATGTGGTGTTTAGAGAGGTGAAATATGTTGTTAAACATGAAGTTACAAGTCCTACCAAAGGAACATGAGAAGATAGAGTTTGAGCTAAAGGAGGATGAATCAAACTCTACAATAGAAGAAGACTCAGAAGAGGAAGAGCCAAAAACTCCAGTTGTGAGAATATTAGTTCGAGAAAGAAGACAACCAGAAAGGTATAGTCCATCTACTTTCTGTTCAAATTTTTCTTTAAATATAACTGATGATGATCCCAGAACCGTCAGGGATTCCGTAGATTGAAAGGATGGAAAAATTTGGAAGGAGGCCATGGTTTATGAAATGTTATCCTTGCATAAAAATGAGGCATGGGATCTGGTGGACTTGCCAGCTGGAAGGAAGTCCATTAGGAGCAAATGTGTTTTTAAGAAGAGGATGAATGTAGAAGGCAAGGTAGAGAAATACAAGGCTAGGTTGGTAGTAAAAGGTTATTCCTAGGTGCCAGGAATTGATTTTGGTGATATTTTTTCTCCTGTTGCCAAAGTTACTTCTATTAGATTACTTTTATCTGTTGTTGCTGCATTTTATTTTGACGTAGAACAGATGGATGTGAAGACAACATTTCTTCATGGGGATCTGGAAGAGGAGATCTACATGAAGCAACCTAAAGGCTTATTGTGAAGGGTAAGAGAGAACTGGTATGCAGGTTAAAGAAGTCTATGTATGGGTTAAAATAGTCACCAAGGATGTGGTATCATAAATTTGATACCTATATGCGGGGACTCGGCTTCACCAGAAGCAAGGAGGATCACTGTGTTTATTTTAAACTAATTGGTGATCGTGTTATTTATTTGGTCTTGTATGTGGATGATACGTTGTTGATTGAAAATGACAAAGAAATTATCCAATATTTGAAGACCCAACTTTTCTCCAAATTCGACATGAAGGTTCTTGGTGCTGCAAACTATATTTTGGGCATGGAAATTAAGAGAGATCGGGCAAAGAGGAAGCTCTGGTTAAACCAGAGGAAGTATGTTGAGACTATATTGCAGAGGTTCAATATGCAGAATAGTAAACCGGTGAATGTTCCGATTCCTGTAGGTGTAAATCTGTCTATTGAACAATGTCTCAAGACACAAGAAGAAGAGGAGGATATGTCCCATGTTCCATATGCAAGTTCAGTGGGTTTCTTCATGTATTAATACTAGTGGTGGTGATGAAAAAAAATAAGTGAATGGTACTTTGTATGGGAAATTGGTGGGAAGTGCAAATTATTTAACTACTATTAGGCCATATAATGCATTATTAGTTAACATACTTAATGACTTCATGGATAAGTCACATGACAATGATTTGAAAGTAGCAAGAGAGTCCTTTGATATTTTAAAGAGACTAAAATTATTGGTATTGAATATACTAATAATTCAAATGTTTATTTTATAGGTTATTCAAATTCTAATCGGGAAAGAGAAGTAGATCATGGGAATCCCACCACTATCTATGAATTCAATATTATATACAAAATTATCTCAATGTGCAACAAAAAGTAGCTAACCATTTCTTTGTCTTTCAGTAAGGTTGTGTACAATTCCTTTTGTAGTACTACATGTGAAGAAATTTGCTAAGGAGAATTTTTCAAGGCATGGGGGGGAATCAAGAAGGAACAACAATCATCAAATGTGATAATAAAAGTTCTATGAATCTCATAAAAAACTAATATATAATTCTAGATCAAATCATATTGAAAAATAATATCATTTTGTAAGAAATTATACAATCAAAGAAAATTGACTTACTCTATTGGCATACAAATGATATTGTGGTAGACAGATTTACTAATACTTTATGAAGGGCTACGTTTTAATTTTTTAGAGATAAGATAGGCGTGGTAGAGAAACCATTTCTCCATTAAGGTGTATTTTTAAATTTAATGAGAGAAATGTATTGTTTCAATGCATCAATGTTACATTGCATTTTTCTAGAGAATTCATATTTCCAATAAGTCTGAGTTGTAAATTCATGTAGGTGTTCTTCTCAACTACCTGTTATTGCTTTTTATCATGATCTATTGTATCTATCCCACAACTATAAATATGGGATAATATTTAGTGTTTGAAAAAAGGATTATATCGAATGATAAAATCTCTCATGTTGACATTTTATTAGTGTCATTTCATTTTCTACTGGCATGTGCTAGTGATATAAGCCTAAAGAAGCAATTGAAAATAAATTACTATCCCTACTATCTACTACTATATTTCTTTGTCTAATTGGAGGCACAAATCAACACACTCACACTCGTCCTCCATAATTGTTTTCCTGGCCTTTAAATTTTCACAAACGGAAAATGGGCCATTTCCAAACGTATTCTCCATGCCCGTATTCTCGACATTGGAAACCAATTCAAGGTATGATATGTATTTCATGAAAAATAAATCATCATGAAAATTGGTAATAAAAAATTACATGTGGAAAATTCTAAATAAATAAATAAAACAATATGTGGCAAGTTATAAGTGCTTGTTCCATAATGGGCATGCCAATCATCATTGATAAAATGTTTGCCAAAACCTAGGCCAATGCTCTTGGCCCCTCCCAATATGTCAACCTAATAAAACAAGAAATTAATCCAACCTTCATAAAGCTACCATCCTCCTCGCACATTGAATTTTTTTAAATCCACTCCTGTGGGATTCTCTAGAGCCTTTGTTAGGGGTGTTATCTCTAAGATAGAATCTATGTTTCCTTTTCTCACTCTATTTATCCATTCCTAGATATGTCCTCTTCCTTCAATGAATCTTAGTTGTACTTCCTGATTCCCTAGTTCTTTTTCGAATAGGTTCTTCCTAGCTTTTCTCTTGGCATCTTCATCATTGACAGAAGATGTACATGGGCATGTGGCTCTAAACGTAGATTTTGTTCTCTTATTCAATGTTCATTACATTCCCCATTAAGCTTTGAGTCTCATTAGTATTACAAATATTTTTGCTCCCCTATCTGCCAAGACACATTAGTGTGCCCCTAGCCAAAAGGATGGTGGAGGTCATGGGAATGTTGGAGACTCGGGATAATTTTTTAGCTAAGTCCTCTACTCATATAAATTAGATCTAAACTCCTCCAAAAACCTTGGAAATATTCAATGCAAATAAAGAAGAAGCATTCCATGAATGAAAAGGTATATTGGATTCCAAGCTGGAGGAAGACATTGTGTCTTGGATCCTGGATATATGGAATATCACAAGGAAACAAAACCATTATTTACATATTGTTGATATTTATTGTCACGTTAAATTATGGCCGGGGAAGGTTTTGGTTGATCGAAGGGATGCTTGGGAAATCATCATGCACCAGTTGGATGAGTTGAAGTAGTTGTTGATGGAAATTGAAGGAAGCATGGCATTCATTAAAATGGGTTCGCCTCTTGGCATGACAGTGAAACCACACTACAAGGATGTAGAAACCCCCACAAACCTTGTGACTTTTGTCTTCATGACTCATGGGTTTTTCTCAATGGTTGCTTTGTTCACTATATATGCAATTTTTAATTTTAAGGTTAGGGTTGTATATGTTCATTTTCCATTTTATGGGACATAATGTTTCTCCCGTCAACCATTATTCTTATTCCCTTTCATATATTTTCAAACTCCAGAATATGATTTTTCTTTTTCCCTCATATGGATAGTTAATCTTTAGGTTTGTGGGTGCTTCTTTTCCCAACCCATTTTTGGACTCTAAATGACCAACACTTATTCTATCTGTAGTTTGATTTCCTATGTGGAAGATGAGGGAGGAATAACATTCCATGAAGAGTATACTTTTCTAAAAATTAAAATGTACTATTTAAAGAGGTGACTTTTGAATTGTTTTTTTATCTTTTGTAGTTCATTTCCTATATATTTTAACTACAAATTTTAAAATATCATATTTTTAAATTGTTAAATTTCTCCAATGGGTGACATCCATTTTTCCATCTAAAAATGAAATTTAAATGAGTACATCACAATATCACTAATCTAGGTGATCAGTAAAATGCCCAAAATTCAAATTTCTTGAAATGAATTGAGACCTATGCCAAAAACAAGACCTTATTGCCCTGAATCCAACACAACTCATTTCACTCAAACGTATATCATATGCTCCCAATATCACGTTCTCACCAATTGGGCAAGCTACTAAAATTTTAAAATTTTAGGTTGTAGGTAGGCCAGTTAGCAATCCACATGTTGACCAAGGATTTGACTGGGCATGATTGTGTATTTTGAGGGATAATGAATGGTTGACAAGTGTCTCATTATTATTAGTTATTTGGTATCAAAGCTTAGGTTATTTGGTTCTTGGATTGTTCTCAATGTTTAATTTTGTTGCAAGAGTTTTTGATGCTTATACTATTGAAGCTTGAAAGTAGAGAAGGAAAACTTGTGAGAGAAAGTCCTCAAGCTAGTTCAAGGAGAGAACATTTACCACAATCTCCACCACCAGCTTGACATCAAGTTTCACGAAAAGCCTCACCAGTCATGGCACAAGAAGGAGTGTCTCACAATATCACTGAAGATGAGAAGGCTTTTAGGAAATTATTCTTTGACATGATTGAGATGGTGAAATTTCTCTATGAGGAGAGGAATTGAAGGTTGCAAGGAGAGAGATCCAATACTCCAAAGGGATATGGAGATAGACCTCCAAAATAAAATATAGGAAATGGATGCAAGCCTCTAAAAGGGAATGGAGGTAATGGTGACAAACCACCTCTAACTCCACCTTTATCTTCAACTCCATCTTCACCCTCATAATTATCTACATCAACCCCTTCACAAACACCTCCACATTCTCCAAAGGGACATGGTGATACTCAATTTTTGAAACTTGACATAAATTTTGAATTTCATATGCATAATGGAGAGGTAAATGCTGATAAATTAAATAATTAGGTTCGTCAACTTGAAGTGTGTTGCAAGATACAAAGGATCAACGATGATGAGAGAAAGGTTCAGCTACTTCATTAAGGTTGGAACATGAAACACTTATTTGGTGAGAAGAAAAAAATGAAGAGAAAATGAGGATACATGGTAAGGTTTTATCCTCTTGGAATGATTTTGTTGTTGCCTTAAGAAGGCAGTCTTATCCTTTAGCATACATGCATAAATCTATCATAGATTGGCAAAAATTTAGCAAATTAAAGGGTCAAAGTGTGTAAATTTATACCTGATAGTTTAGAAGGAGAGAATTGATATTGGGTGTAGATTTAAACTCTCAAGACACTTTAATAAAATACTTGAGACACACTATTCTCATGTTTAACCCTACAAATTTAGATGAGGTTTGCATACAGGAAACACATCTAGAAGCAATAGGGAAGAATGTTTCTGATGAAACAAGTGAGAACTCATTTGGGTCTAGAGACAAAGGAAATGGCAAGTTAAAAGGAAAAGGGAAGAATAATGTTTCCATCAAGATGGAGAAATAAAAACTCACATGCAATAGCATTCCAAAGAGGGCCATGATGAGGACCATTGTTGGAAACTTCATCTTGAGATGAGACCCAAAAAGTTTAAAACCAAGTAGAAAGAAAAGGTTGTTGTAACTATACAACAATATTTAGGATCATATTTCGGGGATGAAATGAAGATCACAACCATGGGACTGAAAGATAAGGACATTGTAATTATTATTTCTTCAAATAGTCTCAATGATACTAAATATGAAAAAAGAAGAATAGATCTTTCCCACATTAGTGTCATTTCAAAATACCAAGATAGATACACTGTTTCATAGTGGTTCACAAGAAAACCTTATCTTAGAATAAATTATCAAGAATTTGAATTTAGAAACCATTCCTCATCCTAAAACTTGTCTTTTAGGTTGGGTATGTAATAATTCAAAGTTGCATGAGACAAGGAAATGCATAGTTAGATTTGACATCACCGCAAACTTCCTTGATGAGGTAGAACTTGATGTGGTTCTACTTGATATATGTGGTGTTTTTTTGGGAAGTCCATATATTTATGATAGGAGAAATATATTTCATCACCATGAGAACAAATATCATTTGTTCAAAAATGGTATTGAGTACATTTTTAAAGCACATAGAAAGAAATTGAGTTTATCTCTTGTGAAAGCTGGACAAATTAAGAGAATTGTTAATGCTAGTTAGAATTTTGCATTCTTAACGTTCAAGTACAAAGATGTTGAGGAACCTAAAGACTTTCAAGGATATGAATCAAGTTTGAAATATAATTTAATGAAGTTTTCTAATCCATGTGATAATATCTTTCGGGAGTCTAACATGTTTCCTCCCAAAAAGTAAAAAACATGAAGTGCAATTGCAGTAGGATGCATCATTGTTGAACATTAGTGTGAAAAATATGCCAGTGTTAAAGAATGCAAGGGTCAAAAACCAGATGCAAAATCTATTTTAAAAATATTACATTGGGTACAAGACATATTCTTGTGGGTTTCGTAGTGTTTTGGCTTTGAAGAAGGATGGTGCATGGGGATGACGATCACATTTCCTAAAGAGTCAAGCCAAGTGCAAGGCTAAACATGTTAATCATCGATATGGAGACAGTGTTCAAGGTGAAATGCACTTGAAATTGAATAATGGTATTTGATTTAGGATCAAGGATAAGATGTTAAAATTCATTTGATGGTATTTTTCTTTTCTGAATATCTTGGAAAATTACAGCAAGATATCATCTTTGACAGAAATGAAAGAACTCCAAAACAAGGGAAAGTGAAGTACGTTCATGAGAAGCTCAAAGCGACAAAACCAAGAAAATCTAAGTGGAATGAGACTAGGAGGGTGAGATGAGTGTGCCCTCATCAATTTGTTGAATAGGAATGAGATTTTGGAGGTCCAAAATATTCCAGTGGAGACGACTGATCCAGGGGATCAGTAAAATGCTCAAAATTCAAATTGGTTTGAACGAATTGAAATCAGCGCGAAAGGGAATATCTAGTTGCCCTAAATCTAATACAACTCATTTCACTCAAGAAAAATATCATATGCTTCCAGTATCATGTTCTGAATTATTTGGAAAGAAACTAAAATTTTAAAATTTTGGGCTGTGTGGCCTGCATAGTAGTTCGTACCTCGAATAGGCATTTGACTCGAGTAAGATCGTGTATTTTGAGGGTAATGACGAAGTTCAAAAATGTCTCATTATGATTGGTTATGGGTTGGTGCATTTATATTTGCTGGAGTTTGACCAATGAAGGAGAGCCACGTGGGCCAAGTGCTAGCTGGCACGTGGCCTTATGATGTCATACTAAAATTTTTGCATATGGCCATATTGGGCCTCCATGGGTTTTGAACAGCAAACCTCCAGACTGGTAGCACGGTGCTCCACCACCATGCCACATATGTTGCTTATTAACTATAGGAGGAGGGCGCTATTTAAAGTTCAATACAAACTCCATTAGGGTTTGGGGTTGGGATTAACCTCTAGCCCCCAACCCACCCAAACCATGAGACGTGGTAGGAAGCCAGGGGTGTGGGGTTAACCTTTGCCCCAACACCACAATATAACACAACCATATGTTATGTCAAAAAATATATTACATTGGCCGAAACCTTATGTTATATTGAAACCTTGACGGATATGGTTAGGTTCATGTCACAGTTTAATTGACAATCCAACCTCAAGCGGTTCCAAGAGTCAGACCACAATTCAATGTTCAACCCGGTGGTTAATAGTAATCACAGGGTTGGTTATTTTTATGGTGGTTCCAAAAGTCAGCACATGCAAACAGTTTGGGAGGCGCAGCTAAGCTATTTTTTGGAAGTTATCAAACATGCAGATCAACCTTATCTCAATCCATAATTCTTACCGCAAGGTCAAACGACGATTGGAATGAACCCAACCACATGAAAAACACAGTTTAATTCCAGAGTGAGTTATGGTTAGCCTTTGGTGTGGAGAATTCAAGTCCTAACCAACGGGGTATGTTAACCCAACCCAAACTTCAACCTCGGTTCACAAGTAGTTTAAAATTTGGCGAGGTCGTTCAAACTAACTCAGAGCCAACTGCTTCAAGTGCACGAAGGGGCCCAAATTTTTTCGGTTCAGGGGGGTTATAACACAATTTAATGAAGTGGCAATTTTTACAGGAATCAGCACGAATCTCGACAGCACGGGGAAAATTTCTTGCCCCACTTGGCCGAAAAAGGAAAACTTTTTAGGATGGATAGCAGGTGGGTGCGATTTGGAGGACAGTTAGTAGGAAAACGTTTATGGAGGATAACTAAGTCAATTATTAACATTTTTTAGTGAAAAAGGAGCCCAAATAGGGTTTTTCGACTGTTCTGGAGCCATTTGAAATATTGGTTTTTCATTATAAGCACTACAAGTTTATGTAAACACATATTTTTGAGCATAATTAAAGAGGCTTAACATTGGAAGCTTGACGAGGAGATGTAGCCAAGGAGGGATGAACTCCTTCATCAATTGTTACCTTGTGTTTGTTGTTATGGTATTGTTGTCTCTATTATTTATTGTATAACTGATTTTAATCACTTGTTTAATGAACTATTGTAACTTGTTAAATTACATAAAAAAGCTAAAATTTCACTTGCAAATTTTACCATAAACCTTCAAATTTTCATATAAATATCACTCGCCATAAAAGATAAAAAAAATAAAAATAAAAATAAAACCCAAAAATTATCGAATTAAACTACCTTCAAAATTAACAAATTATTAAGCACAACACCATCTTTATAAATACAAATTTTATAAATAATATAATATTCATTACCTTCCTAATTACATAAATGGCTAATACTATAATGTATATCATCATTATAAATACAAGAATTAGAAGTAGTATATTAATTCATGTATTTTTGAATAATATTCCACCTTGAGTTATTATTGTCCAAATTAATTAATATATATATATATATTAAAAGATATACTTATTAAAATAGCTGATTAATATTAAAAATATATAATAATTAAAATATTGAAAAAATTTCACGTCTGTAATTTCGTTCAGTGATAGTTAACATTGTAACATTACTGGTTAATATAAAAAAATATAAGACATTTCTAAATAAAAATAATTTAATCGATAATTAAATAGCTGTTATACTGAGCTGTGATGTTTTTTCTACTCCAGAACGAGAAGAACATATGAAAACATTTTCGGTCATCTCCAAAACAAAATACTGTCATTATTTTATTTTAGAAATTGAAAATTAGATGTGGCTACCCTGAAAATAGTTTTAGTAATATTTATTTTATGCGACATCCCCATAATAAAAAAAAGAAAAAAGAAAAAGAAAAAACTATAGCGTTTTTCTTTTCTACAAAGATCCCCTGTGCTTTTAGCATTTTTCTTTTCTGCAAAGATTAGTTTTGGCCACCTGGAGCATACCATGTTTATATCATCTCATGTTTCGGGCCTGTTTGAGGAATTGTCCAACAATCATTCATTACTGAAAAATTCATACATGGAAGTTCAATTGTGTTTTTGTATCCACAATGGAGAATGAAATATTTATAAGGTGTTCCTGGTACATGAACAACCCCATTAGTATTGGAGGGTCTCGAGCAGGTTGCACACAGGGGATGGATATGGGCATTGAGCTCTTGTTTGAAAAGAAGCTTTACAAGAGTGACACAGATAAGCTCTGTAGATTGGCCATTCCCAAGAAGGCTGCTAAGGAACATATTTTAAATTCTACAAACCTCATGAATAGCAAGAGGGAATGGAGGAGACATTTATGTTCAAATTTTGGGGCTAGAGTAGCAAGAATTATGTGTTTTAGCATGGATGGATCAATTTTGTGAGAATAAAAGCACTAAAAAAATGGGGATTGTAATAATATTTGGAGGGATCATGTCAATGGCCGATTTTGCATCACTTGCTCCAAAACATCTACCAACAACACAGTTGTCACGATAGCTTCCAGCAGTATGGTTACAGAGAGGGATTCCTATCAAGAAGAGGTGATGATGACCATTTCCAAACACTTAACTTCTTCAACCTTATACTCTGTTCCTATTGCTGCCCATGCGTGTAAGATTTTTTTTGACCTTCTTAATAATTTATTAGTAATTTCTAATTAATTGTTAGTGTTTATAGTTTTTTCATATGTAATCGTTAACTCATATTTGTTTGTTCTTAATGCCTCGTTGCAGGTTGATGTTGTGATATAACAATATGCACATTATTGGAATATTAATTCCAATTTCCACGCAGAGCAGAGGGAAGGAAAGCTTAAATTTTGATGGGAGAGGTAAAAGACAGTGGCAGCAATCTCCAACTTTCAAACTTACACGCTACCTCCGCCATTTAAACTTTCATCTACCCGCATTAAACTCCACCAACCAGTTTGATTTTATTTGATTTCATTTGATTTGAGTTAATGCACAACTGGCAACATTCTGTGGGCATCCAAACTTGAGCAACAAAGGGAAGGTTGACCCACCAGAGTAGGTGACGTCACCTTCCTCTAGACCAATGAAAAGAACTTCGTGGGGCAAGGAAAAAGGTTTCAACATAAAATTTAGACTCCACGGAGTATGGAGTGAAATTTTTTTTTAATGTTTTGATTTAATTTTTATATCCGCCGCATTATGTTTTAATTTTAAAACTATGCGATTATATATATAATTTTTATTATATATATATTATAAACATAATATTTTTATAATATATATAAATAAAAGTATGACATATGTCATGTGCACATTGTATTGACAATGCAATGTAATTTTTTTTTCCGGAAGGAAGAAAAGGAAAAACCGAGAGATGGAGAGAAAAAGGACAAATCGCAGTAAGTTGTGTTTTTTAGCAGCGTATGCCAGAGGAGAAGAATGGTGTCTGAGTAGCATCATATTCCAAAAGAGGAGAGATGTGTTTTTGTAGCAGCAGAACTTTTTTTTGTGAATCTAGAACACCATAGTTCTGAAGAAGACTGTCATTTTGTAATAGATTATATGGTTAATGAAATAGTGTTTTTAAAGCATCTCTGTCCATATCTGTTTTATTATATCACTTTGTTGAGTTGAGGAATTTTTATTTCCTTTTTGTGTTCAGAATACATCAAAAATTTCAACATGGTATCAGAGCTAGTTGAGGCTCTTTGCATTTGACAGAGAAGCTGAATGAAGGAAGAAGAAACTTGTTGAAGGTTTCTCCAACAGAGTGAAGGTTCAACAAAGCAAGGTATTTATTTAAAACATAGTTTTTGTTTGAATTAAAGAATACATTCTAGAGAACTATAAAGAAGCAGTCTGTTAGAGACAAAGTGTATCTCTCAGTAGTGAGAAAGTTTGTTGAAAAACATAGTCATGTTTTTATTGCATAGTTCAGAAAGCTAGTTATGGCAAGAACCAACACAAGCACGAGTATGAGAAATAATCAACTCCCACAATTCAATGGGAATAAATATGACTGTTGGTAAATCAAAATGAGAGCCTTGTTTGCGTTGCAATATTTATGGGATATAGTTGAAGATGGTTTTGAAGAACCAACAGATGAACAAGCTTATAATGCCTTAACAAAGGAAGAGGAGGATTTGCTGAAGAGTAATATAAAGAAGGACTTAAAATCTCTCTTCTATATCTATCACGCAGTGCATGAGAGTATATTTCCAATGATTGCAGCTGCAAAGAGGTCCAAGGATGCATGGGATACCCTCTAGATAGCCTATCAAGGTATGGAGAAGGTAAAAAGAACAAAGCTTCAATTAATGAGAAGATATTTTGAAGTCTTTTGCATGAAAGAGTCTGATACAATAGACTCATTCTTCACATTGTTGATTTGGTTGGTTACCAAAATGAGATCTCATGGAGAGACAGTAGAAGAAAGAATAATAGTGGAGAAAGTATTTAGGAGCTTACCCTCAAGATTTGATTTGATAGTAACAACCATTGAAGAGACAAAGGATCTCTCAAAGTTTATTGTTGATGAGCTTCATGCATCATTGATGACACATGAACAAAGATTGAGAAGAACAAAAAATTCATCTTTGGAGCATGCCTTCAAGACCCAAATACCCTTTGGAAGAGTAAGAGGTCAAGGCAGAGGAAAAGGTAGAGGCAGAAGACAAAACAAAGGAAGAAACAACCCTACAAATACAAGTGGAAGGGGTAGCAATCAAAATCAGAACCAAGGCCAAGGAAGCAACCAACAAGGTGGATAAAATCAAGTACATGGACAAAGGCATGATAAATCCCAAGTCCAATGTCATTCCTGTAAGAAGTATGGCCATTATTCCAATGAATGTAGGAAGAAATAGAGTGACATGGGTAGTAGACCTTGTGCTAATTTTACTAAAGAAAATTTTAGTCAAGAGAAGTTGTTTTTAGCATGTAATTTGGCTGAAGAAAATAATGAAGACATATGGTTTCTAGATTCAAGATGTAGCAACCATATGACTGGAAACATTTCCATGTTTTCCATGATTGATGAAAATGTAAATTCTCAAGTAACATTGGGGGAAGACAGTAAAGTATCTATCATGGGAAAAGGTAGAGTAAATGTTTTGATAAGGAAAGGAGAAAGAAAAACCATATCGGATGTTTACTATGTGCCTGGTATGAAGTGTAACCTTTTGAGAATTGGATAGCTCATTCAAAAAGGCTACAATGTTTTATTTGAAGATGATGTATGCACCATCATGGATAAACCACCAAGCAAGAAGCACATTTCACAAGTGAAGATGAAAAGGAACAAAATATTCCCTCTCAAGATGAGAGAAGATTTGAAGAAAGGAGATGCAATGGAAGCGGTGACACAAGAGACATTCCAAAGAGAAGAAAATGATGAAAACTGGTTATGGCATTTGAGATTTGGACATCTCAACTTTGAAGGTTTGAATTTGTTGCATACGAAAGGAATGGTAAAGGGATTACCATTGATTGAAAAGATAGACAACCTATGTGAAGGTTGCATATTAGGAAAACAACATAGAGAAAGATTTCCATCAAGAAAGAGCATAAATGCAAAGGAACCCTTAGATACAGTCCATTCTGATTTGTGTGGACCAATGAAAACACCATCATTAGCAGGCAGCCACTATATGATGATCTTTATTGATGATTACACAAGGAAAACTTGGGTTTATTTCTTGAAGTTGAAGAGTGAAGTGTTTGAGAAGTTCTACTACTTCAAAACTCTTGTAGAGAGTCAAAGTGGGTAGCATATAAAATTCTTGAGAAAAAACACAGGAGGAGAATACATCTCCAAATAATTTCTGAATTTTTGCAGAGAAAAGGGTATGCACAAGCAATTTACAACAAGGTATACACCGCAACAAAATGGAGTTGCTGAAAGGAAAAATAGAACCATCATGGATATGGTAAGAAGTATGTTGAAGGAAAAACATTTTCCAAATGAATATTGGGTTGAAGTTGTACATTTTTCAACATATGTGTTGAGTAGATGCCCAACAAAGAGTTTAATGACCAGAGTTTCAGAAGAAGCGTGGAGCAACATAAAGAAACATGTCACCCACATGATAGTTTTTAGTTGTGTGGCTTATGCACACATTCCTGATTAGCTAAGGAAGAAGTTAGACAGTAAGGGGGGAGAAGTGCATATTTTTTGGATACAGTGAAGAATCCAAAGCATACAGATTGTATAACCCATCCACCAAGAAATTTATGATAAGCAGAAATGTGCAGTTTATTGAAGAAGAAGCTTGTGATGGAAGCATTGAGAAAATAGTGAATGTAAAAAGTTGTTTGTCTCAAGATGATGATGAGGAATAAATGGTTGAAAGACATCTCTCATTAGTAGCACCACCTCCACCAATGCAAGGACAGTAGGGCACACCACACTAAGGTATGGGAACATGCTTGGGAAGTGATGACATTACTTCTCCAAGCACATCACAAGGAGCAGATTTGATTGTTTCTACAGGAACGAGTTCATCAAGTGAAAGAGGAACCAGATTCAGAAGTCTAAATGAAATCTATGAGCAAGAATAAGGTATGAACTCTTTATTTGCATTATACTGTCACGTAGAATATCCTATTCATTTTTAAGAATCTGTAAAAGATAAGAAATGGATAGATGTTATGGATGAAGAGATTAATGCAATAGAGAAAAATAAAACATGGGAATTAGTTGATCTCCCAAAAGGAAAAGAAGAGATTGGAGTAAATGGGTTTATAAAACCAAAAGCAATGATGAAGGTAAGATTGAAAGGCACAAGACCAGACTTGTTGTCAAAGGCTACAAGAAGCAAAAAGGAAGAGACTATGAGGAAAATTTTGCACCAGTTGCAAGAATGGAAACAGTAACAGCAGTGATGTCCATAGCAGCATAACACAAATGGAAATTTTACCAAATGGATGTGAAATCAACATTCCTAAATGGAGTATTAATGGAAGATTTATATGTTGAACAACCTTTGGGGTATGAGAAAGAAGGCCAAGAGCACAAAGTATGCAGATAGAAGAAATCTTTGTATGGGATCTAACAAGAACCAAGAGCATGGTACAGTAGGATAGATGCCTATCATTAGGGGAATTTTTAGGTCTAAAATGGGCTTCCTAAGGAAATTATAAAATAATAGTGGAAAAAATCAAATAAGATTTGATGACATCATCAAATTTTAGAGGGAAAAATGGAAAAACTACTTTTTCAACTCATATTTTCAACTTATCTCCCAAAGTTTTTACTCAAATTTCGAGCGGGAGTACTTGTTGGATGCAAAATTTAATTCCCCATCCAAGGAGTACCCATATTGCATACTTTCGATGGGTCCAACTACACGAAAAATGAGAAATACATAAAAAAACATGATTACAATCACGTTTTTTATGTATTTCTCATTTTTCGTGTAGTAGAGTTCATCGAAAGTATGAAACATGGGTACTCCTTTGATGAGGAATTAAATTTCACATCCAACGAGTACTCCCGCTCGAAATTTGAGTAAATATTTTGGGAGATAAGTTGAAAATACGAGTTGAAAAAGTAGTTTTATTATTTTATTATTTTTTAATATTTTTACCCTTTTATTTAAAAAATGGTGAATCATCCCCCATGGTTGACATCATCATCTTGAATCCTATTGGTTGTTATAAAGTTTATTTTTTTTGTACATTTTTCTTAGGAGGCCTATTTTAGACCTCAAAATTCCCCTAATGCTACTCGAAAATGGGTTTGAAAAATGTAAAGGAGAACCCACATTATACATCAAGGAGAAAGATGCTAATATGATTATTGTTGTTTTTTATGTTTATTATGTGATATTTACAGGTAGTGATGCTTACCTCATTGAAAATTTTAAGACAGTCATGAAAGAAGAATTTGAGATGACTGATATGGGATTCCTGAGATACTTCTTTGGAATAGTAGAGAAAAATGAAAATAAAATTTTTATTTCTCAAGCTAAATATGTAAATGAATTTTTGGAAAGATTTAATATGCAGGATTGCAAGGCAGCAATTACTCTTACAGTGATGGGATTGAAACTAAACAAATAAGACAGTAGCATGGACATTGATCCAAGTTTGTATAAGAGCATAGTTGGCAGCCTCATGTATTTGACTGTAACTAGGCCGGATATTATGCATGTTGTAAGTTTAATTTTCAGATTTATGGAAAGGCCAAAGGAGGCACATTGGAAAGCAGCAAAAAGAATTATGAGGTATGTGAAAGGAACAAAGAGATATGGTATTTTATACACCACTTCATAAAATTTTGAATTTATTGGACATACTGACAGTGATTGGGCTAGAAGAATAGATGACATGAAAAGCACCTATGGATATGTTTTCAATATGGGATCAGGAGCCATTTCATGGGCTTTTAAGAAACAACCAATTGTGGCTTTATCAACAATAGAGGTAGAGTATGTGGTAGCTACAGTAGCTGCATGTCAAGCAGTATGGATGAGGATAATGTTAAGAAGTTTGTGTCATGAACAGACAAAAGGAACAACAGTTTATTGTGATAATAGCTCAACAATAGCACTACCAAAGAATTCAGTGTTTCATAAGAAACCGAAACACATTGATGCCAAGTATCAGTACATCAGAGAGCTAGTGAGAAATGTAGAAATGGTTTTGAAAAATTGCAGAATAGAAGAGAAGTTTGCTAATATATATTGACAAAACCATTGGGGCAGAAAAGTTTTTATTATTTGAGAAAATGTTTGGGTATGCAAGAAAATGCAACAGTTGAAATTAAGGTGGAGTGTTGGAATATTAATTCCAACTTCCACGTAGAGAAGAAGGACGATGAGCTTAAATTCTGATGGGAGAGGTAAAAGATAGTGGCGGCAATCTCCAGCTTTCAAACTTACATGCTACCTACGCCATTTAAACATTCACCTGCATGCATTAAAATCCACCAACCAGTTTGATTTTATTTGATTTCATTTGATTTGAATTAACGCGCAGCCAGCAACATTCTGTGGGCATCCAAACTTGAGCAGCAAAGGGAAAGTTGACCCACTGAAGGAGGTGATGTCACCTTCCTCTGGACCAATGAAAGGAACTTTGTGGGGTAAAGAAAAAGGTTTCAGCATAAAATTTAGACTCCACGGAATATGGAGTGAACAAAGTTTTAAATGTTTTGATTTAATTTTTATATCCACCGCATTATGTTTTAATTTTAAAACTTTGGGATTATATATATAAGTTTTATTATATATATATTATAAACAAATATGTTTATAATATATATAAACAGTAATATGACATATGCCATGTGCGCATAGTATTGATAGTGCAATGTAATTTTTTTCCCCAAGGCAGAAAAGGAAAAATAGAGAGACAGAGAGAAATAAGTTGTGTTTTGTAGCAGCGTATGCCAAAGTATAAGAACGTTGTGTAAGTAGAAACATATGCCAGAAGAGGAGAGTTGTGTTTTTGTAGCAGCGTGAGTTTTTTTGTGAATCTAGAACACCATAGTTCTAAAGAAGACTGCCATTTTGTAATAGATTTTATGGTTAATGAAATAGTGGTTTTAAAGCATCTCTATCCATATCTCCTTTATTAAAGCTCTGTGTTGAGTTAACAAATGTTTATTTCCTGTGTGTTAGACATACTTCAAAAATTCTAACACATATTTCTTCGACTCACAGTGGTAAAGCTTGAGAAAATAGAAAGTTGATGCCCTAAATGAAGGGTTGAACCTATTTTCCTACTTGAACTTGAAGGTTAAAGCAATGGCTGATTTGGATAAAATTGTATGAAGGGAGAGTAAGCATGAACCAATTATTTTTATAGGAAACCGGGAAGCAAATATATATGAAGTATTTTTAGTCTGTTTCATGATCCAATTTGACGGAATTTAGAATATTGAAGATGTTTTGGAAATATCATTTTTTCTGCAATCATTTCTCTTAATTTTGAATTCTTTACTGTTTGTTGAATATAATTATTTTAAACATAAAATGGATAGCTTTAGTGAATATATTCTAATTGAAATTAAATAAATTTAAATTTATTTATTTAAATTATTACGATTATTTAATGCAGAGGTAAGTAAAGCTGAGGATTGCCTATGATCTGTTTGTTAATGCCCTTGCTTTTGATGTACTAAATTCAAGGTTCAAATTACCTGTAAAAAAAACCTATTCATGATTTTATTTATTGGGTTGCTATTTCATTTTAGCCTAGGTTATAACATATTTATTGATTAAGTGAGGATAAATGTCTTTCAGATTAATTATATAATTCATTGAGATAATAATGTGATTAATCCAAAAGACATTCATCTTCATTATGAATCACAAAAATCTTAGATATAAAATTAAGATTAAATAAGAAGCTTGATCCAACATTCTTGTCTCATTTCCCAATTCTAAGGAAAAGCATATTTAATCACCCTACTATATTTAACTCCCACAATTTTCAATTTGAATTCAATTTCATTGAGAAATCTGTACACCAACTTTCCTTTGGTTCTTGAATTTAACGCTTCTGGTGATGTGTTCGAATCACAGGAAGAGAACCCTACTCTCACTAGAAAATTTGGCCCAATTTCTGACGGCCACTTCGTCGCTATTCTAACACATAGTTGTCGCAAGAGTGACAGTTTGAGGCCAGAAAAAACATGGTTAGCCATTATGTCGCAATTATGACGCTTTACCGAAGTGTCGCAATACCGACAGTTTGAGGCCAGAAAAAACATGGTTAGCCATTATGTCGCAATTATGACGCTTTACCGAAGTGTCGCAATACCGACACTTTTTCCGACGTTTTGCAAAGTGTCGTTATTCTGACATTTTATAAGCGTCGGTCTTCCGATGAACCACAAATGCTGGTCTTCTGACGATCACAAACTGTCGGTCTTCCAACGCTTTTCAAGTTTTCAAAAGAACGTCGAAATTCTGACATTATGGCATCCAACGTTTAATTCCGACGTTTTACAAACTATCGCAATTCTGACGAAATATCATCTGGTGTTTAGAACTTAGTGTGTCCGATGCTTATGTAACATCGCTTTACCGATGAAAAAGTTAAAAATATTTTAAAAAGAAACGTCGGTCTTCCGACGATTAGGGCATCGGTCTTCCGATGAAAAAGTAAAAATATTAAAAAGATTAACGTCGCTCTTCCGACGTGTAAGGCATCAGCCTTCCGCAGAAAAATTCAAAATATTAAAAAAAGTAACATCGCTTTTCCGACGTCTAAGGCGTCGGTCTTTCGACGCTTGGTTAAAAATATTTAAAAAAAAATTCTGCCAAATGTGCTAGTTTTAAGTAATATTTTCCATATACAAATAAGAAATATTAACGTCGCTCTTCGTCTCAACTTGTATAAGCCTCTAGTTGTCACCACTTTAAGTTTTACTATTGATTTTTCATGCCTCCAATATCATCGAACCCTCCACAGTTGAATCTTTAATCCTCCACAAATCTATCCTACCCGAGCTTCAAATAAACACTGGTATACACTTCTACAGATGTGTTCTATCTGAACTCCAAGGAAGCACTAATTTACCCTTCAAATATACTCCACATATGTGTTATCACCACTCTACTTCCACAAAGGTAAGTCTGAGGTGTTCTTGGGCTCAATTCCATAGGATCGAGCTTTACAAGCCAGATTGGTATACGAAACATAAGTCACTGAGTCTTATCATAGTCTTGTAACTTAACACTGAGCTCATAAATAAAAATAGGTGACTTAGCTAATTCGTCGATCTTCTAAAAATTAAATATACCAATACTCGGTCTTATAAAGCGTCGGTCTTAGCACATTGGTTGTTCAATCTATATCCTTAAGCCAAGCATATGTGATTCTAACCAAGTGCTAGCACATTGTGATCTCCTAGCCTCTAAATCATTAACTCAATGTTTCTAACCCATGCACTCGGTTTATAGGTACCTGTAATCTTTAGTATATTAGTGTATCATCTTCTACTAAGACAATGCATCTAGTTACAAGGTAATGAATTATAAGAGAGACAGTTGAAAGCAGTATTGAAGGCATGGCAAACAGTCTAAAACCTAATGTACCAATCTAGGCTCTGACACACTCTAATATAGAATTCTTATAGGAAAACCAATAAATTGGCCAGTAAGAATTCATTGTTTTTCAATTTATTTCTTTTTGTCAATTTTCAATAATGACTTGAGGACAAGTCAATGAATCAGTGGGGGAGAAGAAACAGTGAATTTTCTCTATTCATCTCCTCATTCTCAAAATTTCAATAAGGGATTTTTTTTAGTAATTGATTGTTTCAATAAGAAGGAGATGTTTTGTTCTAATAAGCAAAGGGACCTGTTGAAGCAAAAATATGTAGTGGGACCTGTTTAAACAAAATTATGTAGAGGGAGTTGTTCAAAGGCTGCATCAATGACACACAAGGAAACAGCAGATGGACCTATTCAAAGAGTGCATCAATGGCACACAAGGCATCATCAACATATTTCAAGGTTGCATCAACAATTTTCAAAGGTTGCCTATCAAAATTTAAACATGGCTGCATCAATATGTTCTACAACACCAAGAAGGATAGAAGCTGCATCAACATGACTTTTCAGATTTCAAGGTACCTGTGTATGCTCATTTTCAAGGGACCTATTTAGAAGACAAAGACCAATCACACCTGCACAAAGCCAACCAATTACACCTACAAAGAAGCAAAATCAGGATTATATCAACCAGCAAGTGTAAAGGACTGTAAGATTTTTGTTTTTAATACTTAAATTCCTATGATTATTTTAGTGTTAAATAATTAATTCATGGTTACTTATAAATATCAATTTCATAACCCATATTGGCCTATACCATTACCCCTAAGCATCTTAATCTATGCTATCACTCTTAAAAACCATGGCTCCCATAAGCTATCCTATATTCCTAATGGTTTTATATGCCATCTCGCTATCAAAATGGTACTTAAACCTTAGCCTATATCTCTACATACTCATCTCTATCTCTATACTACCACTACTTCTATATCTCACCATTATAAACCTTAGCCTATTTCTATGTTGGCTATACCCTTAAACCTTTTCATAAGGCTTTCAATCCACCACTGCCATCAATGTACGAACGGTCTATAAGGCCTCTCTGCAGCCTTATTAGAAACCAAATGAGAAGACATATGTTTAACAAGACTTCTTTCAATCAATTTCAATTCATTCTGACTGCCATCCAGTAAAAATGATCTCCACGGCCTTTACTAGATAGATACACTACTAATGAATATATTCACCATAGCTATCATTCCATTCCAACACGACTTGTATCCTCTGCAACCATGATCTATATTCTCTGTAACCATGACTACATACCCTAAAAACAAGATTACGAGCTTTGCTAACTAGACCCTATCCTCTGTGCCCATATTCATATCAACCTATTTTCATGATAGCAGGCTAAAATTATGAAACTCTCCATTCACAAAGGTCAGCAAAAAGTCTGAATTAAGGTTGATTAAGTTCGATCTCTGTGGTTTAAAATAGAAATGCCGAGAATATAGGTATCCATCTACCAGGATACGTTGGTTGGAAAACGGAAGAAGACATAGGCGTTGAGGATTATCCAAAACAAAAACGTAAGCCCAGAAATTCGAGGACAACTTAGAAATTCGAAGTCAGCTCAGAAATTCAAGGTTAGCCAAAAGAACGCAACAGAAGAGGTAACAATTAAAAACCCTGGTTAATAATTTTTTTAAAATAATAGAGCATAAGAAGGCAGGGTTAGAACAGAGAGATTTTAATGGAAAATAGGGCAGAACCAGAAAAGTTTGACAGTTCAAAATTTCATGAAGATTGTGTCAAAATATTAAGAGAAAAATAGTGGCTACCCTTCTTAGAAAAATTCAATGGGTATAATGAAGAAGTCAAAAAACAATTTTCTTCTTCGTTCACTAGAGAAAAAGTCATAGTAGGGAGTCTTTCCTTCAGGGTTTCAGAAGACACTATAGCCCAAATAATAGATATCAGTCTAGAGGGTGAGAAATAATTTAAAACAAAGCAATTCAAGGAAAAATCATGGACACAATTCATGTCTAGATCAAGAGTGTCTTCAGTAAATTGGAAAATAGGAGTTCCTAGGAGTTGGCTTATTCATCCCTGGGATGAAATGGTCTATATCCTTCAAAATTTTATCACATGTGAGGGCAGATATAGTATAGTGTATTTGTATCATATCAAGATCTTGTTGCATTTGAAAGGGGAATGTACCATCAGTCTACCTTATTTCCTTTTACAGAGCTTAACCAAAATGTCAAAAAATATTCAGAAGTAGAAAGGTAATATGGATAAAATTTTATGTCATTTTGGTTTGATAAAAAATTTTATTGAGTCTGAATTACAAAAGACAGGGATGGCATGGAAGGGATTTTTAATCTCCAATGGAATCAAACTAATGAATAAGAACAGGAAAAACAAGGGAGTACAAAATTCATAGTTGATGCGATTGAAATAAATGATGAAACTCTTGAATTCACATCAAACACTATTTCCCAGCCTAGTAGCAGTGTAAGAATAAGAAAAATGAGATAGGAAGATGCTAAGAGAGCTACAAAAGACAAAATTTTTACCACCTATACAAGAAAATCCAGGAGGATAAAAGGTAAGAAAATGCAAGAGAATGATGACCTACAACCAGAATAGGATGTACAACTAGAGCAGGATGCAGATATACAAGAAATGGAAATTGAAAGAAATAAGGAAGAAGAAAAAGAGCAAGCACCCTCAAACAGAAAGCAGAAGTAACTAGAGAGGGAGATTGAAGACTTGCAACAAGAACTCAGGGAATCAGAGGTATTAGAAAGAGTTGTGAAGAAATATAATGAAGCACTGAGAGAACAAAGCAAGAGAATTCAAAGGAAAAATGAAAAATTGAAGAAGAAAGTAAGAAAACTCAAAGCCAATCAAACTGAAATCTGTAAATGGGCTAGAAAATAGTATAGATAGAAGAAAGCTCTCAAGGCAAAGTACAAGAACATGAAGACTAAATATCAAGCTCAAAATAATGTAGATGTTTTATTACAGGCAGTAGAAGTAGCAAATAGAGGAAGTTCATCAGGTTAGCATGAGGACATGCAAAGTCTTGTGTTTGGGGGAGATGTTGGTATCATTTCATGGCCTATCTTTTTATCCAAAAATCTCATCATTATCCACCATTTTCCGTACTAAACCTTCATAAATTCCTTATATCCTATTGAAATTGATTAATATAGTATCATAATTGTTATTTTTACATTGAAATCAATTTTGGGAATTTTCGTGTTAAAAACTAAAAATTTTCAAGAAATTACAGGTTCTGGTAACTTCCCGTAAATGCTTTATGTTCTGACATGTGGCGTGACAGGTAGACCAAAAAAAAGGATGAGGGCTTAATATGGAATGTACACGGATGGTGAAAAATCTATTCAACCTCAGATTCGAAGTTCCTAAGTAGCCAGTCAACATTGGTCAAACCCAACCATTTCAGCAGAAAAATCTTAAATCATAAATGAACTGATTTGATATTTTGCTTGTATTTAGAGATTTAAACCTATTCAACTTCTTTTGGAAGTCATTTAGGCTTTTGAGGAACGATAATAGCCTCCTTTTGTTACGTAATTCATGATAAATAGTTAGAGGAAAAGATATTGAAGGCTAGTTAATACTTAGAGAGAGACATACAAAGACATGAGATTTATGTGCCAAGCTTCAAACTCTGTTTTTATGTAATTGATTTCCAGACTTCAATAGAGATAGAGATTCAGTTCTTCATAGTGTTATAGAATAGAATTTTCTCCATTTGAA
Source organism: Pinus albicaulis (assembly GCA_034641835.2). Lineage (NCBI taxonomy): Eukaryota > Viridiplantae > Streptophyta > Pinopsida > Pinales > Pinaceae > Pinus > Pinus albicaulis. The sequence continues at coordinate 269,366,348 of CM076576.1, forward strand.
GTTACTCCAAGTGTGCTTGCAACATGTGGAGGGCCCCCATGCAGTGCTAGTACACTTTCTTTATGTTTTCCTTTACATCTACATATTCAGATCTGATAGTACATTTTCACTTAATTCTGATGTTGTAAGTTCATGAACCTTGGTTAGAAGTGTGTTTATTGTTTCAGTTATCATTTCTGCTTTATGTTCATGGTTATAATTGAAAAATTCAATTACTATATTAATGAGTAAACCTTGTAAGAGGATTTAAGTGTTGGTTGAATTAGAAATTATTACCTTGATGTCTCTTTTTAAATGAGTTTGATTTAAGTGTGCTGATTTGAAAGAGACTCTGTGAGTTGAGTCCTTGTAAGAGGACTAGGATCTCAAACAAACCATAGGAATTAGATAATTTCTTTTAGTGTGTTAATCTAAGAAATTGGAAGAGATTTTGTGAGCTGAAACCTTGTAAAAGGACTAGAATCTCAGACAACCATAAGTACTCTATTTTTAGGAAGATAGATCTATTTTAATTGGAGAGGTGTTTAAGTGTGTAAGGAACCAAAGGGAAATCTCTAGGAAAAGGGTATTGGATCCTGCTGCAACAAACCCTCATTCAAGAAATTAAATCCTTTTAGGTCTATATATATTAGACAATTATCTCTAAGCTTACCTACTCAGGTTGAGAATAAATGAAAGCCTAATCTACAACAGTAGAATAGACCAAAAAATCATTAGAAGTGCTTACCACATATCAACCTCATGACCATAATATGTACTATATGATCCCAAAGACTGAAGAATATCTCTATTCAATATTCTATGTTGGCTATGGGAAATCCATGAAAGATATTCTCAAAACTTGGTGGCAAGAGTTGAGCAAATTTTCCCAAAATCCTGACAATATTTACAAAACCAAAGCATTGAAGAAAATGCATCGATATTTAATAGCTATGTGTTGCAAGTTTTATGATATTTTTTTGGGGTATGGATAAATGTTAAGTGGTCTGGATTCCATAGAGTTTCATGCCATTATCTAGTGCTACCTTGCATAGAGACCTTAGGATGGATATTGCAACGCATTGAATCTCCAAGCATGATCATTAGAAGTGCTTACCACATATCAACCTCATGACCATAATATGTACTATATTCTCCCAAAGCCTGAAGAATATCTCTATTAAAGATTCTATGTTGGCTATGGGAAATCCATGAAAGATATTCTCAAAACTTGGTGGCAAGAGTTGAGAAAATTTCCCAAAATCCTGACAGTATTTACAAAACCAAAGCATTGAAGAAAATGCACCAATATTTAATGGCTATGTGTTGTAGGTTGTATGAGAGTTAGAATGTAGATTTTTTTGAGGAAGGATGGGTCTATATGGTACACCCATGCTCCACCAAGGGAACCATTTTTTAGTTAGCCCAACCTCATAGCTCAACAATTTCATAAATGTGTTACAAAGGTGAATAACATTGCACAAGGTGAGTAACCAGAGTTTTATATGTCCTCATATTTTTTTGATGGTATATATTCTAAAAATGAGTTCCCAGGTCTAGGATGGAAGTGGAATTATGCTAAATAAATACCTCCAGTCCACAAATATTGCAAGATATTGTGGGATGCTAGTTATAGGGGAATGTCTGCGAGAGTAACTGAGATCTTCATATTAGTATTATATTAGATGTTGTTTGGCATAGTGGCACCCAGCATGATAGATAAGGCCAGGGAATCCATAGTATATGTTACAAATGTATTTGCATCACCTCAAGAAACATTCATCAAAGTATTTGGAGCATATAAAATTCCACATCTCATGCCATTGTTTGTGAAAAATAAGGTGGTTATGTGGGAGGTTGGCTACCATATTTGCACAGGTTTGTTTGGATCGTTGCAGAAATCAAAGAAGTCGCCATGGCCCATTTTCCCTATGAAAATAATATCATACAACGTAAAGAGATTTAAGGAAATAGAGGCAAAATCGCATAGCTAGAGCATCTCAAGTTAGATGAGATGTGATATCGTCAGTATGATCTTCAAGGTATATGCACATAAAATTGTGCAAAGTTGAGATACACATGGACATACACCTCAGTACTCTTGGAAGGACAAGGATAAAATCAAGAACCATTGCCTCTAGAGAAATAATAATAAATGGGGGAGTAGGTCCTTCAAATGAAACAACTATTTTGGATGAGCCAAAGAGAGGAAACCAAGAGAAGATGAACATGTAGGACAACACTAAACTAAAAAAGAAATATCGTACATATTAGCAGAATTGGCAGGTCCAAATCTATATACTCAATATATCAAAAAAATTGGCATAGGACATACTATGAACCCTAATGAGGCCAATTTCACTACAAATAAGGCTTATGAAGGCCACCGATTAGAGGTGGATACAGATACTGAGGCTCTCCTTTCAAGTCTTGATTTGCGACGAGCATTTTCCCCATGTTTATTGGAGAATCATATGCAATGAGAAATGGAAATTTACAAACAGACAAGGTAACGATCTAGGGATGTTGCCACTCTTGATACTCTCATGAATGCCCAAATCGCTGCTACAAAGCAATCTGATAAGTCTTCAAATTTTGGAGACATTAAAGAGGAGTTGTGGTATGACCTAGATAATCGGCATCTGGTTGATGTGGATATGGAACTAGTCCCTAAAAGTACTTCGATCCCACTTAGTGATCTAGTATTTTTATTTCTATAGCAAGTAGACCAACATGGAAGAAAAGAAGAAAACAACTTTACTTGTCTTATTCTAACTTCAGGGAACCTAGAAATAGACTCCTCTATAGAATCCTTGCTCATGGGAGCTACACTACATATAACAATGTGCAAAGAACTCAAATCGTATTTCTTTGCAATATCGACTTTGATTGTAGCCCACAGGATGGGAGGCACAAGAGGAAAATAGGTGATTCTGTAGTTATCAATCAACCGAAAAATCTCCACGGGATCAAAATTAAACGGCACATAAATGGTTGATCTGGATCCAAGAAACACACAAGAAAAAGTTGCAAGCCCATATATATGAAATATGGGCACCATACCCAGGAATGAATCAGTCTTATTCCGGGTACTATTCTCAGGACTGAATCCCAAGTGCTTCAACACAAGACACTGGTTCTGTTCATACTTAAGAGATAAAATACACTGTCTAGGAAACTGGATCGAGATCGCAGTTGGGCATTGTTTCCCTAGAGAGGCAGATCCAAGGAAAAGACACCTGGATCAGGCTTATAAGCTCCCACAGAGGCCACTGTGCATTTGTTTCATCAGATTGGGTTGGTAATGGGTTGCATACAGAAAAGCCTTCCAAGACCCTGATAACCAAAATGGGTATAGAATCCAAAAATCCGCATATTTTCATTTTATTAATGCTCAAAATGTACCACCAAAGGCAGTCTCAATAGAAAAAATTACAAGCAGACCCATGAGACAAGATCCTGAAAAAAATCTAAAGTGCCAACCTGCAAAATTCTTGTTGTATTGAAGAATAATAGTACCTGTTTTTGGAGTTGTGGAGTTAAGAGCAATGCAGAGATCCTCACACTGTCCATGGTGCCAGGCTCCAGATCCATAAGCACGGATCAGGGCACAAATGTCCCGCATCCTTCCTCCAAACCTGCAATAGTATGGCTGCATCCTTCCTCAAAACTGGTGACAGTATGGCCGCATCCTCCCTCCTTCCTTGGACAAACCATGCAACCGGAGGGAAATGAACGAGGGAAATTAAAAATTTTGATATTTGAAAGTTTTTGACATTTTGAAATGAAACACGTGTTTTTTTTAAGGCCACTTAAATTAATTTAAAAATATATATTTTTTAATAATTATAATAATTAAAATAATTTCTAAATAATTAAATGTTTGTTTATTTTGATTGTTTAAAAATATTTACAATCAAAAAAATAAAACATATCTTTTTGAGAAGAAATTAAAATTATATGAGTAAATAATGGACTCATTTTTTCACATAGTAATCCTTCTACCCTACTAAATCATCATGCTTTATTAAAAGGAGTTTTAAACTTTACACTATTAAATTATGTTGTATTTTAAATATTGCATTTGCAACCATGATCAAGAATCATAAGACTTGTTTATTCATGTAACACGCTCAATATGCAAGGTTTTTTATTCATGTAACATGCTCAGTAAATATCCTTGCATATTGAGAACATATCTAATTAGTTGGAGCCTGTATTACCCTTTATTTTGGCATATGGTTAACACTAGTGAATTATCCATATTTAAACAATTTGATGCTGGGAGGTTTGATATAGAAATGTCAGCTATGCTGCTCAGGGGTTGGATATAGAAATGTCAGCTGTGTTGAAGTATTAGCATGTTAAGGTCTTCTCTGTGATGAATAATATGCTCACAATGGTCTTTTTGAGGAGTCATTGAAACTGTTCAATTAGATGCAACATAATGGGATGACACTCGATAATTTCACCTTTTCCACTAATTTTGCAGCATGTGCTAGTTTACGATGCAGTTCCAATATATCATCATCATTAAAGTTAGGTTGGAATCAAATATATTTGTGGAGAATTCTCTTGTTTACCAATATACCAAATGTTTCACCATATAATAGGTATGATTAGTATTTGATAATATGTTTTAATCAAGAGAAGCTAAAGTGTAGTGTGGCAAGGTAGGAGGCCTCTTGATGTGTGCCACAGCCCTTTAAGGGCCTGCTTGGAGCCTGTGGGGAGGATCCCAGGGCTGCAGAAAGATAGATCATGTTGTGCCCAACACTTATTTAACTCAAGGAAGAAGTGTTATTTCATATTAGATGTGGTAAAGATATTTATAAAAGATATGAAGTATTACAAGGGGCTTTGATATTTGTCAAATGTGTCCTAGGAGATGACTCCAGGGAAATGGGGAAATCCCGAGAATAGGGCAAGTCCTAGATCCATAAAACAGATAGGAATCTGGGGGTTAAACAGTTAGGGATTTGGGGGTTAGAGGTTAGGGCAGATTTAAGCTCATGTAGAGGTTAGGGGAATATTAATTATGAGTTAGTGGTTAAGGGACTAGGGATTGGGAGCTTAGGGGTTAGGGGATTTAGGTGCAGTTAGGGGTTAGGTGAATAATGATTTAGTGGTTAAAGGATTAGGGATTAGGGGCTTAGGGTTTAGGGGAAGAGAATGGTCATTCCAGATGCTCTGAAAGTGTTGAGGCTTCAACCAGGTCACAAGTATTGTCTGCTAGGAAGGCTTTCGAAAGAAGTTGGCTAGCATCACTATGAAACTATTATAGAATTAGAAGGGAAGAGAAATGTAAAGGCTCAGGTATCATATGAGAGAAGGAAGAAATTGGAAAAATTGAGATCAAAAGAAGTGGAGTTAGCTGAAAAGAAGCTTACCCCAGAAATGGATAAGATAAAACTTGACAACATATTGGTCAATTTCCTTGGCCCTTTATTGGTTATTCAGAAGGAGTATGAATACACCACCATTAATATCAAGGTAACCGACCCCTAGCAGATCAAGGGGTTAAGGGGTTTAAGGTTTAGATGTTTGGGGTTTAGGGGGTTAAATGGGTTAGGGTTTTAGAGGTTTAGGGGGTTAGTGTATTTAGAAGTTAAGGATTTTAGGGGTTAGGGGTCATTACGGGTTAATGGGGCTAGGGTTTAGGGGGTTAAATTGGTTAGGGTTTTAGAGGTTTAGGGGGTTAAATGGGTTGGGGGTTGGGAATTATTGTTTAAGGGGTTAGGGGTTAAGGGTTAGAGGTTTAGGTTTTATGGGGTTAAATGGGTTAGGCGTGCATTTAGAGGTTTAGGGGCTTAGGGGATTTAGCAGTTAAGGATTTTGGCTAGGGGTTAGGGGTTAAGGGGTTAAGGGGTTAGAGGTTTAGGGTTTAGGGGTTTAAATGGGTTATAGGGGTTTAGAGGTTTAGGGGGTTAGGGGATTTATTAGTTAAGCATTTTTTGGGTTAAGGGTTAGGGTAGGGGGTTAAATGTGTTAGGGTTTTAGGGGGTTAAATTGGTTAGGCCAGTTGGGAAATAGGGTGTAAGGGGTTAGGGATTAAGGGTTTATAGGTTTAGGGCTTAGGGGATTAAATGGGTTAGGGGTTTAGGGGTTTAGGGGTTAAATGGCGAGTTACACCGATCAAATGATGCCACAATGGGAGCAAACGGAAAATGGTGCCGATCCGAATTACGCGAGGGCACTTGGGCGGTCACAACTTAGAAAAATTGATATGGGCGCCTCGAAAGTTGTTAGAAACGACTCCACCCGAACGTGCTCAAGTGATCCCTCCCACACAGGACATGGTTGTAGCAACCGAATGATGCCACAAGGGAGAAAATGGAAACTGGCCACCCGAACATGCAAAAAGGCACCCTTGCAGTGGTCACAACTTAGCAAAAATTAAGGTGGTGGCCTTGACCGGCCCGCTCTCGATCCCTCCGCTCTGGCGACCTCACATGGCGACACGCGGGACACGACGTGGCCCACCGAACGATGCCACAAGGGAGCGAATGGTGAATGGGCCGCTCAAACGTGCAAAAAAGGCACCGGTGGTCACAACTATGTCCGACTTATACCTGCAATTCTTTCCTCGAATGAAACGGCCCAACCCGAACGCGCCCGGTCAGGTGACCTGATCGCAAGGCGTGACACGACGTGCTCGACCGAATGATGCCACATGGGAGCAAATGGAAAACGGGCTGCCTAAACATGCAAAATGCACTCGGGCAGTCAAAACTTAGCAAAACTGATATGGGCGCCCTCGAATGAAACGGGCCAACCTGAACGTGCCCGGTCAGGCGAACTCACACGGCGTGACACGACGCACCTGAACGAACGATGCCAAATGAGAGAAAATGAAAAACAGGCCGCTTAAACGTACAAAAGGCACCCGAGTGGTCACAATTTAGCAAAACTGATACGGGCGCCCTAGAACAAAATAACGCAACCCAAACGTGCTTGGTCGGGCACCCTCAGATGGCGTGACACGACGCGCTTGACCAAACGATGCCACAATGGAGAAAATGGTAAATGGGCCACCCGAATGTGCACAAGCTGGCACCCGAGCGGTCACAACTTAGAAAAACTAATACAGGCGCCCTCGAACGAAACAACGCAATTACGAACACGCTCAGTCAGGCACCCTCACATGGCATGACACGGCATGCCCGACCGAACGATGCGATAAGGGAGAAAATGGAAAATGGGTTGCCCGAATGTGAACAAGGCTCCCGGGCGATCACAACTTAACAAAACTAATACGGGCACCCTCGAATGAAACGGCTCGACCTAAACGCTCTCGGTCGGACGACCTCACATGGCGTGACACGGCATGCCCGACTGAACGATACCACAAGGGAGAAAATGGAAAACGGGCCACCCGAACGTGCACAAGGAAACCAGGTGGTCACAACTTAGAAAAACTGATACGAGCGCCCTCAAATGAAATGGCCTGACCCGAACGCACCCGATTGGGCCGTGATCTCACACGGCACGACACGGTGCACCCGAACAAATGATGCCACAAAGGAGCAAATGACAAACGGGCCGCCCGAACATGCACAAGGCACTCAGGCAGTCGCAACTTAGCAAAACTTATATGCGGGTGCCCTCGAACGAAATGGCCTGGCCCGAACGTGCCCGGTCGAGCGACCTCACACGGTGCAACACGAAAAACAATGCCACAGGGGAGAAAATGGAAAACGGGCTGCCGAAACATGGACAAGGCACCCGGGTGGTCATAACTTAGCAAAACTAATACGGGTGCCCTCGAACGAAACGGCCCGACCCGAACGTGCCCAGTCGGGTGACCTCAACCGGTACGACATGACACACTCAACCAAATGATGCCACAAGGGAAAAAATCGCAAATGGGTTGCTCGAATGTGCACAAGCTGGCACCCGGGTGGTCACAACTTAGCAAAATTGATACGGGCACCCTCGAGCGAAACAACGCGACCCGAACGCGCTTGGTCTGGCGCCCTCACATGGTGCGACACGATGTGCCCTACCATACAATGACAGAAGGGAGAAAACAAAAAATGGGCTGCCTGAACATGCACAAGGAACCTGGGTGGTGACAACTTAAAAAAACTGATACGAGCGCCCTCGAACGAAATAGCTCGACTTGAACGCGCCCAGTTGGATGACCTCACATGGCGCAACATGCCATGCTCGACCGAACGATGCCACAAGGGAGCAAACAGAAAATGGGCCGCTCGAAAGTGCACAAGGTACGTAGGCGATCACAACTTATCAAAACTGATATGGGTGCCCTTGAATGAAATAGCCCGACCCGAACGTGCCCGGTCGGGCGACCTCACACGACGCGACACAATGCACTCGAACGAACGATGCCACAAGGGAGCAAATGGAAAACGGGCCACCCAAATGTGCACAAGGCACCCGGGCAGTCACAACTTAGCAAAACTAATACGGGTGCCCTCAAACAAAATAGCACAACCCAAACGGGGTTGGTCGGGCACCCTCACACTGTTCAACACGGTGCGCCCAACCAAATGATGCCACAAGGGAGAAAACGATAAACAGGCTGCTCAAACGTGCATAAGGCACTCGGAAAGTCATAAATTAACAAAACTGATATGGGCACCCTTGAATGAAACAACCTGACTTGAACACGCTCGGTCGGATGACCTCACGCGGCGTGACATGGCGTGCCCGACCAAACAATGCCACAAGGAAGCAAAGGGCAAACGGGCCGCCCAAACGTGTACAAGGCACCTGGGTGGTCATAACTTAGCAAAATTGATACGGGCGCCCTCAAATGAAACGGCCCAACCCAAACGTGCCCGAATGGTCTGTGACCTCACACGGTGGGACACGATGCACTCGAACGAATGATGCCACAATGGAGCAAATAGAAAATGGGCCACCCGAACGTGCACAAGGCACTCGGATGGTCACAACTTAGAAAAAATGATACACGAGCACCCTCAAATGAAACGGCCTGGCCCAAACGTGCCCGGTCTGGCGACCTCACACAGCGTGACACGACGAACGATGCCATAGGGGAGAATAAGGAAAATGGGCAACCTGAATGTGCACAAGGCACCCAGGCAGTCACAACTTAGCAAAACTAATACGAGCGCCCTCGAACGAAACGGCTTGACCCAAACGCGCTTGGTTAGGCGACCTCAACCGGTGTGACAGGACACGCCTGACCGAACGATGCCACAAGGGAGAAAATGACAAACGGGCTGCCCGAATGTGCACAAGCTGGCATCCGAACGGTCACAACTTAGCAAAACTGATATGGGCACCCTCGAATGAAACAACATGACCCGAACGCACTTGGTCGGGCACCCTCACACAGCGCGACATGGTGCGCCGAACCGAATGATGCGACAAGGGAGCAAATGGAAAATGGGTCGCCTAAATGTGCACAAGGCACCTAGTCTGTCAAAACTTAACAAAACTTATACGAGTGCCCTCGAACGAAATGGCTCGACCTGAACGCACCCGGTTAGACGACCTCACACTGCGTGACACGAAGTGCCCAACCGAATGATGCCACAAGGGAGAAAATGGAAAACGGGCCATCCGAACATGCACAAGGCACCCGGCCGGTCACAACTTAGAAAAACTGATACGGGCGCCCTTGATCGAAACGGCCCACCCCAAATGCACCCGGTCGAGCGACCTCACACGGCACGACACAACGAACGATGCCATAGGGGAGAAAACAGAAAATGGGCTGCTCGAACGTGCACAAGGCACCCGGGCGGTCACAACTTAGAAAAATTGATACAGGCGCCCTCGAACGAAATGGCCCGACCCGAATGCGCCCGATTGGGCCGCAACCTCACACGGTGCAACATGACACGCCCAAATGAATGATGCCACAAGGGAGCAAACTAAAAATAGGCCAACTGAACATGCACAAGGCACCCGGGTAGTCACAAGTTAGCAAAACTAATACGGGTGCCATAGAATGAAACGGCCTGACCCGAATGCGCCTGATCGGGCCGCAACCTCACACGGCGCAACATGGTGTGCTTGAACGAATGATGCCACAAGGGAGAAAATGGAAAATGGACCGCTCGAACGTCCATAAGGCACTCGGGTGGTCACAAATTAGAAAAAATGATACACGGGTGCCCTCGAACGAAACGTCCTGATCGGAACGTGCCTGGTCAGGCGACCTCAACTGGCGCGACACGACACACCCGACCAAACGATGCCACAAGGGAGAAAACGGAAAACGAGTTGTCCGATTGTGCACAAGCTGGCACCCGGGTGGTCACAACTTAGCAAATCAAAAATTCTCATGGGTACCACATATTTTTGAGGTAGCTAGGAATCTAATATTTATAAGTCAAATGGGTGATGCAGTCATGCATATCATATTTAAAAAGGATTCATGTAAGATTATTGGTGGTGTGATGGTGTTGATAAGAGGTGTTTGGATTGGCATATTATAAAAGTTGTAAGGGCATATTGACCAAAGTGGTTGCAATAGTGCAAATGTTCATAAAACTTATGGGTCAACCCTCTTGTTTAGTCAACAAGACTAGGTTGTAGCATTAAAAGATGTGACACAATGGAGAGAAAATAATTTGAGTTATGCAAAGAAAAGGTATGATTAAAGTTTTGTATAGTAACTCTCTAAAAGTCGCTTTATGTGAATATTGTATTTATGGGAAACAGAATTGTGTTAAATTCCCATTTGGTACTACAAGGGCAAAGAGAATTATGGAGTTAATTAATAGTAATGTATTTGGGATAGTACCAATGCAATGACTAGGTCTATCCATATATTTATATGTTTTCTTCATTGATAATTTCTCCAAGATGACATGGATATATTTCCTAAGGAAGAGGTCTAAGGTTTTCAATAAATTTCAAGAGTTCAAATCTCTTATGGAGAACCAAATAGATAGAAAGGTAAAGGTTATGATAATCGATAACAAAAATGAATTATATGGTAAATAATTTAAGACACTTTTTATTTCGGTATTGCGACGCTTTTGAAAACACGTTGGAAAAGCGACGTTTTTCAAATAAACATCGGTCTTGCGACGTTTTTCAAATAAACGTCAGTCTTGCGACGTTGGGCTTCAAAACGTTGCAAGACCGATGTTTATTTGAGAAACGTCACTCTTCCGACGTTTTCTCCAAAGTGTCGTAATACCGACGAATGTGTGATAGATGTCGCAATTCTAACGTTTCATCCCTAAACGTCGTAAGACCGACGAAAACTTTAAAACGTCGCATTTCCAACGACAAACATCAACGTCGCAAAATCGACGATGTCCCTAAAAGTTGGTATAGTGACGGTTTGTGGCGGAATTTGAAAAATTGATAGAAATTGGGGAAATTTCTGACAATATGACAAAAGTGTCATAACTAAAGTGTCAGAATTTCCGCCAAATGTACTAGTGTCTGTAACAAGAAACCCTATTTTGGTTCAATTTTTGTGTCAAAGATGCCATTTATGATGTATATCCACTGGCACGAGCCTTCCAATACTAATTTTCTCTCATTTGGATGGGCAGGGGCCTAGGCTGTCAGATGATTTAGTAAGAAGATACCCATCATATAAATTTACAGAAAAGGTAATTTAATAAAACTGAAATTTATATAAATTTATTTAAATATTAATTTTTTTACCAATTAATTTTCCTTTTTATTTTTACACATTGTAGCATTAAGATTATATTTTGTACCTGAAAACGCTTATGAAGAGATGAAATCTCACTTGCATGTAGGAAAAAGATGCATCTGGAAAGAAATCTTTAGAGATCAAATGCTAAAAATGTGGCATATATTATAGACATTAAAAATGAAGAATGTATGTGTCATGTGCTCTAAAATTTAGAGGTGAAGAAATAAATCTTACCAAACAAACCGTCCATCCACCGGCGAAAATGATTCGCTATTATAAAACATACGATGTTAAGGTGGAACAGGAATTGAAAATAGCAAGGGCGGCTTGTGGGCTGTGACTGGAAGTAAAATATCACCACAATAAAGTGTTCTCACAGTAAATGTACTTTGTGATAGAAAGGGTTAGGCTCTCTGTTACAAAGGCAATTCAACTGTATGTCCTACAAGATAGACTAGGCTATAAGTAGCCCAATAAGGTTGTGTGCTCATTAACTAATGTTGCAAATTGGGCTACAAAACCTGGAAATGGATTCTGACTTCACAAAAAACTTGGCTCTGCCAAATTCATGGATCGCAGCCTATTGATGTGTTGGAAATCCATGAGAGAGTGCAATTGTGGTAGCTGCGTCCATTTTTATTGGCTTTAGCTCATTTTATATACTTTTTTAGGTGTTGGTAGATATGAAGTTAAGATGAATATAGGTTGGGTAATTTTCTAGAGAGGTACTCTCCAACCTAGTATGTAGGAGATGTCATGTCTTTTGTTGTAAATATTTTGACTTGGACAAATTACATAAAAATAAAACTAATAAATAAAAACATTTTACTAGGTAAAATTAAAATTAAAATAATAATAAAATCTTCATGGTATTGACCCACTGTATTCATGTGTAATATAGCCTATTTGAAGAGGGAATTAAACCAGCCTAGATCCATCTCAACTCTACTAAGATGCAAACCTCTTTTAGAGTGAAAGGGGGTTTGATTCGTGTGGGCTGTGGGGTGCTTGGTAGATGTGAGTTAAGATAGATCTAGTTGGGTGGTTATTTTTTTAACTAATGTTATTAATAATAATAACATTAATAATTTTTTATGTTGTATTCTGCATGTTCTACATTTTGGAGGGTTTTCCAACATATTGTCTAGTCTAACTTGCCTATAAATCAGATTTTTTGGAACCACAAATTTGAGTTGTAAAATTTACACAATTGTAGTGCCCCAACAGAAATTAAGATCTGGAAAAATAAAAAACTATAAAACATAGCATGTTTAGAAAACACAATTATTTAATATTAATTGTTTTAAAATATAATTATAGTGTTATTTGATCACCCATGGGTTTAGAATACATTGTGATGAGGTGTATTTTTAAGTTACTCCTTGATGTGAAGGACACTAGTTTAATACTCCATGGGAAAAAATTCAGCCATATTAAGGGCTGATGTAGGTGAGGCATGATGAGGAGGGGATTTTGATGGCTTAGATGCCCCTTGGTCAAATTTTTTGAAACCATGGTTAAAGCTTGATGTATTATTTAGAGAACTTGTTGGAGAATCTAATTCCAACCACCTACTAGGTGTCGAAACCATATGTCCAAGTGTCACACTTTAGTTTCAGTTATTCTAGTTTATTCGAGTTACACTACAGTCATTTATTGTTGATGCTCCTAATGTAATCTTATATAATTAATTCGTAATATTGAGAAGAACAATTCTCTGGTCCACTTTTTTTTCAGTTTTCATTTCTTGTCCTGGTATTAGAGCTAGTTTGTCTAAGAGTCTCGGAGAGAGTAGCAACGAGAGAAAATTTGGAGTAGAAGAGAAAAGAAGTGAGTATGCACAAGACTCTTTGAGAGAGTAGCATAAGTTTGAATAATTTTGAAGATGTCTCCTCCCTAAAATCGACATAGCTTAGCCTGTGTAAGAATCCTTGAGAGCAACAACGATCAAAGCTACGTTGTGTAAGACTCTAGAGCAACAACATGAGCACAAGGTGAATGCAAGGTGACCCTGAGGTGAGCCTGAGGTGACCGCAAGATCCAAAGAAATGTTATTGAGGTGCAAATATCCAAAAGAAAAATAATAACAAGAACCAACAGAAGAAGAAGCCCCTGGTGATTGAGTGATTTTTTTTTTAAAGTTTTTTTTATCAGTGTCGTTTTTCAAGGAAAAAGTATGCCAATGAGCCATCAGCGCTATTTTGATGTTAATATCCACATCCATCAACGCTACTTTGAGGCTAATATCAGTGCCCATCATCACACTTTATATCTGGATGTCTGCGCCAATACGGTAAAGAATTACATTGATTTTCTTTTGTCGTGACCAGTGCGGAGGTGATGTTACGGGGCCACGGTGATTTTATTTGGTTGTGACCAGCATGTATGTGGCATTACAGAGCCGCACCGCTTCAAGGTATGGTTTTAAAGGTTTAAAATTTATTGTGGGCATTTTACTATTTAAAACAAAAAAGTTTTGCAAGAAGTTTTTTTTTCTTGTGTAAGAAAAGCAGCGACGTCATGTTTACAATTTTTGTTATTTGTTCAGGAATAATGAGCCAAAACTCAACAAATGGAAAAAGCCAAGAGACTAAAGAGATAACATGAGATGTTTGAGATCATTTTAGATCTAGAAGTGAAGAGGAAAAAGGATGTCTTTCCATTAAAGTGCATTAAAGAATATGTCGACGTCAGCATTCTCTCTCTGATTTCAGATGCGAAAATAGCCAAGGAGGCCTCGGATACACTTGAGAGGTGTTTTGGTGCAAGGGGGAGAGTTGAATTTTAAGATGAAGGTGGATCTAAAGCAGCATATCTACATCAAGATGAAGAATTTGTTGAATCCCACTATGTTAAACCACAATTGGATGATGTCTATGAAGAAATTGTAGAAGTAACACAGAGAGAGAACGAAGATGGTCATGAACCCCACTGTGCACAGCCACAAGTGGATGAATATTTGATGAATCCAGCAACAGAGCTTGTTGACGAAGATTTGATGAATCGAACAATAGAGCTTGTTAACAAATATTTTATGAATCCAGCAATAGAGCTTGCTGACAAAAATTTTGTGAATCTAGCAACACAGTTTGTTGATGAAAATTTGATCAATCTAGCAACAGATCTTGCTCATGAAGACTTGATGATTCCAAAAACAAAGCTTGTCGATGATGATTTAATGAATCGAACAATAGATCTTGTTGATGAAGATTTGGTGATACCAGCAACAGATCTTGCTGATGGGAGTAAAAATATTATGGTAAATCTACTGACTAATATAGTTGATGTAAATTCAGATAGAGATTTTTTGGCTAATGATGATTGGTTGCAGATGATGAAAAAAAATATCATATTAGCATGATGCTATTTGGTGAGATAATCCCACTTGAGTCTATCGAAGACAACCTATTTGCAGCAAAACAAGTTAGTGAAGAAGAGACAAAAACATAAACAAAGATAAATATGGATTCAAAGAAAGAAGTTTGCAAAGGGAAAGCTGAAATAGAGGAAGAGGTAGTGAAGGAAGCACAAAAGGAGAAAGCTCTCATTGTAGAGAAAAAAGAACAAAACCAATGTTGTTTTGGAGATGTTTTTACACTTACCATTGATTTCCAATGTGTAGGTAAACAAACTGATTATGAGGAGGACTTAAAGCACCTTGAAACATGGTTTGCAACACCATGCCTTGATGAGCTCTATACAAAATATGTAGATATGAAAGTTGAAGACAACATGCATGATGAACATATCAATGAAATTTTTCAGATATTGGAGTTGTGAAGAGATAAAATATGATTCTCCTCTTATGTTGCAGCAGATTGATGATGAAAAATGCACTAAAGAAGAAAATCTATGGCAGAAACCCACATAAAAGTCATTTTTTGAATCATTCCAGGACATGCTTAGAAAGTCTGGAGAAATGGAAGACCTGCACTTGTGAATGAAGAAATAGAGGTTTGAAGAATATAACAAGAAGAAAAATGTGAAACAATTTAGAAGCTACAAGAGCTGGAAGAAAAGAAGAAGAAAACTAAATCTAGTTGAAGTCAATTTTTTAGCATCGTTGGGACATAGACCACAAGGTATCTCAATTGAATTTTTATGTGGTTGTAATCAAGGGGGAGTGTTTGAGAATCTAATTCTAACCACATGCTAGGTATCGAAACCATCCATCCAAGGGTCACACTTCAGTTTTAGTTAGTCTAGTTTAGTCTAGTTACACTACAATCATTTATTGTTGATGTTCCCAATGTTGGAATGTGTAATTCGTACTTGTATTCAGTTGTGATTCTCTCTATGTATAGAGTCTGTTCCTATTCCATAGGTTAGCTAAAACTAAGTTCCTAGTTTGGTGTGATGTTGAAATATTCCCTCAACCAACTTATTGTGCGTCCAAGATAGCTTCCCTATCTTGAGACTATACCTCATGTATATATGTAACTTTATTTGATTAATGGAATATAGTGTGTATCTAAGTTTTTATCTTGGTATCAGAGCTCGTTTGGGCCTGGTGTTGGCCCCTCTTAGGCAAAGGGAAATAAAGAACATGTTGAATGTTATTTTTTTTTTTTTTTTCCATCATATTTTAATCGTAGCGGTGATAACAGACGAGCTTGGCCATGCCCTGGAGAACCCGAGCTTGGCTATTTCCTTGCCTGATCTGGAGTCTAAAATCCACATATTCTTTCAGGATGAGGCCGACGGGATAGATTTTTATGGGTTCATTACCCTACACAGCATACCAGATCTACGGCGACAATACCCCGGAAATGGGAGGTGTTAAGAGGGAAGAACAGGAGGAATTCCGAAGGACGAACCGAAAATGGGAGGTGCGACAAGGGAAGAATAGGAGGAATTGTGTGAGGTAAAGGATGAATTCGAGGGTTTTTACCTTGGAGAACCACTTTTGTCGTCAAACAGTGTGAGTTTGGCATTTTATCACAAATTTCTTCTTCTTCTAGAAAATGGATTTGGACTTTCTGTTCCACATGTTTTCTCCTGGCTCGGTATTGCAAACTCGTTGAGGGGAAATCCTTCATGGGAAGGACCGCAAAATTCTTCTGTATGCTATTATTTGGAGGAAATATGCTCGTTTTATATACTAGGATGGATACCGCATTGGAGGCTTTATTGCCATGTCCAGGGCCATAGGCGACAGGGTCTTGAAACAATATGGGATTTCAGAGCTGGATGTTACATGCACAGAATGTACAGACAAAGACGAGTGCCTCATTCTGGTCATTAATGGCCTGTGGGAAGTTATTTCAAATGATTTCATCTGTGAAGTTTCTCGAAAATTCCTCTTCAGCTACTAACCCCATCATCCTAACGGCTTCGCAGAAGGTTTCTCCGTCATTGCCGTTACAGCTGCACTTCTCACGAAGCTCACCCTCAGTCACGAAAGAAACAATAATATCAGTGTGGTCGTTGCAGATCTCTGCACAAAAGCTTATTGAAGTGGATGCCTTAGCCAAGGAATTGGCTGGTCAAAAAGATGAGGCATTATTTGTGGCCAATTCATCTTCACAGGCTTCCAAGAGGGCGTCTCCAAGAGTGACAAACGAGGCAGTTCAAAAATTTGTCGCAGCGTTGAAGAATTTTGACCATCGACGAGCCACACCAGTAAACATTCATATTTAGCAACAACAAAAAAAGATGAATCTTCCAATTCTTCCCACAAAAACAATTGCGCCATTCCCACAGACAATTGAATTACTGCATGGGGATCATTATGTATGCATGGGGATTAGAGTCCCCTGGTTGCAGAAATCGCGGGTAGATTCAGCCTCTGGGAAAAGATTGACTTAATTTTTCAAATTGGTTGACATCGTGTGCAATGATAATGATCGTCAAATATTAATTAACGAGGTTCATGAATATATGTCTCCTCCTATTGCTGAAAGTGGTGTTGTGATGAATAGTCAAGATACATGCAAACAATCTGTGTTGTTTGATGTTGATGACAAAGCCAAGGTAGTCACAGCGATAATTGCAGAGCATTCTTAGGCAGGAGAAATTGAGATGGTTGGAAATGTGCATGACATGCATGTGAATTCTAATGCATCTCCCCTGAGAGAAAGTGTCAGTGAAGAGTTGAGATTATCTACAGAACCTGTGGTTGAAATGATGTAGACTTAATAGAGGAATCAAGAAGTGAGGAATAGATCAACGATTAGAGAGCGAAAATTTCCTGATGAAAAAGGGCTGACTCTATTAGCAGTTGGCTTATGCATGGATATTATTGCTCTTCTCGTAAAGAATTTTTTGAAATCATATTGGTGGATTGGTGCTTAAATTTTCAGCCCAAGATTGCGCCGCAGGTAGCCTTGTCATAGTGGGGAGTTTTTCTTCAATGCTAGCTGTATGGGATTGCCTGATTTGATGAGTTTGTGCCTTCAAAAAGAATAGAAGATATGTTCTCCATGTGTGGAGAATTTTCCAAATGGATTTTTTTCTCTCAGATCTTTGTTCTGAGAATGAAGATCATGTCTGCATGGCATGCTCTCTATGTCAAAACATTTATTGTCGAGAAGCTTGTGGAGATTGGTTTCATGGACCTGTCTCTGTAGTCTCTCCATCTAGTTTAACTGAGCAACAACAAATGACTATTGTGGAGCAAAAGGAGCGGAATAAGGATTTTGTCACTATTCTGGGGTTGTTAATTTCTTGTGGGTTTGTTTTAGTATTCATTGGATGCTTTGTACTCTATTTGATAATAAGGAGAAAAATGGGGCAAAGTGAATGCACATTTTTAATAGGAAAACCAGAAACTAAAAATCAACCAAATCTTAATGTCCAAACACCCTCATCTGAAATTACCCCTTCTTGTTTTTTTCCAAATGACTTAATACGGATGCAAGCCTTCTGTGTTGTAGAGCTTCAAGCTGCTACAAACAGGTTCAAAGAGTTCAACGAATTGGGTCGAGGAAGCTATGGATTTATCTATAAAGTTGTTTTTTCTAGATGGAAGACATGCTCCTGTTAAAAGAGCTAATGTAGCTAGTGACACAAGTGGGTGTGAAGATAAATAAACGAAAATATCACACTCTGAGAGTCGAGGTCAACTGCAAGTAAGTCTCTTCTACGATTGATTATTGAGCGGAGGGTACTGCCTTTGATAGCGGTAGTATTGATTCAAATTTGAAATGAAAGTTTAAGGATCCCAAAATCTATAGTGGAGTTTAGGCGCTTTCCTATGTTCAAAGCCTATACCAGTCATATCTAGTGTGCATTCACAGAATTCACAGTGGGACTCATGAAGTAAAGCAATAACGTCATTTCAGAGGAGGTTGGGTCGGCGGTGTTAGCTACCCAGAATTCATTATGTTGCGTTAGAAATTGAATTGTTGTGGAATGTTGTGAGAAGGGCTCTCTTGTTCGACCAGTCTTTCAGAAATTCTTTCCTCTACCTATAGCTGCTGGTGGTTGAAGGCCTGTGATGGAAGCATGGAGGCCGAGATCCGTGGATTTTATTCCAATCTCTGGATATGAAGAGCGCAAGCTCGTTATGCTTGATCAACTCATATGGAGTACACATTTCACACAAGAGAAGAGTTGTGTGAGGAGGAGCCTAGTGCTGCCTACCTACCTAGAGGAGCAATATATGCTGCCTATTGCTTACTTCGAGGAGGAGCCTTGCCCTGTCTGCCTACTTATCTGTGCTACCACCATTCCTAGTGTGAGAGGAGGAGTGCTACCTTGCACTACCTGCCTACTTATTTTCACTGCCATTGTTGTTAGCATGTGAGGAGGAGCACTGTATTGCACTTCCTGCCTACTTATCTGCACTATGACTGTTGCTGGTGTGTGAGTAGGAGCGTTTTCTTGTGCTACATACCTACTTATCTGCACTACCACTATTACTGGCATGTTAGGAGGAGCACTGTCTTGCGCTGCCTGCCTACTTATCTACACTGCCACTTTTGCAAGCGTGTGAGGAGGAGCGTTGTCTTGTGCTACCTGCCTAATTATCTACACTGCCACTTTTTTTGGCATGTGAGGAGGAGCACTGCCTACCTACTTATCTACACTGCCACTGTTGCTGGAATGTGAGGAGGAGCATTGCCTTGCGCTGCCTGCGTACTTATCTGCACTGCCACTATTGCTGGTGTGTGAGAAGGAACGTTGCCTTGCATTGCCTGCCTACCTACCTAGAGGAGCAGTCTATGCTACCTACTAGAGCGCTGCCGAAGCATTGAGTCATTGATCGCTTCCCTCTGCGTGGAGCGTGAACAGAAGGAGGAGTATTTGCATGAAGAGGATAATGTTGACATGTGAAGCCAGAATTGAGACAGATCATTGGCTGCATGGATTGTAGTGGATCGTCGATGGAGAGAATTACCTGAAAGTTGATTTCGTGGAGCATCTCAGAACGATGTGCTATGAAAAGCTTGTTATGGAGTGTTGTGGTTTATTACGTTCTACTTCCATAATGCTTGGTGAATTGAATTGTTTCCTTGAATTATTTTTTGAAGCATGTTGAGCCTGATAAACTTAGCATGTAAATGCTATTTGTTAGAACTGATCACTCTAAATACAACAAATTGAAGATGGAAGATTCAATATGAATAGGCCAAGCTTGGATATGTTTTTTTTAGAAGAAATTGATTGAAGTAGTGGAAGAAAATTTCAAAATATGGAGAAAAGTAGAAGCAAAAATTATTGTGATGGACAACAATCGAGTTTGTGTGAGTTCGTGGAATAGACTTATGATCATGGTAAAGTTTGAGTCATACATTGCAACTGGGGAAATCCTACATGTCACATATTGTTAGTTGTGGTATTTGAAATGTTTTATGAACATTCTATAAGACCTAGAGAGGCATGCATACCATTTGTTATGTGTTCCCTCTATTAGAGAGTTTTAACACCCTGGAAGAGTGTTTCATGCGGGGTGGATACACTTCGGTGGGCCATAAAAATATTGGTTTTAGACTCCATGAGGTGAAATTTTATATCAAAGGGGAGTTCATCGAGAGGTTGGATGAACCATGTATGTGAAGGACATCCTAGTATACTAGCGGTTGCAGCAGTTGGGAACCCATGCATTTCGGTAGATGGTTGTTCCTTTATATGGAAATCGAGAATAGCATGAACAAGATATAAAGTGTAATTACCAGCGGTTGGGAAACGATGCATTTTGGTAGATGGTTGTTCCTTTATATGAACATTGATAATAGCATGAACAAGATACAAAGTGTAATTACCAAACAAAACCAGTGTAATTACCAAACAGGACTAGATGTAGATTTTGTAGATGGATATTGAGACAAGTAGTCATTAAGGGGGTGTGGTGGAATGTGTAATTCATACTTGTCTTCAGTTGTGATTCTCTCTATGTATAGAATCTGTTCCTATTCCATAGGTTAGAAAAAACTAAGTTCCTAGGTTGGTGTGAGGTTGAGATATTCCCTCAACCAACTTATTGTGCGTCCAAGGTAGCTTCCATATCTTTAGACTATACCTCATGTATATATGTAACTTTATTTGATTAATGGAATATAGTGTGTATCTAAGTTTTTATCTTCCAATGTAATATTATATAACTAATTCATAATATTCAGGAGAGAAATTTTGTGCTGCACTTATTTTTAGTTTTCAATTCTGGTCAGAACTCACACAACTTAACTAACAAAAAAAGCATAATGTTATTTAATCACTTGTTTAAATCCTCACTGGCTACCATCAATTATTTGTGCCAATCAAGGGACTCACTTGTGAATCATTTGTACGATCTGAGGACGGGTCAAATTTTTTTAATATAGGCGATCCTATTCGAGACTAAGATCTATAATATGCATCATTATATTCCAGCATAAAATCTATAATATACATCATTATGTAAATCTCAGTATTTTTGAAAAAAAAAAAAAAGAGTAAAAGATCGAGTAAAATTTAAAATTTAGCAATCAAATTTGAGGAGAAGTGTATCCATGGTTCCAAAAAAACTTGATCTCGTACTATTATATTGTTATTTTTATTTAAAATATAATTAATTCAATAATTAATGACGAATAAGGGTTAGATACCTCTGCTAATTAACTAGGTAATTATAATGGAATGTTA
Source organism: Pinus albicaulis (assembly GCA_034641835.2). Taxonomy (NCBI): domain Eukaryota; kingdom Viridiplantae; phylum Streptophyta; class Pinopsida; order Pinales; family Pinaceae; genus Pinus; species Pinus albicaulis. Next base: position 269,388,012 of record CM076576.1, read on the forward strand.
TGTCAACTAAATAATTATTGATTGGAAATTAATAATGAACATGTTTTAATACAACTGCTAATTAATTAAGCAAATACAATTGGAAACGGAACTGATGATGGAGTTCAAAATTGAGGTAACATGTCTAGCAGCAATGGGACATATTGAGGATGTATGGAGGTGAGCTAAACACCATAAAAGCCAACGCAGCTACAACGATTGCACTCTCTCATGGCGTTCCAACACAATAACCAGGATTCAATGAATTTAGGTGAACCATGTTATTTATAGAGCTAGAATCCATTTCCAGGTTTAACACGGGAATTTCATCTATACCTCAGTTTGCACCATTACTTAACCACCCCATTGCCTTATTGGGTTGCTCATAGCCTAGTTTGTCTTGCAGGTCATACAAATTAATTTCCTAACCTGTCTAACTTGTCTTACAGGTCATACAACTCAATTGGCCTAGGAACAAAGAGCCTCAGCCTTCTGTCACAAAGTAATTTTTGTGTGAACACTTTACTGTGGTGATCTTTTACCTTGAGTAAACCGTTACTGTTTTCAATTCCTGCTCGACCTTAAAATATCGCATGTTATATAATAGAGCATCATTTTTGCTGGTGGATGGCTTGGTTTTTGGAATATGTAATTCCTACTTGTCGTTGGTTGTGACTCTCTATATAAGGAGTCTATTCCTACATTATAGGAGGTAGCTAGAACTATATTTATTACTAGTTTAGTGTGTGGTTGAGAATCTCTTAACCACATTATTGTGCGTCCAAGATTGATTTCCTATCTTGAGACTATCTCATGTATAAATGTGTGTAATCTCTTTGATTAATTAATAGAGTTTTCATATTGTAATTTTATCTTGGTATCAGAGCCCGTAAGGGCCTTTGGCCCTTCCTGGGCATAGGAAAATAAATTATTGTAATTATATAGTTTATTAAAAAAAAATTTCCCATTGCAACATTGGTAAGAGATCTTTCGAAGCTGGAGCACTGATGTTGAGTGAATGCGTGAAGAGATCTAAGAGTCCGTGAGATGGTCCGTGAGAAATGTATCAATCTTCCTACTGGATCATAGTTGTTTCCTAAGAAACCAACACTGTGTAAAGTTTGTGCCATATCGCTTCATCCGGTGGGGTGAGAGAGGCCTGGCCCCTCCTAGGCCGAGAGAAATAAAGAGCCTAAAGCCTCCGTGGGCGAGATTGAGAAGTATGACGTTGTTGTTAGCTGCGCTTGGAAATTCAGAAGACCCCACCTTGCTTCTAGTGGTGTCGATGTCTATACTGCTCTTATTGAATGCGATCCTTTAATTAAGGTGGCTGTAGCGTTAGAAAGGGCCGCACTTTCAGATAAGTACTTTACTAAGAGGAAGCTCTACCCAAATGTTGTTTTTTTATCCAGAGATGTCGTGCTGGATTCATTGTATGATTATGTTTGGTGAGAGGTATCACCCCTTTTTTGCCTTCTAAATTCATTGTATCTCGTGGAGACCAAATAGAGGTCGTGGAGGCCAAACCTGGTGGAGCTCTTCGAGCATTTCTCTTGGAGATGCACAATTAGAGTTGTTGGAGGAGTGTGTGCTATAAATGTTGTCTATGGTGTTCAATGAGAAAGAATACATCTGTGATTTTCCTCGTTAGAAGAAAATGTGGCCACATATAGTTTGGGGATTGTAAAAGATATAATTGATATTTGGTATCATTTCTGAGATATCTGCATTGTCAAGTCGAGTAATTGTGTGAGCGATATTCATTATACCATCTATATCCTCCAAGTGTAAACCCTGACAGTTTCCTCATGGCTGGAAGCCTCAATAATGTTTCCAAAGACCGTCGTCTTATGACCGCCGAGGCGAGCCGTATGGAGAAACTCTTGGGATTCAAATTAGAATTTTGTGTTTCACTTAGCATATGAAGATGCTAACAGGGAGAAGGGGAGTTGTGATACTATATGCATACATGTTATTGGGTTTGGGATTTTTGCAATCTGTAACTCATGGTTTCGAAAATCTGACAAGTAGTGAACAACAAATTGAAAGCACATTCAGATTCATGCATTCAAGGATTTGGACTCATGCAGAATCTGTTGCTTTCTTTGGTGGTGGTTCTCAAGAACAAGCGATGGAACACAAGGGAGATCAAGGTCAGACTTCCGCGCAAGGGGAGTTAGCTCATGCATTGCGGTTCCTAGCTTTTGTGGTATCACAAAGCTTTCTAGAATTTGGTGATGTTATTTAACTTCATGGAAATTTCTGGGACTTTTAGGGGGTATCAGTAGAATAATGGAACTGGATGAGTTGTTGGATGCTGCTCAACAACATTTAGATCCTTCCATCTATCTGGTCTCTCTTCAGTGCCTGCGATTTGTTGGTGGTGAGCATTGGAAAAAAATAAATATGAATAATGATACTCAACTATTTTTTTTGTATCAGATGGTGGGCACTTGGGGTCAGCTTCTCTTCCCAAAGCCTTGGAAAGATTTATGCCTTTGGTATGATATGCATAAAAGCAAGGGGATTAAGCCCATTTTAGAAGGTATGATCACAACAGGTTGGATGTTCAAAGCATATGAAAGAGAGAAGAATGGAAGCGGATTTATGCATTTTTATTAATAGATCTCAGTGCTCCCATGATGTCATGTTGCCTATGTTTAATATTTCTTTAAGAGTGGTCATGTGAGTAATGTAAATCTGGTTGAAAGAATTAATTTATTTATTGTGACATTTAGTTTGGGAAACTATTGTCACGAGTGTAAGTCTTTGTTGGAATTGCCCATTCCAACAATAGACAAATTTGTTTGCAGGAATCATTTACTACCAGATATGATGAAGACATAACAATGAAAATGGCATCAAAAGATAGTGTATGAAGGTACATCATATATTGGAGGATGATCAATTTTGTGTGTGCCTAGTGTGATGGAAACATATCTGCATGTTCAATTGCGAGGAGATTAGCTCGACAATGGGTCTTCGTTGTTGTAGCCTATCAGGGAGCATGAGGAGGCATGCTTGGAAGCGGTCACTAGCCTTGATATTGTGAACAGGGGAAGTGGTGTTACGTTGCGATGTCATGGGAATTAGATACTGAAACAATAAATTTTGTGTATAAAATTGTTGAATTTTATGCATGTTGATAGTGAATTTGTAGACAACGGAGGATGGGACCGTGGAGTCCTGGATTATTGTTTTTGAAGGGAAAATTGTGTCTCCTCGTGTGGCTGTGAGTGCCTATGTCTGGATCATCTGTGCTGGAATGCACTACATTGAGTCCAGTTGAAAAGTCTTCAATCCAGTTCTTCATCAGTGGACCCTTCAGAGGTATTTTTGGAGAAAAATGGTTGCTGTTATAATCATCTTTGGGCAGAGATAGAGAAATTAAATTTGAATATTTTATGCTTTATTTAGTTTCTTTGAATCATGTTTAAAGTTATTGAGCCTTATTGAGCCTAGCTAACTCAATGTAGGTAAATTTATTTTGTTAAAATTAGCTACTCTAAGAAATGATAGGTGAAACGTGAAGTTCCAAGTTTTAATTGACGATGTCAAAGATACCCAAGATGTGAGCAACGAAACAGGAGGTAATGAAGCAAAAAAAACTATTATGATGGACAAAAAAGTAAATGTTTGTTTTAGTTAGCATGGGTTTATAGGATAGAATCCCTAGCATGTTATAAGAAAGTCTAGTATGGTTTTGTAAGTGGTCATTGTATGTACCTGGAAACTCCAAGAGATGGAGTATGGAATGTAAGCCTTGTAAAGGCATGTGTAAAGTTAATGGTAATCTCAAAACCACCTTGTAATGGTTTATGGTAAACCGGAAACCATATTTTGTAACTTTAAAGTGATGGTTTGTGGTGAACTAGAAACCACATACAGAGCCTTAGTGGCTATAGAGCCTTAGTGGCTATAGGTGCCCCGGGTGCACACAAGAGCTTGAATGCTCATAGGAATAGGTGGACTGCAGTAAACACCTCACTCAAAAGTCTTAGATATTGTTGTTTCTGAGCATAGGAGGGTCGATGCATGTTTCTATCTGAAATTCGCGTCGAAAGGTGCAATCAACGCGATTGTTAGGGATTCTTATTTGGATGTGAATATTTGGCTTAGAAAGGCACTGATCTCTCTCTCTTTTTTGGAAGTTCTTCACATAGGATTCGCTTGTTTGTGGTGGATTTGATTTGCAGACATTATTGTCATTTATTCACATGGGATTTTCCCGGTGGTGGTAGATCTGAGTCGCAAACACATTTTTTGGTGGTTCCACACATGGGATTTGCCCAGTGGTGGTAGATCTGAATTGTAGACACTTTTTTTTTGATACAGGTACATGTATGCAGTGATAATGGTTGACAGAACCATGTATGTGAAGGACATCCTATGAGACCAGCAGTTGCAGCGGTTGGTACCCATGCATTCTAGTGGATGGTTGCTCCTTTATATGGACATTGACATATCCTTTTTTTTCTTATGATTGATCACAACTAGATTATGTGAATCAATATCATGACAAGTAGTCATTAAGGGAGGATGTTGGAATATGTAATTCCTACTTGTCGTTGGTTGTGACTCTCTATATAAGGATTATGTTCCTACATTATAGGAGGTAGCTAGAACTATATTTATTCCTAGTTTAGTGTGTGGTTGAGAGAATATCTTAACCACATTATTGTGTGTCCAAGATAGATTTCCTATCTTGAGACTATCTCATGTATAAATGTGTGTAATCTCTTTGATTAATTAATAGAGTTTGCATATTGATATTTTATCTTTGGTAACATTTATCGCTTGATATTTAAAGTTTACATCACATGACACACACACTTTTCATCTTTAAAGTCTACAATGAATGGCATAATTTTAGCATTTGAATTTTAAAGGTTGATTTCCAAATGCATATTTTTCCTACCTGCATGTGAAATTTTGTCTCTTCTCTGGGGTTTTCAGGGGGCAAATGTAATTTGAATTTTAACTGGTAAACAAATTAAATGTTTTAATAAATTTATTTAGAATTGCACTGTAAGTAATTTATTTTTTGTAAAATTTCTACGATAGGTATTTGAATCATTGTACAGCATAAGGGACAACAACATCTAACTGTCCCCTAGCCATCCAAATGAGAAAACCTGAGAGAATTAAAGGCTTCATTAGCCTTTTTATCACTTCTGAAAAGAGCCAGGGAAATCCTAAAATTATTTAAGTTATATGTAAATGAACCTAAACTACTGTGTTATATTAATGTACTACATTTATCACTTAAAAAAAACAATTAATAATAAAGCATGATGCAATATATTTAGTAACAAATATTACTATACAATGCTATAATACAAATTACACTAGAAATATAATACATAAATGAAAGTGCCAAAGAATGATGCAACTGGTCTAAATAATGAATAATAAAATGTGTTTTATTTGTGGTAGGTTAGTGTGAGTTCATGTTTTTTTTTAAGCAAACATATAATATTCTATAATTGTTTTAATAATTCATATCAAGAATTGAAATAAATGCAAATAAATAGAGTTATCTAATATTATATGAAACTATTTCTTGGCCAAGATAATAAAACTAAATAACCATAACAATTCTTGTAATACAAATAATATCCTTGAGGGTTTAACTTAAAATCAACAATGAAAGATTATAAAAATTGCATAAATTGTTAGAGTATTTGTATAGTTCAGTCCATATAAAAACCACATCCTAAGGGAATGTAAGTTACTGGAAGCACCAAAAGTAGTAGTTTACAAAGGCCAAGATTTAAGTGATATACAAATCTTGATTACTTTTAGGACACATGTAACCAAGTGAAAGATTGTAAAAATTGCAGAAATTGTTATAGTATGTGTATAGTTGAGTCAATAAGAAAACCACATTATAAGGGAATGTAAGTTACTAGAAGTAGTTCATAGAGATCAAGATTCAAGTGATATACAAATCTTGATTACCTTTAGGACACACTTCACTCAAGGATAACTAAAACTTAATATAAATGTATGAAAAGAGTCAACACATTAAAAACTAGAAATGAAACTATATCAATGTTTATTTATGGATTAAAATCATATAAAAAAAGAATGTTTTCTCTTCAAAATTTACAAAAAAATTGTGTATTCAAAGTAACCATGGAAATAAGAATATGGAATATATAAGAAATAATGAGTTGAAGTAGTTCAAATTGTACAACTTACAATCATTAAAATCAATTAAGTTCCATAATCACCATGTGGTGTTGTGTACATGTGGTGTTATGTACATGTTGTGCATGTGGTGTTGTGTACATGTGGTGTCATGTACATGTTGTGCAGTTGGTGTTATGTACATGTGGTGTTTTGTACACATTGTGCAGGAGACATGGTGTACATGTGGTGTTGTGTACATGCCGTTCAGGTGGTGGTGTGTGTAGACAGTACGGTGTACATGTTATACGTGTGACACTGTTTTACATCTACTATTATGTGCATGTTATACATGTTTTGTTGTGCACATGTGGTATTGTGTGCATCTTTTACATGTTGTTTTGTGTACGTAGGGTACTATGTATGTTCATTGTGTAGTCGTGGTATCGTGAATTTTATATTCGTTTTGTTATACTCTATGTATGTACATGTATTGTGTTGTACATCGGAGTAGGTGTATGTATTGTGTTGTACAGCCGGTGTAGGTGTATGTATGGTCGGATGTTGTATGTTGTCTATGGATGTGTGTATTATGATGTACATTGTGTATGTGTACATGATTGAAGAAAGGAAAAAGGAATTGGGTGTTTGCCTGGTGTGGCAACTGATCCAATGTGTGTACGAAAAGGACAAATGATACAGGTAGAAGTGAAGGGTTTATTACATGATAAGTATTAGTATTTTATTACAATTTATTATGCATGTGATTTATCATTATGATTTATGATGGTTACATGTGATCTATGATTTTGGTTTATGATGATTTCTTGTGATTTATGACTTTGATTAGTGATGGTTTTGTTTTGAGCTAACCAGATATGATATCTTTATACATGATGATTTGATCAAACAACTAGTTTCACTTGTTACGACACGAAGTGAACAAAATTGCAAGTGTACTTCATTAACGAGGTAACAATGAGGCATGATTTTAGTTTATTTCAATTCATTTTGAGTCTAATGGTAATTATGTGGTTGGTACATGGAGCATGGAAATTCCTATTTGGGTGATTGGATTTTACTGCAAGAATTAGCAACAACAAAAAATTGAATTGAAATAGGCAGCAGTATGTTCATAAAGCACTTTAGGAGTAGGGCCATTGTGGGATAGTGGTACCCCATAGATTCCATTGATTTCTATCAGCATTCTATGACTGATATGATGGTTGAGGTAGGTATATGCCTTTGTTTTTGTATTTTCTCATGTGAGGAAGCCTTGCCACTAGATGGATCTCCTAAGATAGGGGATGTTGGGGAACTTGGAAGCTGAGTGATTGTATGGAAGGGGATGACCAAATTTCCTGAGGGACTGTGTAGTAGAGAAGGGAAGGTCAGCAATGTATTTGTTTTGGTCATTAGAATTTCCAAATGGAATCAAATTCACATTGGGAGTGAGCCCTAGAAAAATAAGTCGGTAATAGTCATTGAGAGGAAAAATGGTGCAGGATTGTAACGATGGACATTGGATGCAGTTTGAATTGGACATTGGATTCTGAACTTCCTGGGAAGGAGGTGAATCCTTGTACTACTTTGAGGGTGGAGGTGTGAGCCTCTGGATTCCCTTCTTGTTGATGCAGGCATCGTATCCTTTTATTTAATGGTTGAGAAAATGTTCATCTCTTTATATGTGTATATTATTGTAAATATTGCATCGAGTTGGATTTATAACACTCCATAAACAGTATGGTTGTATATGTTGTTTCTATTGTAAATACAGTAATGAGCTATGTTATAAAGCTCAAGTAAATGGTACGATTTTCATGTTTTCAACATGTGGTCATTGTAAATAGTTCAACGCGCTATGTTACAAAGCTCCATAGGCAGTATGTTTTTTCTTTGAGTGGTCTTGTTGGTCGTAGGTATCATTGAACACTTAGGAAGGTGCTCTCCCAAAGGGGAGGGTTCTGTAACAACCCTAGTTAAAAAAATATATGTAAAAAAAATATAAGACTAAGGTCATGGGATATGTATTCCAAGCTTAATGGTTGGAAAAAAATCCTAGTGGGTGTTCATTTCAGTTTATTATGGCTAAAGGAAATTGGAAAAGGAAATGGAAAAGAAATTTGGAAAGGAAAGAGGCATTTATTGACATTTGTTTATGAAAATAATGGAAATTAGGAGAAAAGGAAGGTGAAAGATCATAGATTGTTTGTGAGGATGAAATTTAAGGAAAATCATGGAAAATGAAGAAAATAGAGGCCTCAATAATCAAAAGGCTCCTGAGGATCAGTTGGAAAGTTTTTTTCTCGAGATTTTGTTAGTTCATTTTTGGAGATATCTCTCTATTCTCTCTCTCTCTCAATCTTGGAAACTTAGAGTTTTCTTGAAGCACTTTAGCGTTGCATCAAGAAAGGAAAAAGGAAATAAAGAAAGGAAAGATAAAGCAAGGAAGAGAAGGATCAAGTAGCTACATCAGATTTACTTACATGTATCGACTTTCATGTGATATTTCCTTAGTATATTTGGAATGCATGGTTATGCATGTATATTCTTAGTTCTATTGTATTCATTGTCATGGATTTTTCCAGGCATAACAATGTTGTTCAATCTTGCCTTGTGATTTCTAGATAGCCATGATGTGATGGGTTTCTCATGTTTTTGTTGGGTTGGATGGCAGATGGATTTTAAACTAAGTGAGGTGGATCTCTGAATGAAATAAAACATGGCCTAGTGATCCCTGAACCAGATTTTGGATTGTGGCAAACAGATTAGCCTAGTAACCCCTAGACCAGACTATGGGTTGCGGTAAAGCTGGGTATTTTTTTCCTAATCCTCGACTAGTGAATGGTGGGATATATAGTAAAGCATTGAGGTGGTTGCCTTTGATCAAGCCTACAAATACTTTCCGGTGAAAGGCGAGATATATGGTAAATCCTAGAGGGTGGTGTCAAGATTATGACTTAGAAATCCCTGGATCACATTGTCGATTTTGGTAAACCCTAGATTCTAGGAGACAAGAAAATTCCTCATGGTGTAGGTGGAGAAATATGGTGTTATCCATGCTTGTTTATGACCTAGTGATCTAATGAGGATTGTGGTAATTCTTGGTGCTATTGATGAGGGTGAGGTGGTTTAGCCTTGGGAAGCCCTGGTTGATTATTTTGGTTTTGATTCCCATAATCATGCTTGGAATATGGCACAGGGGTGATTGGCTGAAGAAATATTTGGCTTAGCCAATCTATCATCGGGTGGAACATGGTAGTCCCATAGGAGGTTGTATTTTTCATTCAGTAATAAGAGTTCATTTCCTTGGTATTCCATGTGTAAATGTATCGGTTCATATATGGCTCTTATGGTTGTTGTATCCTCATTATTTTTGTTGTTTATATGTTGGTTTTGAATATGTTTTATGAAAGTGAAAATGTATGGTTATCATGATGTTTTTATTTGTAAAGGAATGAGAAATGAACACATAACCTAGTAGACGATAATGCAACTAATGTGATAAGGCATCAATTCTTCTCAGTGATTCTCAGATAAATATAAGATCCTTATGCCGAGATATTTTCTTTAAACCTATAGAATGCATATTTGTGACATGATTGAAAAAATTCCTAACATGGATAGTAGGGGTCCAGTCAAGTCCTTGTTCAAGTATTCAAATATATATCATTTTTTTCATGTTACTTTTAATTTTTTTAAGTTTCATCGAGTTTTGGCTAGTGGCCTGACTCATGGCCTTAAAAAAGTGGCACATAATCCGGAGTGGCTGGCACATAACTACTTGGAAAAGTCCCTAGTCGCATGCATGCCTCACTGTGGGAGTGACTAAAGGGTCCCAGTCGCATGCACTCCCATGTTAAGGGAGAAACTGAGGCTTTAATGTAGAAAAATGCTAGGTTTTGTCAGGGGTTTGTCACCTAGAGGGGTTGTATGGATTCTTGGGGTTCTGTTGGATATCTAGAAGGTCATATTGGTTGTGTTTTGTTGGCTCCGGTTCCTTAACTGTATAGGGGGATTTGAATCAAATCATAGTACCCTCTCGTATCATGTTTACTCTAGTTGTTCAATTACTTGGTTATGTGTGGGAGGAGTGTGTTAGAGAGTGGTATCAGAGCAAGGTTTAACAATTGGACTGGATGGGTTGAATGTGTTTGTGATGCATACATGTCAAATGCATATGTGTTCTTTATGCTTGTGCTTTATGATGTTGTTGATGGGATGTGTTTGTCATGAATGCATTTCATATGTATATGAATTTTCTATGCACGTCAATATCTGTATGTTATTATACATGAATTTTCATGGTTATAATAATACATGTATAGTAGGTCTGAAATGCTTTGTGAGGTCATTGTATTTGGTTTGTTTCATTATGATGTTATTGGTTGTTATTATGCTAATGCGTTGGATAATATAGATCAGGAGATGAAGACTATTAGAGTGAGGTTGTAACACTAAACTTTAGGGTAAGAGAAAATCATCATATAGGTATTGTATGTTTGGTATGAAGGTATGTTAGTTGATGGATTTCTATATGCATTAGGATTATATACATGCTCATCATTTTATTGTTGTTGTGGTTACGTGCATGCTAAATTCTACTGAATGAGTGTGGTAATATGCACATTTGTTGAATAGTCATGCATGATAGTAACTTGTTGTTACATCCATTGCTTTTGTTGTTATATGATAGTTAACTTGATGATTAGGGTCATTACATTAAGATATTGATGTTATCTGTATCATTTTGATCTAGATTGGTTTGTGTAAATGGTTATGGTTATGGCATTCAAGTATGATATTATGTATTTGTGATATTGTGTTGTACTAATCTAAACTCACTATGTATATGTGATTGGTATGCATGAATGAAAATTGTTTATGAGTTAATGATGTGAACATGTTAGCTATATAGTGTTATGGACATCATGACCTTATTTATGTTTTAGTTGATGTTTTTTGAATTATATCATGATAATCTAGATTGATTGTGTAGAAAAGATAGCCTCCCCTTATATACATTGAGGTATGAGTGGCTTATGTCATCTCTTGGTGTTTGAATGTTTGACTATGTCATTTATTTGGTGTTTGAGTGTTTGGTGTCTATTATTTCATATATTTTTTGCTTGACTGTTTGATTATTTACATTATATGAGTATGTGTCTATGATAATGCATGAAGAAATGATTTTTTTTAAGATGTTTGTACTAAAACATATGTGTTGACACGACTGCTATTTACTTGGGTGTAGGTAGGTGATAGTCATATAAGTATGTATTATAATTAATGAATGTGAGTTGAGTGTTGATTATGACATGATTGTTAGTCTTGCTAAATGTTTATTTCAAATCAATAGATATGTTGTCTTGATATTTGTAACATGCAACTTATATGCGTGAAAGGTTGCAAGGGAACATGCTTGGTAATAGCGTGACAAGGTAATACTTGATGTGTTTATATAACTAATAGTTCGGTGATGTGATAATACATGGTAAGACTTGATTGAAACAAGGAAAAATGGTAAAAGAAATGAATTGGATAAGAATTCCTTTTGTTATGTTTGGAAACCCTAATTCCAAATGAATGATTTCTATGCATATAGGAAGTCCTCTTAACCTTGATTTTGTCTGAAATTATGTGGATATGTGCTATAGTCATGAACATGTATTTGAAAATTATATTAAATAGTTTCTAGTGTAGCTAGATCCATCAAGGGAATTGGAGTCCCTTGAGAGATGGCATGAACGTGTTCAACTATAACGCCACATGGTTGGAATAATAAGGTAAGGTAATTAGTATGTTAATTATGCTTATTTATGCACTAATAGTTACATGTTTATGGAAGTATGATGCAAGTAATTGCATGCATAAGAGTATGCCATGAAATCTTGAAAAGGTTCAAGTTGAGATTTCCTTTGGAAGAAATGGGAACCATTGGGATTGAGTCATGGTGTTTGTTGTTAGACTTGCGCTTTTGGTCTTTTGTGTTGTGTTTATGCTTGATCTGCGGTCTTGGTTACATATAGTGCATGATCATGCCACTTTCTTTTGGTTATGTATTTCTTTTGGTTTTCAAGGTCTTCTTCTTGTTTGTTTCTTATTATTTCCTTTTATGTTTTGAGTCTTGGGAATTGGTTTGGGAAAGAGGAAAGATAATGAAATTTGAGGAAGGATTTATGGAACCTGATAGGTAAATGTAAGACTTGGATGAAGATCGATGCATGTATAAAGGACGTGGAAGTTAAGAATATGACAACTGGTTGGACTACTTGGGTCCATTGTGGTAAATGGATGATGCATTAGGGGAATTTTGAGGTCTAAAATGGGCCTCCTAAGAAAAATGTACAACCAAAATATACTTTATAAGAGCCAATAATATTCAAGAAGATGATATCAACCGTGGGGGATGATTCACCATTTTTGGAGTAAAAAGGTAAAAATATTAAAAAATAATAAAATAATAATACTACTTTTTCAACTATTATTTTCAACTGATCTCCCTAAGGTTTTACTCAAATTTCGAGCGGTAGTACTCGTTGGATGAAAAATTTAATTCCTCGTCCAATGAGTACCCATGTTGCATACTTTCAATGAACCCCACTACATGAAAAATGATAAATACATGAAAAAACATGATTGTAATCACATTTTTCATGTGTTTCTTATTTTTCATGTAGCAGAGTTCGTCAAAAATATGCAACATGTGTACTTCTTGGATGAGGAATAAAATTATGCATCCAATGAGTCTTTTTTCTCGAAATTTGAGTAAGCCCATAGGGAGATAAGTTGAAAATACGAGTTGAAAAAATAGTTTTTCCTTTTTTACCTCTAAAATTTGATGATGTAATCTAATCTTATTTTATTTTTTCCACTATAATTTTATAATTTCCTTAGGAGGCCCATTTTAAACCTCAAAATTCCCCTAATTGTAGTAAAAACATGATAAAGGTAATCGAAAAGGTAAAGTAAATGGATTTGAGATGTGAGATGCTTTTGTTAAGTTTGGACCTATTGTGAGCTTCATTATGATGATATCTATATATGTATACATGTATGTATGTATGTATGTATGTATGTATGTCATGTCTGACAGGGTCGTCATTGATCATGACTATTTTTATGCTGATTATTATATGTATATATATGTATGCATGTAATTCCATGTCTAACAGGGTCATCAGGAACCATTCTCATAGAGGAATGATTGATTACGCAGATGAATGGTATGAAGACGTTCCTAGTTTATGAGGAATCAATTAAGAAAAGTAGCCCTCACATATCTACAAGGTTAGTATTATGTGGTTATGAATTGATATTATATGTTTATACTATGTTAATGTTTATGTTATGGACAGGTAATTTTGAGGGATACATCAACAAAATGGAAGCAGTGTGATCGATGGCATGCTGGAACATGCATGAATAGTGAAAGGACCCTAGAAGTAAGGTTGTTTTGTAGAGTCAGTGTGTGGTCTATGGATGTGCAGTAAAGGTATTTTTTATATGTTGTACATGTTGTACTTGTGATTTTGTGTACATGTAGTTTTTTGTATATATTGTTGATTTTTTAGTAGCTTGGGAGGCACTCCAAGCCCTAGAGTTAGGGAATTGGAGGGAAAAGCGCCACAAGAGTCACTTGTGGGCTTGGAACCCAAGCATGTGGTTTTATACCCATTGGGATTTGGGCACAAAACGTGACACATTTTCGACATCTGATTGATGAGGATGATAGTGATCATGGAGATGAATCTGATGCATCAAAAATCATCTGATTCTAAGTTGTTGTTGAAGAGTTATGAATTTTTGAAGTTATGTGTGGGTTTGCATGAGTTGAAGTCTAGATCGGCTTGGTGATAAGAGGACCTATGATATAAGTTCATGCCCCTTTTTAGACATTGGAAGAAGCCCTCCTTTATGGTATATATAGAAGGTGTTGTAGAGCTCTTTAGCTCATCCATTTATGCAAAAAGTACAAAAGAGATCAACTTGTTGACGAGGATATTCTTCTGACATAGCCACAAAAAGGAAAGAATAAATCAGCATGGAGGAATAAAGTTTTTTGAAGCCAAACTTAGGAGATCAGATTTCCGTTTCGAAGTTTGCAAGCTTGTTCTGGAGGCTGAGTGCAAGGATACTATTATAAGGTGATTTGGGTGGAGTGCAAACCCTTGAGAAGGGTTGTTGTAGTCAAGAGGAGTCTTGATATAGCAAGACACAACAATAGGAGGGAGGCTGGAGGTATTTTATGGATTGGAGCAACCCAAAACATCAGTCAAGGTCCTCCTCCCCTCTTAGAAGGGTAGCCGAAAAAAAGTAAAGGAATTCTCATGTAGATTGGAGCACTCTTAGGGACTATGGTTGGGTTCCATAACCAATCCAGAAATGAAGCGATCGAATGACCCTAAAATAGTCAGTTGGAGCATGTATTTTAGGTGCATCTAATGTGTGTTGGGCCACAATGTGTGATCAGATTTGGATATTTTCAATGGAAACCTATGGAATTCAAGAAGGAAGGGCTAACGTGTTGGTTAGAAGCCCTACCCAATGGGTAGTTTCCATATTTAGTGGAAAAAATTATAGGTAGCCTTTGGGTGCCATGTGATTGGGTTGACATGGAGTGTCAGTTTCCCTAATCACTTAGAAAATATTGTAGTAGTTGTCGGAGCCTAGATTTGTGCAATAGATCCTCTATTGCAGAAGGAAAGGGAAGTTGATGAGAAGTCTACTCGGAGACATGTGTAAGGGTATCCTAAATGATTGGATGCCCTAGCTAGGTGCAAATGCTACAATTTGGACTTGGTCACTCATGGATTGTTAGAGGGTAGTGTGAGAGTGGACCGAGTGTGAATGTGGATTGGGAATTTATGCTCTGCTAGAGGACAATTTGATAGTTCCCAAGTTGGAGCCTAGTGTGCAACACCTTGATTGAGAGAGCTAGTTTCTAAAGTGGCAGTTGTTGGAGCTCAAGGAAATGATCATCTAGGAGTATTTTTTGAAGCCCGAGACTTGTGTGCAGAGAATATTTTATACAATAGATGATAGGTAGTCCTCCTATCCTATGTTCATTGTGGGATATGTACATCTTGTAATGATAGGTAGCAACTCCTGTGCCCTGTGTTGGTCTTCATCGGAGCATTGAAAGAAGACCATGGCGAGCTAGAGTCCTTGATTAGCTCAGGAGCAACAGTAGGCAGATTGAGATTTATTCACAAGTGGATTTGTGAACAACTCAATAGAACTCTTGATTGATTGATGTATTGGTGGACAAATGATCAACTAGTGAGAATATTGGATACTTGAGATTTAGTGGCCAAATAGACTTGGATAATTGATAGAGGTAGGAGCTACAAATCGGGAGACGAAGGACCAAGATGGGATATGGTACTACCGAGAGGAGATGAGAGAGAACACTATAGCCAGATGGTCAAAGTATCTTATTTTGTATGTTGTAGTAGTGGCTGTATGAGGGTCATTATCCCTGGTATAGGAGCCCTAGAGCTTTGTATTATATCAATTAGATTAATATAATTAAGTTAGGTTGAATTTTTTTCTTTAATTTCTATATTCTATGCATTTGTGATTTTTTTTTTATTCCAATGTGCAAAGTAGTTCTGTTAAGAATATTTGTTTGGTAGTGATAGAGATTTTATGACTCTATACTAGACCCAAGGTCGTGGAAATTTAACATGGTTTCAAAGCGTATCAGAGCTACTTTGGAGATATTGAATCAAAGTATGCATATTGAAGAAACTCAGAGGGAGTTGTTAGTTTGTAGATCTTGGAGCAGAGGTTTTAGCTAGAGACATGGAAATGTTGTCTCGACTGCCATGGAAGTGAGATTAGCTGGGAGTTAGACGAGGCTAAGCCATTGCACAGTTGTGAAACTCAAGAGCTCAAGGGATTAGCATGAACCCAAAGATTTCATATTGCACAATTGAGGCCAGGTTGGGAAGATGAGATGCACAATTCTGGGAGGCAAGGTTAGTCTTGAGAACTCAAATTATGAAGTGTGCAGTAATTGAAAGTAGGAAATGCACATTGCATAGTGTCAAGGGACAAGTATTCAGCTTGAAGGTTGGAACTATGCAGTGTGTAGTTGAGGAAGGTCGGATGAGGCTAGGCTTCTTTGGAACTTCTAAAAATTGGCTAAGTGTGGAAGTGAAGAGACTAATGTGAACAATGATATGACTTGATTGTGATCCCACACTTAAACACTTTGACAACACAACAACTTATATAATGAAGATATGTTGACAACATATTCCCCTCAATGTGACAACCTTGTGATGATTTTATGACATGTGCGAGACTAAAGGTACGCTTTGTGGAGACCATGACGAAACTTATTTGACAGTGCTTAAAATTTTGGGAATGAGTGTGACTGATGTTTACATGGTTATAGGAACTCATACACACAAATATAAACCATTCAAACCACCAGAATAAGCATGCATACATGGTGTGGTAGCTAAAATTTGAAAATACGTGAATTTCTAAAGTGTGAACGACTCTTGCAATATGCGGATGACAGTGAAAGTAACACATGTGAGAGAAAATATAAAATTAAAATGACACTAATTGGAGTAAAGGAAAGAGAATTGATATCGGAAAACATGAAATCAAAACTCATGTAAACAAAGGTGTGTGAAAGTGACAGTTTGCAAAACTCACCGAAATGGAAGTACAAACAAAGAAAAAATGTGAGAAATTGTCCTTGTCAGTGTACATTCACTATTGACATGGATTGGAAATTACACAGACACAATCCTGATGGAATGTCCTACTCTTTTACATGATTACATAAAAGAATTCACTCATGCACTTATTATAGAGTGGGCATGTGTGAGAAAGTGACTTCAACACCTCCAATCCAAGAAGGGAGCTCTAAAAGTATCAGCTCACCAAGTAGTGACTATGGAACAACCAATCACAAGATTCACGGTAGACTCCAAAATTCGAGTATGGGAAAATTTTTGGATGTCATTTGTCGTATCGACAAAAATGTGGTAGAGAAATAATTTCTCCATTAAGGTGGACTATTATAGTTAATAAAAGAAATCGATTGTTTCAATGCATTAGTGTTCCATTGCATTTTTCTAGAGAGTTCATATTTCCAATAAGTGTTTGTTGTAAAGTCATATAAGTGTTCTTGTCATCTACTTGTAAGTGGTTGTTATCATTACCTATTGTGTCTGTCCCACTACTATAAATATGGGATACTATTCAGTTTTTGAAAAAAAAGGATTATATCAGATGATATAATCTCTCATGTTCATATTTTTTTAGTGTCATTTAATTTTCTACTCACATGTGATAGTGATATAAACCTAAAGATGAAATTGAGAATAAATTATTATCCCCACTATCTACTACTAGATTTATCTGTCGAATTGGAGGCACACATGAACACACTCACAATCCTCCTGCATAAAATTTTTCCTCGACTTTAAATTTCCACATATGGAAAATGGGCCACTTCCAAATTAATTCTCCATGCCCTTATTGTTCATATTTGGATCCAATTCAAGGTATGACAGTTTTTTCATCCAAATTCAATCATCATGAACATTGGTAATAACAAATTATATGTGGAAAATTGTAAATAAATAAAGAAAGCGGGATGTGGTAAATTATAAGTGGTTTTTCCCTAATGGGGTTGTCAATTATCACTGGTAAAATGGATGCCAAAACCTAGGCCAATGCTCTTCGCCCCTCCAAACATGTCAACCTACTAAAACAATAAATTAATTCAATCATGGTCGTGCTACCATCCTCCTCGCACATTTAAATTCATTAACTCCACTCATGTAGGATGTTACAGATCCTTTTTCAAGGGTGTTATCTCTAATATATAATATGAATTTCCTTTTGTCACTCTAGTTGTGCATTCCTAGCTATTTCCTCCTCCTGCCATCACTTTCAATTGAACTTCCTTATTCCCTAGTTCTTTGTTGAATAGTTTCTCCCTAGATTTTATCTTGATATATTTTTCATTGATATAGGATGGAGTACATGGACATGTGGTTGTAAACTCAAACGTTGTTATCTTATTCAATGTGCACCTCATTCTCCCTTCAGCTTTGAGTCTCCTTAGTCTTACAAATATTTTTTCTCCCCTATCCACAAAGACACATTAGTGTGGCCCTAACAGAAGGGATGGTAGAGGTCATAGGGATGTTGGAGACTCAAGATCAATTTTTGGCTAAGTCCTCTACTCATAGCAATCATATCCAAACTCTGTTACAAAATTATTTATTAGAGAGAAATGGAACACATAAAATATGTAGAAACAAAAAAACATAAATAACATATAAAACAGGAGAGGCACAAATATATGTGGTTCGCCCAGCTTATGCTACACCCACGGAAACAACCAGTCATTCCTTTATATTATCTAGCAAAATGAAGAGACACAACCTACAACAGATCTGATGTAATATCCTTTACTCTCTCACACTGTCCCCCTTTCCATTTCTCGCTCAGAGTACACAGATCATACAAATACGCAATACGATACCCTCATACAATAGAGGGGTTTACTTATAGGGAAAAAAACCTTAAATTAAACATAAATTTTACCATCAGATCATCTGCTTAATGAAAAACCTATATAGACTACGAGATTGCAATATTTTACAAGGAAAATTTACATATTTTTTTAGCTTCAGGGGTGCTTCCCCCAAAACCCCCCCACTAGGGGGTGGCTCCAAAAGGTTGTTGTCGCCCCCCATGGAACCCCCTCACGGTGATAAAATAACGGCAAAAGTTTTTTCCCCATTAAGAACATGGGTCCAACGCAGCGATACATCTAAATAAAGAAAATAATTAGTCTTCACACCCAACAAACTCCTCCAAAAACCTTGGAAATATTCAATGCAACTAAAGAAGAAGTATGCCATGAATGCAAAGGTGTATTGGAATCCAAGTTGTCGGAATACATTGTGGATTGGATCCTGGATATTTAGAATACGAGAGGAAAACCAAACCACTATTTACACATTTTTTATATTTATTTTCATGTTAAATTATGGTTGGGGAAGGTTTTGGTTGATATAAGGGATGCTTGAGAAAACCTCATGCATAAGATGGAAGATTTGAAGTTGTTGTTGACAGTGTAGAAATAATCCAAAGGGATTCAATCTGATCTTGTAATGTACTAAATAAAAATACTAAATCCTTATACAAATTTATGAAACCAAATTCGATCGTGAAATCACATAACAAGTACGAGAAAGAAATTATCAATTGCACAACACAAGATGTATCTGGGAAAGAAATTAATCAAAATTGTGGTCTCAGTGTATTTCATAAAGTTAAAACCATGAAAAAATACAATGATATTTTCCTCACTAAGAAACCTTTGCACTCTGCTCATTGTCTCACTCTGATCTAAGAAATTTTGGTTCAATATTTAACCTCTTGCTTGGCTCTTCTTGGTCAACTTCGCTTATGCATTCCTGGGCTAGTTTAGCCCCTATTAATTAGGAAATTCTAAGTTAATTATTGCAAAATACCTTCAAGGCTTTCTGATGACCTCGTGCATGACCTGTACAATTTTCTAATTATACAACAGATAGTTATCTTCCCTTTCACTCCAATCTCAACTAGGCCTTCCTTAGAACTGGCATGAAAGAACTATTTATAGAGAATTACCAGTTAATTGATAGACCCCTACTTGTGAATTAAATCAGATTTAATTCAATGGACCTATCACTATCTCATCTCTCAATTAGAACTATTTAAACTGATTTTAACTCAATTAATTGAGTTAACTAATTATAAATCACAGATAACTATAATTGGACCCCAAAAAATCATGGGAGAACTCTACATGCCTCCTCTCTAACCCTCAACTCAAATTTCCTAATCTAACTAAGTCTTCTTGACTCAGTTAACTAATACAAGTTGTTAATTAGGGGAAAATTAAATTAGAAGCCCCCTTGGGTGTCATTTCTGGGTCCCATTTTTAATTATTTCTTGTTGCCAATTTCAACAATCCTTGTCAACAAGAAAGGAATTCAATCTATCTCAATCCAGTACCTTTGGAATGTTCTGCATGCAACAACTCTCTAGTGTTGTTTGCTGCTGCAACTTTTGAAATTGAGAAAGAATCCAAATTGAATCAATATGAAGCATCTCTCATAAGATCCTCTCACTACTACTAGTTACTGCACTTTGTACTAAAAACTCTACCTTGTTGTTTACTATACATTTGTGCCATCTGCAATTTTTCCAACTCCGATCTGCGCTCCAATATCTAACATTTGTCACTCTAATATCTGACTGTGTCAATCCTACTGATCCATCCTGCTACTATGTACTGTGGCGTCCCACGTAGCCATGTCTAATCCATCAGACATGCCATCTCAATGGACCTTGCCCCCCTTTCTTCTCTTGGGATTATCACTTCACATCAACCCACCCCTCACCTGGAAGTATGGTTGCATGTGCTCCTTTTTCCCATCTATCTTGAAATTCCCCTCTACTGGAGGTCTCTACTTCAGTGGACGCCTCCACTCGGTCTCCTCTTTGGTTATCTAATTTTGGTTGCTCCAAAACTTTCTGAGACTGCATGTTGCGAGATAATTTACACTCCCTCTCAACTACCAAGTCTCTAACCTTTTCTTTGCTCCTCAAAGCTTTGCATGAATCATCGACCTTGAGAGGATAGATGTTCTTGACTTGTACACTGATCTATTTCACCTGTCCTATGGCAATGTGTCTAAGGAAAACCTTTCCTTTTCTAAATATTACATCATAGCCATAGAATTCCAATACCTCTACGGAAGAAATATTCTTCTTTATTCATGGAAAAAAAAAAATCTTTGAGTCTGAGAGGGGAGCCAATATCCCACTGAAAGGTAACTGTACCTATGACGATTGCGATATACCTCTTGTCATCTACAAACTTTTTGTTTTGATGGAGGTCCTTCTCTTCCAAGTCACTGAAGAGATCTATATTCCCCGTCATATGGAACAAGGCACCAATATTGAGATACCAGATGAATCCCATTACAGTTTTATCCATGTGTGCACTAAGAGTAAAATCAAGCTCGACCTATGAAGCTAAAGCTTTACATGATGCTGCAACTACAAGCTCCTTCTTTCTTGACTTCTTTGGACATTTCGTGGCATAGTGCTCGTAGCCATGACAGTCAAAACACTTTATCTTGGACAAGTCTCTCTTTCCATCTTCACCTTGGGTCTTATTTCCCTTAGCTTTCCTTCCGTTTCTTATTAATGCAAAATATTTTTCTTTATATGTGTCAGAGGTCCCATATTTGGTGCTCTAGCTTATCTCTTCTTGTAAAAATTTGGACCATAATCGCTTCGAGTCTCGTAGCTTCTCCCTCCCATTCACAAAGTCCTAATAGTTATGCCAACTCTTGGGAAGGCCTAGAAGAGCTAGGCTCACCAAATGATCATGGGTTATTGTCACTGTAGTGTACCTAGAGGGGATAATATAGGGTACAGAGGGAGGTACCCAAGGGAATAATATGATGTATTAATATAAGAATGATAAATAAATGGGCCATAGTTAATAAATAAAGTGGTTAACCCACATTATGTAAGGGACCACATGTAGCAAGGGAATAAAGTGATAAGCCCATTGTATTGGATGTATGGTATTGAGAGACCCATGGTATTGCATGTATGAAACCTATATAGAGGTTAGAGACTCTCCATTGAGAGATTTCAAGGATTATTGTATGGGCAAGCATATGGCTTGTGGAGTGATCTCCTTCCTTAATGAGAAAATGTATAGAAATTGAAAATATGCCCAAGAAATAATACCATAGAAGATAAAACTTCAGATCTTCATAAATATCAAAACCCTTAAGGTAGGGCAACACCATACATCTTGTTGTAGATCTGATAAGAAAATGTATAGAAATGGAAAATATGCCCAAGAAATAATACCATAGAAGATAAAACTTCAGATCTTCATTAATATCAAAACCCTTAAGGTAGGGCAACACCATACATTCTCTCCTTAAGGAAGGAGATCACTCCACAAGCTATATGCTTGCCCATACAATAATCCTTGACATCTCTCAATGGAGAGTCTCTAACCTCTATATAGGATTCATACATGCAATACCATGGGTAGTTACTATGGGTCTCTCAATACCATACATCCAATACAATGGTCTTATCACTTTATTCCCTTGCTACATGTGGTCCCTTACATAATGTGGGTTAACCACTTTATTTATTAACTATGGACCATTTATTTATCATTCTTATATTAATATATCATATTATTCCCTTGGGTACCTCCCTCTGTACCCTATATTATCCCCTCTAGGTACACTACATTACACCCCCCTTAAACATGTTTCGTCCCCGAAACATGAGAAGAACACAAATAATAAGATCTACTCAAAAGAATATTCCACTGGTACCATTCATGTGCATCTAGCCATCCAAGGGAAAGGTGAACACTTGATCTAGTCGGTGCCTTGCTCGCTTGAGATGGAAGCGGGTTCTGGTGGTTCTTCATTGTTGATGTGTTGTTAGTGGATCGTCGCACCTCTCTATGTGTCGTCCAGGGGTTGTTGTCCTTGTTGCTAATTTGTTGCCACCTTGCTGGTTGTTGTCTTGCTGGGTGATGCGGGTGGTGATATGTTGAAGCTTTAACTGATGTAATATCTTTCCTTAATTCCTCCATGATTGGTGATGGAGTGGTGTCTGGTTCATTTATTGGTACTTGCTTTGATGTCTGTGTTTGGCTGTCTACCATCAAAGGCTCATCATCTGATGTGTCTGTGTCATTAGATATTTTTGCTTCTTCCTCCTCGGTCTTTGCATGGTTCCTAATGCAAATATCGTGCAATGTAATTTTCTTCTTTTTATACCAGAGCTTCATGAATTTCTTTTGCACATTAAAATTGACAGTACCAACGGATTCCATCCAAGGATGTCCCAAAACAACATCCACAACAGCCATATCTGAAGCATAAAAATCAGAATGAAACACATACTTATCCATATAAATCTTCAAATCTTTATAAATTTGAACATCTTCATTATCAACCTGTGTGTTTTCAATATGCTTTGCTGGAACTTGCAATTTTTTAGCCAAATTCACATTGATACAATTATGCTTGCAACTAGGAATGATAGACACAACAATATTCTCTTTCTGAATATTTCCATGAATTCGTAATATGGAAATATTAGTAGAAAATAAGTCTTTATGGCTCTTGCTATCCTTCTTTCCGGCTTGAGACCACTTGTCCAAAAGGAGTTTTTCAAGTTTTTTCTCGGGAAGTTTCCTCACTGAGCTGTCAAGTGAGGTCCACCATTTATTTGCCTCATCTTTCATATGAAGCCCTATGGAGCATATCCAAAACTTGCATATTGAGCCTGAGATGTTGTAAAAAATCTTCAATAGTAGGGCCATCATCTTTTCCTGTAAACTTCATCTTGCGAGAATCCATAAAATAAAGTAAGGGTTTTGAAGAAAATCACTTACTTTGGCAAAAATTTAAAATGGACATTACTTGGTCAATATAACTCAGAATAATTAATATAACCTATTTTTGAAAATGGAATAGTCATTCTGCATCTAACCGTATGACTGAAATCCCGATCTAGGCACTCTAGAAACACAGATTTGCGTTGCAACTGCCCCGGCGTCACAAAATTTCTGAAAAAAAATGTCTGATTTTAAATCAGTGATAACTCCCTCATCCGGACTTCGATTCGACTGATTTTTTTTTTGAAATTGGGTATTTTTCCGTAAGGAATCCAGATCTGATATTTATTTCTGAAAAATTGTCACCAAATTTTCTAGATCTGCTCTACAAAATCGCTGCCCAAAAATTTCTTTGGCAAGAATTTAAAATGGACATTACTCGGTCAATATAACTCAGAATCCATAATCTAAACTGGTTTTGAAAATGGAATAGCCATTATGAATCTAACCATATGACTTAAATATTGATCTAGGCACTCTGGAAACAAAGATTTGTGCTGCAACTGTCCCGGCGTCACAAAATTTCTGAAAAAATGGCTGATTTTAAATCAGTGATAACTCCCTCATCCAGATTTCGATTCGACTGATTTTTTTTTTTGAAATTGGGTATTTTTCCGCAAGGAATCCAGATCTGATATTTATTTCGGGAAAAAATTTCACCAATTTTCTAGATCTGCTCTACAAACTCGCCGCCCAAAAATTTCCTGCAAAAAAATGAAAAAACAAATCTCCAAACTCTGCCCAAGAAAGTGCTCTGATACCACTTGTTATAGATCTGATAAGAAAATGTATAGAAATGGAAAATATGCCCAAGAAATAATACCATAGAATATAAAACTTCAGATCTTCATTAATATCAAAACCTTTAAGGTAGGGCAACACCATACATTCTCTCCTTAAGGTAGGGCAACACCATACATTCTCTCCTTAAGGAAGGAGATCACTCCACAAGCCATATGCTTGCCCATACAATAATCCTTGACATCTCTCAATGGAGAGTCTGTAACCTCTATATAGGTTTCACACATGCAATACCATGGGTAGTTACCATCGGTCTCTCAATACCATACATCCAATACAATGGGCTTATCACTTTATTCCCTTGCTACATGTGGTCCCTTACATAATGTGGGTTAACCACTTTATTTATTAACTATGGCCCATTTATTTATCATTATTATATTAATACATCATATTATTCCCTTGGGTACCTCCCTCTGTACCCTATATTATCCCCTCTAGGTACACTACAGTCACATCAACACTTCCAAGATCATATTGACATTGAGTGAACTTCATCAAGTATTTTGGTATCGTTTCACCCTCCTCCATATTCATCTTTTTGAGCTTGTCCTTAAGCATTGGCTCCCTGTGGTCGCTCTTATTCTAAAATAGATCTGTAAAGGCCTTCCATATAGCATATGGATTCATCTTTCCATGGAGGTTTGACACAATATGATCTCAAACTCCTTCTAACAAGATCGTTCTTGCCTTTGCTACATTCTTCTTCCATGCATCAAGAAGTTGAGCATCTACTGCTATGGCCTAGGGAATATCACCATCTATGAATTACTTTAGGTCGTTGTCCTTGAGCACTCCCTCCATCATGTCCTTACATGTTATGTAATTCAAATTTTCCTTAAGGGAATATTCAATTCCCAATACATTGAAATACATCTTGATCGGTTGTTGGTCCTGAAGAATAAATCTACAAATTCAATGTTCCTGTTCAAAAAAAACTTTGGTTCTTCTCTTCTATTTGGATTCCTAGCACTCTGATACTTTGTAGAAATTATCAATAGGGATTCAATATAATCTTCTAATTTACTAAAACAAAATATTGAATCCTTCTACAAATTTTTGGAAACAAAATGCGATTTCACAATCACATAATATGTAAGAGAAAGAAATTATCAATCGCACAACACAAGATGTATCTCAGAAAGAAACTACTCAAAACCTTGCTCTCTATATATTACATAAATTCAAGACAATGAAACAATACAATGTTATTTCCCTCACTGAGAAACCTCTGCACTCTGCTGACTATCTCACTCTAATCCTAATCGAATCTGGAACTGATCTAAGCAATTTCGGTCCAATATTTAACCTCTTTCTTGCATCTTCCTGTCCAAACTTGCTTACACATTCCTAGGCTAATTAAGGCCCTATTAATTATGAAATTTCAAATTACTTATTTTTCAATACCTTCAAGGCTTTCCGATGACCTTATGCATCACCTGTACTATTTTCTAATTATACAACTGATAGTTATCTTCCCTTTAACTCAAATATTAATAGTGTCTTCCTTAGAACTTCTTGGCGAAAAAGGAGGTCTCTAGGAAAGACCCAGGTTCATGCTTGATGCTAACAAAGTTTTTGTTGTAGTCTAGGACAATGCCAACATTTTCATTGTGCTCGAGGGAGCAGAGAGTCTCACCCGAGGCTTGTCGTGACCTTACCGAGATTAGAGGCTAGGTCATTGGCATCGAGGAAATATTACTAACACAGATCATACTTATGAGCATACATGAGATATATATATATATATATATATATATATATATATATATATATATATATATATATATATGTATGTATCAACTCTAAGAAGTGATTTATCACTCATCACTACATGTTCAGAGTACCGAGTTAAAGTTTTAAAATGGGCATACATTCACCATAATCAATCAAGCATCAACCAATCCATAATATACAGTAAAACAATAGTCTGATTCCATTAACTTAGCTCAAAATAGCATAAACATACGTCATAGAGTCTATTACAGTTCAATTCAATATAAAAGGCTCCGCAGAGCTCTCCCTAGGCTCTACTCTCTTATCAGCCTCTCTCCGAGACTGACTAACTAACCATGAAGTCATTTCTTTCCTGCCTATTTGTTCCTCTCGACCTCCACTATTAGTATTTTCCCCCTTTTGTGCTCACTTTTTCCCTTGTGCTCCACTGCCTTATGTTTCTTCTTCATCACTGGGAGTTCTATTGTTTGTTCCTTGTCTCCCATCTCTACCATTTCTGTCGTTATCTATCTATGTCCCACCACCTGCCTCTAGGTTTTTTGCAACCGTGACAGCTCCTTGCCTACCATGATTGTGCTTCGCCACCTGTCTTCCGACTCTTCGCAAATCCAAAACTATCTTGTCCAAAACAAAGGTCCCAACAGGCCCCAACAACATGCTATTGACTCGTCGTGAGTCAATATTTTCATGCTATTGCTGCTTCTGGTGCTCTGTCAGCTTCCAATGTTGGCCTAGTTTCTCTTGTTTCTTCCATCTCTCTCTTTTCTTGTTCCAGTTTTCCCTGTTCCAACAAAGGCCCCAACTCGGGAACCTTACTCATTGTTTATGTTATGAGCTCTATGAACTCAGTTATTTCTTGATGCCATGCCTTAATCACAGACTTTGTTTCAATGACAATTTTGTCGGCTTGAGTCACATCCAATACCTGTGGTAGTTTGTTGAAAACTTCCTAGATTTTGGGTTAGGAATCAACCACTAGTTGTTGAATTTCCTCTGCCTTTTTCTTCACAGGTTGGTGTAGGTCCCTGAGAATTTTCTTTATTGTTGTTGAGTGTTCCTTGATGGCCTGAATATTTGTTTCAAGTATGTCTGCTGGTGATACAATTGAGTAATGCTGACTAGATATGTGGTCCCCCTGATTTCAAGGACAATCTTCTGCAGTTTTTGTGAAACTTGTTGTGCCTTAATTGTTAGTGACTTTAAGCACTCATGTAGTTCGTCCAATAGGTTGTATGCTTCCTTTACTATCATTCCCAGTGTTTCCTTTATGCTCTGCACCTCTCTCTTCCTCTCTGCTACTTTCTTGGCATATACTGTAGAGGGATCTGGTAATGTTGGTCTTGCTGCAAGTGCCTCTTTCAGCTCTCGGTTTGCTCGGTCGAGGCTCATACATTCCATTTTGACTCGAATGGATCTTTCAACCATTCAGCATGACAAAATATCTGTGTGTGTTGTGTTGTCTAGGGCAATGATGGTTGGCCATAAGTATTTAAAGACCTCTGTTACTTGGTTTAGATGATGCTGTAGGCTATCCTTCTCACCTTGGAGTTAATTACACTCATCAATAAGCGCAATAAATTGTTGTTGTTGCTGCTAAAATCTCTGCAAGAGATCATTATGTAGACCTTCTGCTTTTCATGCTCCCATCTAGATGAAACTGACAAGTTGGCTAGGTCCCCAACTTTGCATGTTCCCACTGCTCGACATCTCTTGGCTTGGATATCTCTCGCTGAGCAGTTGGCCGCTCAAAATTCATCTTTTAGAATTTCCCTGTGGGGATGTTGGTTGACTTTGCTACGACGTCTAGGGTTCAAGAAGGTGTAGACTAGTTGATGGCATGAATTGCTGCAACAATAAATTGGATTGCTAGAATGGGTTTGGCTTTGGTGTGGTGGGTGTTGTATTGGGAATGAGGGACCCTTCCTAGATTAATAACTATAAAAAGGTGCTCTGTCACACTGTGATTCAATCAACCTTAGGTACTCTAGCTCTACCCAAGTTAACTTCTACCTCGATATCAACATTCGTTAGAGTCCCTGGTGGTATCGGATTTGAAATGGTTACGAAGGTGGATGAAGTGTTTGTGGGGTGGTCCATGGATGTGAATTAGGTGTGTGGTGATGAATTGTTTGTATAGAGTGGCGATGAGATTTGTATGTTAAGAACTAATGATGGATCAAAAACTGGTAACAGAGAGGTGGTCTAGGTGGTGACCTCTGGATATTCTTGGATTAACATTCCTGTCACTATTGGCTAGGGTTGGTCTTCTCTTGTGAGGTCAATGACTTGCTCAGTTCCCATGGTTCAGGCTTTTTTCCATTTAGGTGCTAGTATTGGGGGTTTAGTTGGCTTGGTTTTGCGGAGTGGAGTGACAATGGGTAGCAAAGGCGAGTGGAATGCGGTAGATGGTAGTGAAGTTGGGATGGGGGTTGGTGGTGGATGGAGATGCAAAATTCAACGTTCGAAATTCAGAAAATGTGGGAAATACAGTAGATGTGATGATGAGAATCTTTATTACCTTATTGAAGCCTTTCACCCATGTGTCCAGCTGGTCCAGCAGTGGCCTCAGGAACCATTTGTTGGCGAAAAAGGAGGTCTCTCGGAAAGACCCAAGATTAGGCTTCAGGCCAACAAGGTTTCCACTGTAGTCTAGGACAACGCTGACATTTTCACCCTGATCAAGCAAGCAGGGAGTCTCACCCCAGGCATGCCACGACCTTACTAATATTAGAGGCTAGATCATTAAAGTCGAGGAAATATTACTAACACAGATCATACTTATGAGCATACATAAGACGTATATATATTTCAACTCCAAGAAGTAAGCTATTATTCATCACTGCATGTTCAGATTACCAAATTGGAATTTTTAAATAGGCACACATTCACGATAACTAATCAAGCATCAACCAATCCATAATATACAACACATCAATAGTCTGATTCCATTAACTTAGCTCAAAATAGCATAAACATACTTTGCAGAGTTTATTACAATTCAATTCAATATAGAAGGCTCCACAGAGCTTTCCGTAGGCTCTACTTTCCTATCAGACTGTCTCTTTGACTGACTAACTAAACATGGAGTTTCTTCCTTCCTCCCTATTTGCTCCTGCCGACTGACACTGTTAGTCTTTGCCCCCTCTTGCGCTCATTTGTTCCCTTGTGCTCCGCTCCCTTCTATTTCTTCTTCGTCACTGAGAGTTCTATTGTTTGTTCCTTGTCTACCATCTCTCCCATTTGTGCCGTTATCTCTCTATGCATCTCCACCTACCTCCAGATTTTCTGCAACCGTAACAGCTCCCTGCCTACCTTTATTGCACTCGGCCACCTATCTTCCAACTCTCCGCAACTCTAAAATTGTCTTGTAAAAAACAAAGGTGCCAACATAACTACATACAACAACTATTTATAGTGAATTATCAGTTAAGTGATTGACCACTACTTTTGAATTAAATCAAATTTAATTCACTAGGCCTATCACTAGTTGATCTCTCGGTTACAACTAGTTAAATTGATTTTAACTCAATTAATTGAGTTAACTAATTACAACTCACAAATAATTGTAACTCGACACCCAAAAATCATCGAAGAAATCTACATGCCTCCTCTCTGACTCTCAACTCGAATTTCCTAAGCTAACTAAGTCTTCTTGACTTTGTTAACTAATACAAGTTGTCATGAGATGAAATTACAATTTCTCTTCCAATTTAACTAAGGGAAAATTAAATTAGAAACCCCTTGGGTGTCATTTCTCGGTGCCATTTTTCAATGTTTCTTGTTGCCAATTTCAACAGGTGGACATTGAAAGAAGTATGTCATGCATTAAAATGGGCTCACCTCTTGGAATGACAATGATACAACACTACGAGGATGTACAATCCCCCATCAACCTAACCTTGGGAATTTTGTCTTCATGACTCATTGGCTCTTTTCAGGGCTTGCTTTGTTCACTATATGTACAATTTGGTATTTTACGGTTAGGGTTCTATATGTTGATTTCCCCTTTTATGGGACATCATTTTTCTCCCTTCATCCACTATTCTTAGTCCCTTGCATATATTTTCAAACTCTAGAATATGCTTTTATTTTTCCCCTCACAGGGATAACTAATCTATAGGTTTGTGGGTGCTCCTTTTCCCTACCCATTTTTGGACTAAGATGACCAACAGATATTCTATCTCTAGTTTGGTTTCTTATGTTAAAATGTACTATTTAATGAGGTGACTTTAGAATTGTTTTTTAAGTAGTATTTCTAATTAATTTCCTATTTATTTTAACAAAAATTTGAAAAAGTCTTAGTTTATGGGTGCTCCTTTTGCCTACCCATTTTTGGACTCTAGATGACCAACACATATTCTATCAATAGTTTGGTTTCTTATGTGGAAGACTAGGGAGCAATAACATTGCATGAAGAGTATAATTTATTCAAATGTACTATTTAATGAGGTGACTTTAGAATTGATTTTTAAATAGTTTTTCTAATTAATTTCCTATTTATTTTACCTAAAAATTTGAAAAAGACTTATATTTTTTATTTATGGAATATCTAAAATGTATGAAATCCATTTTTACAATATTTAAATAAATATATCAAAATCTCAATTAAAAAAAACAAAAATTTTATCTAATTAAGCTACCTTTAAATTAACAAATTATTAAAGAGAACACAATCTTCACAAACACAAATATTATACATAATATAATATTCATTACCTTCGTAATTACATAAATGACTAATATTATAATACATATCATCATTATAAATACAAAATTTCGAAGTACTATTTTATGTATTTTTGAATAATATTCAACCCTAAGTTATTAGTCTCCAAAGTAAAATATAGAGATAATTTAACCTATGTCATAATAAAAAAATATTTTAAATACTCTATCGATGTGATTTTGTGACAATAAAAAATAAATAAACTCGTTAAACATCAAAATTTATATATAACTAATTAATATTTAAAAATATAGTAATTAAAATATTTAAATAATTTCAGCTCCGTAATTTCGTTCAATGATAGTTAACAATAGAACATTACTGGTTAATATCGAAAAACCTAAGGCATTTCTAAATAAATAACAATAATCTAATCAATAATTCCATAGCCGTTGTACTGTTGTTGCTGTAATGTTTTTTCCCATCCAAAAGGGGATGGACATATGAAAACATTTTTAGTCTTCTCCAAAACAAAATACGGCCGGTATTTTATTTTAGAAACTGAAACTCACATGTGGCCAGGCTGAAAATAGTTTTAGTAATATTTTCTTTCATGCGGCTTCCAAAAAAGAAAAAGAAAAAAACTTTTAGCGTTTTGCTTTTCTACAAAGGTCCCCTGTGCTTTTAGCGTTTTGCTTTTCTGCAAAGATCAGTTTTGGCCACCTGGAACATACCATATTTATATCATCTCATGCTTCGGCACTCTTTGAGGAATTGTCCAACAATGATTCATAACTGAAAAATGTCCACAGTGAAGTTCAATGGTGTTTCTGTATCCTCAGCGGAGAGTTAAATATTTATAAGGTGTTCCTGGTACATGAACAGTGCCATGAGTATTGGAAGGTCTCGAGCAGGTTGCACACAGGGGATGGATATGGGCATCGAGCTTTTGTTTGAAAAGAAGCTTTACAAGAGTGACACAGATAAGCTCTGTAGATTGGCCATTCCCAAGAAGGCTGCTAAGGAACGTATTTTAAAATTCTGCAAACGTCATGAAATTACACAAGTGATTCATGATGGTATGCTATTTCCAATATTTGATATGAAGGAGGGAATAGAGGAGACATTTCTGTTCAAGTTTTGGGGCCAGAGTAGCAAGACTTATGTGTTTCAGCATGGATGGATCGACTTTGTGAGAAGAAAAGCACTCGAAACCGGCGATTGTATCAAGATTTGGAGGGATCATGTCAATGGCCGATTTTGCATCACCTGCTCCACAGCAACCACCGACAACACAACTGTCAAGACAGCTTCCAGCAGTATGGTTACAGAGAGGGATTTATATCAAGAAGATGTGATGATGACCATATTCGACCACTTGTCTTCTTCGGCCTTATACTCTGTTCCTGTTGCTGCCCGTGCCCGTAAGAATTTTGTTGACCTTCTTAATAATTTATTAGTAATGTCTAATTAATTGTTAGTGTTTATAGTTTCTGCATATGTAATCGTTAACTCATCTCTGTTTGTTCTTAATGGCTCGTTGCAGGTTTATGCTGCGATACAACAGTATGCACATGTCTTCGACTCACGGTGGTAAAGCTTGAGAAAATAGAAAGTTGATGCCCTAAATGAAGTGTTGAACCTATTTTCCTGCTTGAACTCGGAGCTTAAAGCAATGGCCGGTTTGGATAAAATTGTATGAAGGGAGAGTAATCGTGAACCAATTTTTGTTATAGGAAACCAGGAAGCAAATATCTCTGAAGGATTCTTGGTCTGTTGTTTGATGGAACTTAGAATATGGAAATATCATTTCTGCTGCAATTATTTCTCTTGATTTTGAATGTTTTATGGTTTGTTTAATAAATTTATTTTAAACAAAATTAAATATTTACATTTAAGTAAATTAAATAAATTTACATTTATTTATTTAAATTATTATCATTATTTACTGCAGAAGTAAGTAAAGCTGAGGATTGCCTGTGATCTATTTGTCAATGCCCTTGCTTTCGATATACTAAATGCAGGGTTCAACTCAGCTGCAAAAAAACCTATTCATGATTATATTTATTGGCCTGCTATTACATTTTAGCCTCGGTTATGGCATATTTAGTTTGGATGATGTAGTCGAACTTGTTAAGTGAGGAGTTTGATCCCACAGGTCTTGTCTCATGTCCCAATTCTAAGCAAGACTATATATACCTTCAGCATATTTTATTACCCTACTATATTTAACTCCTGCAATTTGAATTCAATTTCGTTGACAAATCTGCACACCGACTTTCCTTCGGTTTTTGAATTGAACGCTTCCGGTGATGTGTTCGAATCGCGGGAAGAGAACCCTACTCTGTAACAAGAAACCCTATTCTGATTCAATTTGTGTGCCAAAGCTGCCATTTATGATGTATATCCACTGGCGCGACCCTTCCAATACTGATTTTCTATCATTTGGCGCTGCCAGATGATTCAATAAGAAGATACCTATCATATAAATTTATGGAAAAGATAAACTAATACAAGTGAAATTTTATATAAATTAATTAAGATATTTAATTAATTTTCCTTTTTATTTTCGCACACTGTACAATTAAAATTACATTTTGTATCTGAAAACCCTTGAGAAGAGATGAAATCTCACCTGAAGGTAGGGAAAATATGCATTTGGAAAGAAATCTTTAGAGATCAAACGCTAAAAATGTGTCATGTACTGTAGACTTTAAAAAGGAAGAATGTATGTGTCATGTGCTCTAATCTTTAGAGATGAAGAAATAAATCTTACCAAACAAACCCCCATCCACCAACGAAAATGATGCACTATTATAAAACATGCGATGTTAAGGTGGAGCAGGAATTCAAAATAGCAAGGGCGGCTTGTGGGCTGTGACTGGAGGTAAAAGATAACAACAATAAAGTGCTCTCACAGTAAATGTACTGTGACAGAAAGGGATAGGCTCTCTGTTACGAAGGTTGCATGACCTGCAAGACAGTCAAGGCTATAGGCAGCCCAATAAGGCTGTGCGCTGGTTAATTAATGTTGCAAATTCGGCTACAAACCGGGAAATGGATTCTGACTTCACAAATGACTTGGCTCTGCCAAATTCATGGATCCCAGCCTATCAATGTGTTGGAAAGCTACGATTGAGTGGAACCGTGGTAGTTGTGTCGGTTTTTATGCGGTTTAGTACATCTTTTAATATTTATTTATTTTTATTTTTTTGGTTTGTGTATTGGTAGATATGGAGTTAAGATGGTCAAAATACATAAAAATAAAATTAATAAATAAAAATATTTTACTTTGTCAAATAAAAATAAAAATAAATAGAAACATTTTACTCTATCATATTGAAATAAAAATAATTAAAAACAAAACTTCATGGTATTGACCCACTGTGTAATATAGCCTATTTAAAGAGGGAATTAAACCAGTTTAGATCTTTCTGAAATCTTCTAAGATGCAAACTTCTTTTAGAATGAAAGGAGATTTTATCCATGTGGACTGCTTGGCAGATCTGAGTTAAGATAGATCTAAGCTAGTTATTTTGTTAACTAATGTTATTAATAATAAAAACATTAATAATTATTGAGGTTGTAGTCTACCTATTCTACATTTTGGAGGGTTTTCCAACATTTTTTCTGGTCTAATTTTTCACGAATTCAACAGGGATTTCTTGGACCACAGGTTTCAGTTGTAAACTATACATGATTGGAGTGCCCCAACAAAAATTAAGATTTGGCAAAAAAAAACTCTAAAACATAGCATGTTTTGACAACACCATTATTTAATATTAATTATTTTAAAATATAATTATTGATCTCTCATAGGATGTAGAATACATTGTGATGAGGTGTATTGTTAAGTCACTCAGTCATGTGAAGGACACTGGTTTAATATTTTATGGGAAAACAATCCAGTCATATTAAGGGTTGAAGTAGTCTAGGCCTGGTTTCTCAAACCATGAGTCAAGCTTGATGTAATCTTTGGAGAACTACAACTTGACAAACAAACAAAAATATAATGTTATTTGATCAAAGATAAAATGATTGAATGGCTGAATAGGTGCATTGTTAAGGCATTCACCAAAAAATAATAATGTTATTTGATTAATGATAAAATGATTGAATAGATGAATGAGTGCATTGTTAAAACATTCACTAACAAAAAATAATATTATTTGATGAATGATAAAATGATTGAATGAGTATATTGTTAAGACATTTCATGTGAAAAGATCACTGACTAAAGTCCTTGGATTGCTTATTGCCTAACTTGTCTTGCAGGTCATACTGATACAACTGAATTGGCCTAGGAACAGAGATCCTCAGCCTTCTGTCACAAAGTTCTTTTGCTGTGAACACTTTACTGCGGTGATCTTTTACCTCCAGTCAACCCAGAAAACCTTACTGTTTTCAATTCCTGCTCCACCTTAAAATATCCCACGCTATATAATAGCGCATCATTTTTGCTGGTGGATGGCTTGGTAACATTTATCCCTTGATCTTTAAAGTTTACGGCACATGACGCACACACTTTTCATCTTTAAAATCGACAGTGAATGGCATAATTTTAGCATTTGATTTTTAAAGGTTGATTTCCAGATGCATCTTTTTCCTACCTGCAGGTGAAATTTCGGCTCTTCTCTCGGGTTTTCAGGTGGCAAATGTAATTTGAATTTTAACTGCTAAACAAATTAAACGTTTTAATAATTTCTTTTTTGTAAAATTTATCTTTTTGTAAAATTTCTAACGTATCTGAATCATCGTACAGCCCAGGCTCCCAGCTAGGAAGCATAAGCGACAACAGCAGCTAACTGTCACCTAGCCATCCAAATGAGACAAAATTAGAGTTGGAAGGGTCCCACGAGTGTCTAGACATCATAAAGTATTACTCCCGAGAGAATTGAAGGCTCCATTAGCCTTAGGATCGCTTCCTCTGGCAAAGAAAAGAGCCATTGAAATCCTAAAATTATTCAAGTTATATGTAAATGAACTTAAACTACTGTGTTATATTAATGTACTAAATTTATTCCCTAAACAATCAATAAAGTATGATGCATTATATTTAGTAAGCAATATTACTATACAATGTTATAATACAAATTACACTAGAAATATAAGACATAAATGAAAGCCCCAAAGAATCATGCAACTCGTGTAAATAATAAATAATAATAGAATGTGTTTTCTTTATGGTGTTTTTCTACTATAAACAATAAAACTAATTTAAATTATAAATGAAATCATAATTTAAATAATATTCATGATTTTTAATGCAATGATTACAGTGGTGTAAGCTCATAATTTTTTAAGCAAGCACACAATAACTTATACATGTTTTAATAATTCATATTAAAAATTGAAATAAATGTAAATAATTAAAGAGCTATCTAATACTATATTATCTCTTGGGGGAGTTGATAATTGTTAGAGTATGTGTATAGTTTAGTCCATAGGAAAACCCTATTATGAGGAAATGTAGGCTACTGGAAGTAGTTCATGGAAGTAGTTCACAGAGACTGAGATTCAATTGATATATAAATCTTCATTGCATTTAGGAAACTTACCAGAAGTAGTTCACAAAGACCAAGATTCAAGTGAGTTGTTGCAAAAATTGTTAGAGTATGTGTATAGTTGAGTACCTAAGAAGACCACATTATGAGGGAATCTAAGTTACTAGAAGTAGTTCAGAGAGACCAAGATTCAAGTAATATACAAATCTTGATTACCTTTAGAGAGACCAAGATTCAAGTGATATACAAATCTTGATTACCTTTAGGA
Source organism: Pinus albicaulis (assembly GCA_034641835.2). NCBI lineage: Eukaryota > Viridiplantae > Streptophyta > Pinopsida > Pinales > Pinaceae > Pinus > Pinus albicaulis. Next base: position 269,424,584 of record CM076576.1, read on the forward strand.
CACAGGTCACTCAAGGATAACTAAGATTGAATATAAATCTATGAAAAGAGGCAACACATTAAAAATGAGAAATACAATTAGACCATTGTTTATTCAGAATGCTTTCTCTTCAAAATTTACAAAAAATTCAGAAGGCTTCTTCAAAGTAACCATGGAAATAAGAATATGGAATATATAAGCAATAACGAGTTGAAGTAGTTCAAACTCTAAAAATTACAATCATTAAAGTCAATTAAGTTCCATAATCACCATGCGGTCTTGTGTACATGTTGTTTAGGTGGTGTTGTGTGCAAGAAGTACTTTGTAAATGTCGTATGTTTGACACTGTTGTACGTGTGTTATTGTGTGCATGTCATACATGCTTTGTTGTGCACATGTAGTATTGTGTCTGTCTTGTACATGTTGTTTTGTATACATGGGGTACTATGTATGTGCATTGTGTAGTTGTGGTATCGTGACATATGTATTTTTTGTTGTTGTACTCTGTGTACATATATGTATTATGTTGTACATCGAATGTAGGTGTATTTGTTCTATTGTACACTGGAAGTAGGTGTATGTATTGTTTGATGTCATATGATGTCTGTGGATGCATGTATCATGATGTACGTTGTGTATGTGTATGTGATTAAAGAAACAAATAAGGCATTGGGTGTTTGATGGGCGTGGCAACCGATCTGGTGTGTGTACGAAATGGACAAAGGATGAAGGTAGAAGCAAAGGATTGATTAAAGGATAAATATTAGTATTTTATTGCAATTTATTATGCATATGGTCTATGATTATGATGTATGATGATTACATGTGATCTATGATTCTGATTTATGATGATTGGATGTGATTTATGATTTTGATTAATGATGGTTTTGTTTTGAGCTAACCAGATGTGATATGTTTATACATGATGATTTGATCAAACAACTAGTTTGACTTGTTGCGATGATAAATGAACATAATTGCAAGTGTACTTTGTTGACGAGCTAACAATGAGGTATTGTTAGAGTTTATTTCAATTAATTTTGAGCCTATTGGAAATTAAGTGCTTGGTACGTGGAGCATCGAAATGTCTGGTTGGGTGATTGGATTTTACTGCAAGAATTAGTAACAACAAAAAAAAGGAATTGAAACAGGAAGCAATATGTTGGTAAAGCACTTCAGGAGTAGGGTCATTGAAGGAATTGAAACGGGAAGCAATATGTTGGTAAAGCACTTCAGGAGTAGGTTCATTATGGGAGAGTGGTACCCAAAAGTGTCCATTGATTTCCATGAGCATGCTATGACTAGTATGATGGTTGAGGTAGGTATATGCCTTGGTTTTTGTATCTTCTAATGCAAGGAATCCTTACCAAGGGATGGATCTCCCAAGATAGGGGATGTCGGGGAACTTGCAAGTTGAGTGACTACATGGAAGGGGATGATCGAATTTTCTGAGGGAATGTGTAGTAGAGAAGTGAAGGTCGGGGATGGATCTATTTTGTTCATTAGCATTGCCAAATAGAACCAGATGCACATTGAGAGTGTGTCCCAGAACAATAAGTCAATTATAGTTCATTGAGAGGAAAAATGGCACAGGATTGTGGCGAGATAAATTGGATGCAGTTTGAATTTCACACTGGATTCTCGATTTCCTCAGAAGCAGGTGAATCCTAGTACTGCTTCGAGGGTAGAGGTGTGAGCCTATGGATTCACTTTTTGTTGATGCAAGGATCATATCCTTTTATTTAATGATTGAGAAAATGTGCATATGTTTATATGCGTATATTATTGTAAATACTCCATCGAGCTGGATTTACAGAACTCAACACACAGTATGGTTGTATATGTGGTAGCTATTGTAAATATTGTAATTAGCTACGTTATAAAGCTCTAGTAAATGGCATGATTGTCATGTTTTGAGTAGGTAGTCATTGTAAATACTGCAATGGGCTATGTTATAAAGCTCCATAGCTAGTATGTTTTTGTTTTGAGTGATCTTGCTGGTCACAGGTGCCACTGAACACTTAGGATGGTGTTCCCCCAAGGGGGAGGTTTATGTAACAACCGTGGATAAAAAAATCCATGTAAAAAAAATATAAGACCAAGTTCATGGGACACGCATTCCAAGATGAATGGTTGCAAAAATATCCTAACGAGTGTTCACTTCAGTTTATTATGGCTAAAGGAAATTGGCAAAGGCAATGGCAAAGCCATTTCGAAAGGCAAGAGGAACTTATGGAAATTTTTTACGAAAAATAATGGAAATTAGGAGAAAAGGAAGGTGAGAGGTCACAGGTTCCATGTGAGGAGGAAATTGAAGGGAAATTATGGAAAATGAATAAAATAGAGGCCTCAATAATAAAAAGGCTTCTGAGGATAAATTGGAGGGTTTTTTGCTCAAACATTTGTTAGTTCAGTTTTGGATCTCTCTCTCTCTCACTCTTGGACACTTAGAGTTTTCTTGGAGCACTTCAGTGATGGATCAAGAAAGGCAAATAAGGAAAAGAGGAAGAAATATTCAGGGAAGGAATATCAGAATCAATCAGTTACAACATGTTTACTTGTAGATATCGATTTAAATGTGATATTTCGTTGGTATATTTTGCATACATGGTTATGCATGTGTGTTCTTGGTTCTATTGTTGTCATTGGAAGGGGTTTTCAAGGTCTTTCAATGTTCTTCAACCTTGCCTTGTGATTTTTGGATAACCATGGTGTGATGGGTTTCTCATGTTTTGGTTGAGATAGATTGCTAGATTGATTCAAAACTGAGTGAGCTGGATCTATGAATGAAATAACACATGGCCTAGTGATCCCTGAACCAAACCATGGATTGTGGTAAAGCCACTGAACTTGTAACCCCTAAACCAAACTATGGGTTGCGGTAAAGCTAGGTATTGTTTTCCATGGTGGGCCTAGGAATCCTAGACCGGTGAGTGGTGGGATATAAGTTAGACCCTAGGGGTGGTTGATCTTGATCAGGCCTATGAATCCTTTCCAGTGAAAGGCGACATATATGGTAATGACTGGAGGGTGATGTCTCAATTATGGCCTAGTAATCCCTAGATCAGACTGTGGATTTTGGTAAATCCTAGATTCTAGGAGACAAGAAAATTCCTCACGGCATAGCTGGAGAAATCCAGTGTCATCCATGCTTTTTTATGACCTAGTGAATGTAATTTCAGGTAGATTGGATAAATCCAGTGTCATTCCATGATTGAAGCCAAAAAGGAAGGGCTAACATGTTGGTTAGAAGCCCTAACCATTGGGCAGTTTCCATAGTGATTGGATATAATTATGAGGAGCATGTGGGTGCCATTTAATTGGTTTGACATGTACTGTTAGGTACCCTAATAAGTGCGAAAATATTGTAGTAGTTGTTGGAGCATAGATTTGTGGAATATATCCTCTATTGCAGAAGTAAAGGGTAGTTTATGATTTTTTTTTTGGCAACTGCATGTATGGGTCTCCTAGAAAATTGGATTCCCTAGCTAGGTGTAGATGATACAATGTGGACTTGGTCACTCATGGACTATTGGAGGGAGGTGTGACAGTTGTCCAAGTGTGAATGTGGATTGGGAACTTATGTCTATTGGAGGACAACGTGATAGTTCCCAAGTTGGAGTTGGTGTGCAACACCTTGATGGACCAAGGTAGTTGCTAGAGTGAAACTTGTTGGAGCTCAAGGGTATGATCAACGAGGAGAAGTTTGTGGAGCTCGATACTTTTTTGTGGAGAAGGAATTATAAAACAGATGATGGACAATCCTCCAAGCCCATATTCATTGTGGGAGCTGGACATATTGTAGTGATAGGTGGCAACCCTTCATGCCCTGTGTTGGCCTTCATCATAGCAGCATAGTAAGACTTTAGTGGGTTGAAATCCTTGAGTAACTAAGGAGTAGCAGTGGGAATATTAAGAGTTGTTCACAAGTGGAGCTGTGAACAAATCGACAAGAGTCTCGGTGTGTTGTTGCGTTGGTGGACGAGCAATAAAATAGTGTGCATATTAGACAACCAAGGTTCAGTGTTCAAATGAAATTGGAGCATTGAGAGAGGTAGGAGTTGCAGATTGGGAGCCGAAGGACTGAGAATGTACATGGTTATACCAAAAGGAGTTGAGAGAGCGCACTACCACAAGGTGGTAAAAGTATATTTTTTTGAATCTTGTCCTAATGTATGTATGAGGGCCATTATCCCTAGTATGATAGCCCTATACTATTGTATTATATAAGTTGGAATAATATAACGAAGTTGCGTTGAATTTTTTTTAAAATTTGTCTACATGTTGTGAATTTCTGATATACTATTGTTTATATTTTTCTATGCAAATTAGTTCTATTGAGATTCTTGGTTTGGTAGTGTCAGAGATTTTAAGACTCTATCCTAGACCCAAGGATATGGAAATTCAACATATATGATACTGTGTATGTGTTTTTTATTCAGTGCTATGTACATATGGTGTTGCATACATGCAATGTTATGTATATATGGCATTATGTACATGTTTTTTATGCATTGCCATGTATAGATGGAGTTGTGTACATGTTGTTTATGTAGTGGTGGGTATATATGGTGCTATGTACATGTTGTATATGAGGTGTTGTCTACATGTTGTACTGAGTGCATGTTGGACATGAGATGTTGTGTGTGTATAATGCTATATACACATTGGATCTATGTACATATGGTGATTTTTACATGTTTCATGTGCAGTGCTTTGTACATATGGTGTGGTGTGCATGTTGTTCATATAGTGTTATGTACATGTGGTGTTGCGTGTATGATTGTATATATGGTGTTGTGTGCAGGTGGTATCATGTACATGTTGTACTTGGGGTGCTATGTGCAGGTGATTCTATGTACATGTCATGCATGTGGTGTTGTGTACATGTCGTGCATGTGGTGTTGCGTACGTGGCATTGTGTATATGCTGTGCAGGTGATGTTGTGTACATGTAGTGTTGTGTACATGTCGTGCAGGTGGTGTTGTGTGTAGGTGGTATTGAGTACATGTTTTACGTGTGGTACTATTGCACATTTTCTATTGTGTGCATGTCATACATGTTGTGTTGTGCACATGTGGTATTGTGTTCTTGTTGTATGCTATCCCTTTGTAGATAGTTCTAGGCTAAGGAAATGTGCCAAAACATCTAAGTTAAGTTTTTGGTTTTGACTTGAATTGGATGACCAAAACTTTGAACTTTAAATATATTTAAAACTTCAGTGTTAATGAGATAATAGAAGGGCTTAATCTTCATCCTTAAAAAAATTATTCTTCAATTGATTTGAAAGGAATAATATCAGAATATATATAATTATTAAACATTCAAAATGAACATTGAATTCATCATATATAGAAAAGATGCGTACATAAAATTTCTACAGTCAAACAAAACACATTCATAGATGACAAAAGGAAACAATTTAAAGATGTAGAGGATTTATCGCAGACAAAATGTCCAATAAACTAATATTTGTAAACGGTTATAAATTTATAGTTGATTTTAAAGATATTGATATTAAATCTATTCTTATTCAAAATCTCGTATGTTACTTTGAACATGTGCAGAAAAGAAAAATTTAATAAATGGAAAAACTCACAGAGATACACAAGTTGTATGAGAACAAATCCATAATCCTTATATTATCTTCAAAAAATAACTTATAAGTTTTGATGCAACCATATGGCCATAAATACTCAAAGACATAGACCCAAGACTTAGTCTGCACAAATCCCAAGATTTACTCTAACATATAGTGTGCTTTAACTTTTAAACACACCCCACATACTTTCACTAGATCTCTTTTGGACCTTTTAAAATCCATTTTAAATTATCGAAGCCAAATATGTGGAATTTCGGATTAAAACCAAAATGCCTAACCTTTATGCTCATTAACACTTTAGTGCTTTATACTTAACTCATCGCCCTTTTTCAAATCTGCACATGACTGATATACTTTTACCGAAGCCTTCTCTATGTTTACTTATATAAAATCATAAACCCAAGGCTCTTCGAAATTTTCGCTCCCAAGAAATATCACATATCGCAAACTATGGCTCATCACAAATCGCAACCCCAATCAATATCACATATCACAAACTTTGGCTCATCGCAAATCGCAAGCCTAATCAATATCACATATCACAGTGCGCGTCAACACATAACTCCTCTTCACATTCTCAATGCTCCTTCTGCCTAATGCGATGTGCGCTAAAATTCTTAAAGCTGAATGTGATATAATATGTATTGTCCATTCTCATGCTTCATTTTTGTGATCTAACCTTGACCATCCATTCCACCTTCATGCTTCCGTTCAGAAATCTATGACATTTTGGGGAAAATTCATAGTTTTTTGCCTTCAGAAAATATTTTTTTTTCCTTCTACGATCACCTCTAGTCCGGTGTATTTGCTTATCATAACATTGTCCATTTATATTTGTAAAAATTCCACTGCAACACCTTCAGAACTCTATTCTTTTAGTTTTTAGACTTTTGCAGGCCGATCTTTGCAAGGATACTATCCATTGGTATTTCAGCAAAACTGGAATATTCACTGCTTTATAATTTAATTTCTATGCCTCTCTACCATGCAGAGTCCTCCCGAAGTTGAATTCTAATCCTCATACTTTCAGTTACCTCTGATGCAACTTCAAGCCACTTGGACGCTCTCTATTCTCCAAACTAATTTATAACTTCACACTACATCACACAGTAAATTTAGAGATTCAGTAATTTCAATCATATATCACGCATGAATAAATTACAATTCACAACAGAGATAATTTCAGAGATACAAATCAATGCTCTCTATCAATCATATTCAAACATAAAATACTCAATATACAATCTATGGATAGATCGAATCCTAATCTATTTCTTACCCTTGCACTCTCTTTAGCCTATTTTTCTTTATTTCAAAATGGCCTCCTATATATATCATCATGCTTTCACACACTTACCTATACTCTTACTCTATCTACCTAATATCTAATCCAACCTTGGATGCCTTAAAGGCATATCGTATTTACAATGAAAGGATTCTGAACTAATTTATGTTTAGATCCTATAAAATCTCCTCACCAAACTCCTAAAATCCCTAACTTAATCTCCAAGAGATATTTCAACTCCATGAAATATGCATGAAACTTCTAACACATAAGATCTCAAATTTTCTCACACATTCGAGAACAATCACAAATTAATCATCATTTTAATAAATTAAAAATTAGGGAATGTCTCCCTTCATAAAATAAACATTCCCCTTAGGTTTCTTCAAAAATGAATTTATGGAGTAGGATGCTCATGCATTAGACTCCCAAGGAACAAAATGTTCGAGGATCTCCTAATCATGAATTGTTCTTGTCGAAGTCATATTGCTTTCCAAAATTTATGTTGTTGCTCACCACTTGTTTTGCCATCTTGTTGCTTCCTTGTAGATGTATGCATTCCTCCTGGATCCCAATTCTTAAATTTTCTTTGTGTAGTCATATTGCTCTTAATTTCATTAACAATCACCTGCTTGTTGTTGCTTTTTTTCCCTATTATCCACTTGAAAGATTTTGCTTCTAGTGTTGTCTTCTTTATCTCTATCTACTGTTGATTTGTGCCTCTTCGGACTGAATAATTTACTCCTTCACAAGATATCTTACACTAAGCTAATTTCTCTCTCAAGGTTTCAAAATATTTTAAACCTTGCTCAATGTACCTTTTATCAATTATTTTATCTTGTGCTTCCACTATCAACAACATGGGTTGCCTCCAAGAGGTTATTTTATTATCATGATGTATATGAGTCCACAATTCATTGGCAGAAGTTATAATATACCATTCTTCTACTTCTCCCATTGTCCACACATCAAATGATTTATGTGGTAGTCCTTCACCTTCAAACCCGCTTGACTGCTTGCTTGGTATGGAAACATAAAACAAATCTCTTGCATGTTGATTTTCAATTGTGAAAATTTTTCCTTGAATTTATTCATCTTGCCAATTGATCTTTTCATTCACATAATATTTATCTGCACTGTCAACTTCTACACCATCAAATCTTTGGTCTTCACCTCCTTTTGGACTTGTGAACAAATTTTGTTCAAATTCTACCATGTCTCTTTCTCTACAGTCCTCTTTGGGTTCAACAGTACCATGCATAAGATTTGTTTAAATTTTGCTTTCTTCATCCTAAATTCCATCCTGTTGGAAACACCGCTCTTCATGCGAATCATCAACTAAATTTTTCTCTAAACCCTAAAAAAAATTAAAAATAAAATATTTCATGATCATCATGGTAATCTGGCAATGATCATACACAATTACACCTTCAAAATTCTGATATTTCTACTGCAACCAATTCATAAATTTAAACTATGAATTGTCTTCAAGCCCGTCCCTTTGATCTCTATCAATCTACCAAACATTTCTTCCTTCCTCAAACCTAAATTTACAATTCTTGTCACCCTAAACCAATATTTTCCATTGAGCGATCAATGTTCCAACCTTATACTGTGAGATAATTTCAAGAGTTTTCTTCCACTTTCCTTCATAAACTGCCAAAGAATATGATTTCTTTGACCATTCTCCTTTCATCTTCTCTATGGGAGGCTAATTTCCTCCACTTTATGTACATTGTTGGACCCTTGGTTAAACTGAGAGGGGGGGGGGGGGGGTGTGAATCAGTTTAATGCAGCCATGTTCTTATTAAATTTTCTTTTATGCTCATTCACATCATCATTATGTGATCAACTTAATATACAATGGAGCAACAATCTTAATAAATGAGCACCAGGTATTAAGCAAAATAAATATAGAGTATCAACACATAATCATCATGCTTATAGACAACAGATATAAGTGGAAACCCATAAGGGATAAAACCACATCGTATTGTTGTTGTGATGCAAAGGCAAGCTCCAACTCCCTCTGACCACTGATTTTTTGTAGGCTCCAACCTACAGGAGGCTCCTACCTCAATTCTGCAAGCTACAACTTGCAAGGAAGCTCCAACTTCCATCTATTTTCTACAAGCTACAACCTACAGGAAGCTCCTACCTCAACCAGCTACAACTGACATCTATCAAGCTACAACTTGATATGGAAGCACCAACTTCCTCACTCTTTCAAAAACACACGCTGATTTACCTGGATATCAGCTCTGTTCTGTTCCTTCTTCATTGCTGTCCACCAGCCTTCATATCTTCCTTATATCATTTCTGAATCTTCACAGCTTCTCTATCTGCTCCTCCTTCTTCTTACCCTCTCTGCCTCATTTCTTCATTCTCTAATCTCTTTATGCATATCTATGTGATATCATTTATAGAGTTCACCTCATGATAGTTTTCATTCCACAAGGAATTCAAAATGAACAGCCATGACTCTTTGCCTTCCACCTTCTTGTTTTCTTTGTCCATCTCATTCAGAAAAATATAATAATATGTATACATTTCAATATTACAGTGGGGTATTTGTTTGCCTTCGGAGACTTTCCTTTCCATCACAAACAATATAAAATCAATTAAAACATTTACATTTACATTTGCATGTGATATATCTCATTCAGCCCTTTCAGTTCTTGGCTCACTGTATGCTTGTATTTTCTGCTAATGTAGTGTAACAAACCCACATTTTCATTCCTATACATTTCAAATTCAGATTCTACAAATCTGAATACCTTCACTGCACACCTCTTCAAATCTTCAATCTGTGTTTACTGCAATTGTGTATCTGCTGCATATATAACTTCTTTACAAGTTTAGCCCAAAATAATTTTAAAGTCTCCTACATATAAAAATGCATTTCTAATTAATCATCCAAAAGGGTCCTTAATCTCTCCAATCTGGGCAATCTCTATTCATTGCGGAAGCTCTTTAAAACATATGGTTTAAAACCTCTCAACACATACCCAATTCTCTTCTATAACTCTCAGCATATAACTCAGGCTTTAACACTTTACCAATTCAATCTTTAATTCAAAAACAAACTCATTTCACAATATGCATATGCGGTTCTTTAAACCTTGATTTAATTTCGGGTTTCATCTTTCCACCGCTCATAAATCTGAATATAAAAAAACTTTTATAATAGGCCACATTATATAGTATGTACCTACATTAAAACTAGTTCCAGCCCCACAGCATATTAACATCTTTTCATTGGTTGACTTTGTTAAACCCAAAGTAACCTTATAACCCGATGCATATAAATGTCTGGCCCATAACATATTTCAGACTGCATATATTATTAACCTAGATTTTAACTTTTATTTACTATCCACCAGTTTCACAAGTTTTCATGTTATGGAAAGCTGAATGCCCATATGTGACCTTGTATAAGAACCAATTTATAAAATAAATCTGTGGGCCCACCAGCTCACATATAACAATGTATCCCCATCTAAATATCACACTCGATTAATATCAACTGTGGATAAAGTAAAACCCTTCATACATTTCCCATGTAGTAATTCGAATTTTATGTTTGATCAACTCAAGTATATATATATATGCGCCCTTTGCCTTTTAAAAGCTAACAAGCTTGACTTTGGTTAATTAACACCAACGCATATAAACATTATACATCGAACATTAACAACCTTCATGGCATTAAATTAGAACACCACCACATAATTAATATTCAACCATACATAATTCAGACTTTGGCTAAGACCCAATGCCGACATAAAATAACAACTAGGGCCCACAACACTTTATAACGTACCTTGGTTCAAACATAACCCACTGCACCTTTAACATTGGTCTTTCTCTCAAGCCCACATATATATTGGTTCTCTTCATTATTCATCATCGACTTGGTTTAAACCCAAAACCCATTTAAATTCCGGAACAAGACCGTTTTCGAATGAACTTTATCATAAACCCATTATATAATATGGCCTCCACATACATTTCATTATCAAACGCTGACTTTGGATTAAAAAGATCCAACACATAAATCTTTGGGTCCACTTTTACTCACCGACACATACTGTAGGTCCCACAGCACGTCACAACCTACCTTTCGCCTGTGCTACTTCACTTGTGATCCAATGGTGGTCGCAACACCTCATCCCATCATGCCAAATCCAACGAATATCACATTTTTTTTCACCGCAACACTTTAATGCGCAAATATTTTGCGAAATGGGCTGTATTTTGAAACCGCTAAAGACACATGTCACATGCAGACCCTTATCGCATTTTTTTGTTGAAATCCACTTACCATTTAAAACTTATGCGAAAACCACTTGTGGGTTCTAAAACTTCTTTTACAGTTCACTTGCTCCGGTTCCACTTAACGCCTCAAGGTTCCGCTTCTTTAAAAAATCATTCCCCATGTGTGTTTTAACTCTACGCTTCCATTCATTTCGCATTTGATATGCGTTCTATATACTTGGTAAAACATTTGAGCCTTGCCACTTCACATTTTATTATATGTCTTGACAACTGATTTCATATCTAACTACACCATCGCTTCTTTTCTTTGATAGGTATGATGATTCATTGCTCCTCTTTTCAAGACTGCGTGAAACCCCTTAGGAGGTTCTCAACCTCTCCACTTTTGTGAAACCAAGGTTTCCAACACTGTTTCAATCGAGCTCAAAATAATTATTTGAACCAATTTACAGAGATTGATTTCAAAACAAATTCGATTCCTCTACTCTTCTTCACTGTGTTATGTAATTACACAAAAGAACGTAATTATCTGTTGAATACATTATAAAATGAAATCTCGCCAACAACTGCCTTACAAGGTTTATGGCAATGGTATTCAATAACATCAACCTACCTTGAATCAATACTAATTCTTCCATTTACATAGAATTTATATACAACCAAATCACACGGAATTCAGAACAATTCTTCATTTATACATATGAGCTCAATTACAAACCCTTCTTGGCTTAGAAACTCTATTTGTCCACAATCCAACTTCTAATTTTACTATTCTGCACCTTGAATAGCTTTCCGCTTCAATTCGATGCCTTTGCTTCCTCTGTTTCTTGTCTAATGTTACTCATGTCTTCTCCTTTTCCATCAATGACAATATTTCCAACAGTCTCCCCCTTTGGCATTGATGGCAATACTTTAATACTCTTCTTTTGTTTGCTTTTCCTTCCCCTTTGACATCAATGGCAAAGGGTGTGGTTTCCAAATCTTGTCCATAATACTTCGATCCTGAGGACCTATTCCATGCACTACTCACTTGCTCTGGTTCTTTTGTGACAATATTTTTTGACTGATCTCCCTCTGGAATGATGCCTTCTTTTCTGATCACCCCCTGGAATGATTCTTTCTTTTCATGTCAGAGAGTAACATGTGCAGACACTACCCCTAGTTTGTCTCTTAGATATTCGAATGGTTCTTTAGCAAGAAGTTTTGTGAATATGTATGTTGTTTGTTCCTTTGTTGGTACATATTTCAACTTCACTACTTTCTGTGCTAATTGTTCTCTAAGGAAGTGGTACTTTATTGGGATGTGCTTTGTTTTTGAATGAAGTACAGGATTTTTTGATATACTTATTGCACTTGTATTGTCACAATTGATAGAAATAGGTTCATCAATGCTTACCTTCATGTCTTGGAGAGTTTTTTTCATCCACATTACTTGTGTGTAACATGCTACTGCTACTATGTATTCTGTTTCTACTGTAGATAGAGAGATAGAAGTTTGCTTCTTGCTTAGCCATGCCACCAAAATTTTTCCCAAATATAATGCACCTCCACTTGTGCTTTTCCTGTGATCCACACAGCTGGCCTAATCTGCATCTATATATGCCGTCAAAGGGAAGCTTTTTCTTTTCGGATACCATAGCCCATAGTGTGCAGTTCCTTGTAGATATCTGAATATTCTCTTGATTTCTAGAAAGTGATTTTGTTTTGGTGCTGCTTGATATCTTGCCACAAGTCCTACTGCCAACACAATGTCAGGTCTAGAGGCAGTTAGGTATAGAAAACTTCCTACCATGGATCTGTAAAGTCTTTGATCTATATCTGGAGATCCATCATTTGCACATAGCTTGCATCCAGTGATCATGGGAGTTGACACAGGTTTGCAGTCTTCCATTTGGAACCTTTTCAACATCTCTTTTAAGTATTTTTCTTGTGAGATGAATTCTCCTGTGTTCTTCTATTGAATTTGAAGTCCTAAAGAGAAGGTGAGCTCTCCAACCATAGACATCTCAAATTCAGATTTCATTTCTTCAGCAAATTATTTTGTTAACTTCTCTTTGTTGCTACCAAACATGATGCCATCTACATATACTACTACAATTAGGAGTTCATTTTCATTATCCTTTATGTACAGATTGTTGTCTACTCCTCCTTTCTTAAAACCTTGTTTTTGCAAGTATTTGTCTAGCATTGAGTACCATGCACGAGGAGCTTGTTTCAGCCCATATAAGGCTTTCTTTAGTCTGCACACATAGTCTTGTTTATCTGTTAATGAGAATCCTTCAAGTTGTTCTGTGTAGACTTTTTCTTCTAGATCTCCATTCAAGAAGGCAGACTTCACATCCATTTGATATACCTTGAAATCATGATAACATGAAAAGGACGAAAACATTATGATTGCTTCCATTCTGGATATAGGGACAAAGGTTTCATCATAATCAAGACCTTCAATTTATGAATATCCCTTGCATACAAGTCTGGCTTTATTTCTGATTACATGCCCTTGTTCATTCATCTTATTCTTGAATATCCATTTTGTGCCAATGACATTTTTCCCAGTGGGTCTTGGAATTAATTCCCAGGTATTGTTCTTCTCCATTTGGTTTAGTTCTTCATTGATAGAATTTACCCAGTTTTTGTCTTTGTTGGCTTCTTCGAACTTCTTTGGCTCTATTTGAGATAACATGGCTAGGTGTACTTCTTCTATCTATTCAGCAAGTTGTCTTCTTGTATGGACTCCCACACTCTTGTCCCCAATGATTTGATCTTCTAGATGATTCTTTTGAGTGTGTCCTGAGGGACCTTTTGTGTTTAATTCACCATCTTTTGTTGTCTTGCTCAGTTCATCATTATCTTCGTTCTCTTCTTCATGATCTTCTAGAGGATTGTTGCATCTTGTACTTCTTGTTCTGTTTGGTATATCTTCATCAAATTTTACATCAATGTTTTCCACAATTTTGTGTAGTGTTGTGTTGTAGCACCTGTAACCATTACTCTTGGATGCATATCCTAAAAATATTCCTTCATCAGCTCTTGCATCAAACTTCCCCAGTTTTTCATTATTATTTTTTATGAAACACTTGCTTCCAAAGACTCTAAAGTGCTTGATTGAAGTTGGTTTACCATGCCATAATTCGTAAGGGGTCTTGTAACTGTTTGGTATTAAATGAGCTTTGTTAAGAATGTGAACAGCTGTGTGTACTGCTTCTGCCTAGAAGGTTTGTGGAATGTTACTTTATTGCATCATTTCATTGGAGATCTATGGTACTGACCAGTTTTGTCTCTCTGCCACACCATTCTATTGAAGTGTACTTGCAATTGTAAAATGTTCTTTTATTCCATGCTCATTGCATAGGTCTGCAAAATCATAGTCTGTGAATTCACCTCCTCTGTCTCATCTGATGCACTTTAGCTTACATCCTGTTTCATTTTCTGCCAAAGCCTTGAATATCTTGAATTTCTCAAGTGCTTCAAATTTATATTTGAGAAATGCTACCCATGTCATTCTGGAAAAATCATCTATTATCAACATGAAATAATATTTTCCACTTCGTGCTTTAGTTCTTGAAGGTCCACATAGGTCCATATGTACAAGCTGAAGTGGCCTACTTGTTGATAGTTCATATTTGGTTTTAAAAGATGTGCGGGTCTATTTTCCCAATTGGTAAGATTTACATATGGTATTTGAAGGCTTCTTTATTGCTGGCATATCTCTGACTGCTTTCTTCTTGCTCAGACTGATGATGTGGTCAAATTCTAGGTTTCCCAATCTTCTATGCCATAACCATGATTCATCATGTTTTCTTAGGTGGCATGCTTCATTCTCTTCTTTCACTATATAGACATTACTTTCTGTTTGAATACCTTTGATCAAGGTCTTTCATATGGTGCTTGATCTTACTTCACAGTCTTGTGCTCTAAAAATAACTTCACAGCCTTTATCACACATTTGACTCACACTAAGCAGATTTGCTTTCATCCCATCCACAAATAGTACATCTTGGGTCATTTCTCTTCCATTATCTAGACTGACTGAGCCTCTTCCTTTGATTTTCCTTGCTTTATCATTGCCAAAATTTACATTTACAGATTTCTTTTCATCAAAGGTTATAAACTTGATTCTATCTCCAGTCATATGCTTTGAGCATCCACTGTCCAAATACCATTGGCTTTTCTGATCTTGGGCTATTAGAGCCATGTCACACTTATTCAACTTCTTTTTCCACTGCAGGAAGTTATTTTTTTGGCACCTTTTATGAGAAGATGGACCACATTCTTTGACAGGACATTGGGAAGACATATGTCTAATTTTGTGGCATACATAGTATTTGATCATATTTTTAGCAGAATTATGAGTATGAGTGAACTCTCCATAATTCATAAATCTCCTTGAGGTTTCAAACATCAGTCTTTGTCCATATGTTCCGTACTCCTTGGCTTTATGGCCGAATTCCTTACAGTAAAAAAAAACACCCATAAAAACAATTAGTGTACCTGATGAAGGGTTGTCTTCTCCATTTGTTTACTTGAGGTAGTCTTTTCACGTTTTGTGTCCTTTTCTGGTTGGAATCAATTCTCCTTTTATGACAGTAAGTAGCAATATGTCCCAGCTTGTGGCAGGCATAACAAGTGACATTTTTCATAGGGGGGAATAATCTCCTTTGATAGCTTCCAAACTTTACATATTCAGGAGTATATGAGCTTTTTCCAGTTGACTGTTTATTTATTTCTTTCTTTGTCATTTGAGGTTCTTTCATGTTTCTGTTTACTTCATTGCAGGCTTCTACTTCTGTAGGAACCTTATAAGCTGCTTCATTATCCTTAACAGCTTTTACAAAAATGATATTCCTGTTATCTGTTTCTTTGACTTTACTTGTTTCTCCTTCATAGCCTATCCCAATTTTTATTAGATGGGATCTTTGAGAATCTAGTATTTTATTCAACTTATCAGAACTTTTCATTGAGGAGTGCTCATTGACAATTTCCTTTGGGTGTTTTCTAATTTCTTCCTCAAGCATACTACTTCTTATTCCAGTTTCTCTTGATTCTGAATTTTATCCTCAATTTGCTTAAGTAAAGTGTCTTCTACCTTCTTGGCTTCTTCAAGTTCTACTTTCAACTGAATGAGGTCTTCTGAATTTTTTTCTTCTCTTACATATTTGAGGAGAACGTCTTTCTGTTTTCTACACTTTAGTTTAAGTCTGTCTATTTCCTCCAGGGCACTTCTTAGCTCCCCCTCAAGATCAACTTCACCTTCTTCCTCATCTTCTAGAAGGAATCCTTCAAGCTCTTCCTTGGCCATCAATACAAATTCAGAGGTTCCTTCTTCATTTGAGGTTTCATCTCAATTTTCAGATGCACTACTATTTTGCTGAGCATAAAATGACTTTCTCCTATATCTATTCCCTTTCTGCCAGTTCTTTGATATGGTTTTCTCTGAGTCTTGAGTTATAGTCTTTGTCTTCTTATGAGGACACTTAGAAGCATAATTTCCAACTCTTCCAAAGTTAAAACATTTGAATGGAATTTTACCTTTATACTTGCCTGAGCCTCTTTGTAATCTTCTAATAAATTTGGCCTCTTCTTCATCAGAGTGGGAGCATGTATCTTCTTTTTCTTCTTTGTTATTCTCTGTCTTAAAGGCTGCCTCCCTCACATTTGACTTCCTCTGTGGTAGTCTCATCTCATAGGCTATTAAGTTTCCAAGTAGTTAGTTCATGGTAAAAGTTTCCCAGTCAGTTATTTCTTCTATGGCAAAAACCTTGGGGTTAAAGCTGGATGGTAAAGATCTTAGAATCTTTTGAACAATTAAACATTAATTTATGGTTTCTCCTAGAGCTTTCATGTTATTCACAATTTTTTCAATGCTTAAAAAGAAGCTAGCAATGTCTTCATCATCATTCATTTTTATATTTTCAAACTGAGCTCTATAGATTTGAAGTTTGGCTATCTTCACCTTTTTGTCTAACTCATGGATGTTTTCTAGTGTATCCCATATTTATTTGGTAGTCTTGTTGTGCATTACTTTGATAAATTCTGCCTCACACAGTCCACTTAAGAGTGCATTCATGGATTTTTCATTAGCTACAAAGTCTTGTTTGGCATATTTCTCTGAGTAAGTCTCCCTTAGGGCATATCCCAATTCCACAACAACCCAAACTTATATTCCTAGAGACATTATGTATGTCCTCGTTCTTATTTTCCAGAAGGCATAATTTGTACCGGCGAACAAGGGGGCTTTATTTGTTGAGCATCCTTCTAGACTAGCCATCTTGGGGACCTAGGATCTCCTTCCAGTTGTTAAACTGATACAAAAGGAACCCGCTCTGATACCAATTGTTGGACACTTGGTTAAACTGAGAGGGGGGCATGAATCAGTTTAATGTAGTCATGTTCTTATTAAACTTTCTTTCATACTCATTCACATCATCATTTTGTGATCAACTTAATATACAATGGAGCAGCAATCTTAATAAATGAGTAGAAGGTATTAAGAAGAATAAATAAAGAGTACCAACACGTAATCATCATGCATATAGACAATAGATATAAGTGGAAACCCATAAGGAACAAAAACACATCTTATTAATGTTGTGATGCAAAGGCAAGCTCCAAATCCCTCTCACCACTGATTTTTTGTAGGATCCAACCTACAGGAGGCTCCTACCTCAATTCTGCAAGCTACAACTTGCAAGGAAGCTCCAAATCCCATCTATTTTCTACAGGCTACAACCTACAGGAGGCTCCTACCTCAGCCAGCTACAACTGACATCTATCAAGCTACAACTTGATATGGAAGCACCAACTTCCTCACTCTTTCAAAAACACACGTTGATTTACCTAGATATCAGCTCTGTTCCGTTCCTTCTTCATTTCTGTCCACCAACCTTCATATCTGCCTTATATCATTTCTGAATCTTCACAGCTTCTCTATCTGCTCCTCCTTCTTCTTACCCTCTCTGCCTCATTTATTCATTCTCTAATCTCTTTATGCATATATATGTGATATCATTTATAGAGCTCACCTCATGACAGTTTGCATTCCACAGGGAATTCGAAATGAACAGCCATGACTCTTTGCCTTCCACCTTCTTGTTTTCTTTGTCCAGCACATTCAGAAAAATATAATAATATGTATACATTTCAATAATACAGTGTGGTATTTTTTTGCCTTCGGAGACTTGCCTTTGCATCGCAAACAATAAAAAATCAATTAAAACATTTACATTTACATTTGCATGTGATATATCTCATTCAGCCCTTTCAGTTCTTGGCTCACTGTGTGCTTGTCTTTTTTGCTGTTTTAGTGTAACAAACCCACATTTTCATTCCTGTACATTTCAAATTTAGATTCTGCAAATATGAATACCTTCATTGCACACCTCTTCAAATCTGCAATCTTTGTTTACTACAATTGTGTATCTGCTACATATATAACTGTTTTGCAAGTTTAGCCCCAAATAATTTAAAGTCTCCTGCATATAAAAATGCATTTCTAATTAATCATCCAAAAGGGTCCTCAATCTCTCCAATCTGGGCAATCTATGTTCATTGTTGAAGCTCTTTAAAACATACGGTTTAAAACCTCTCAATGCATATACAATGCTCTTCTATAAAACCCAAATCACTCTTAGCATATAACTCATGCTTTAACACTTTTCCAATTCAATATTTAATTAAAAAACAAACTCATTTCACAATACTCATATGTGGTTCTTTAAAAATTTATTTAATTTCGGGCTTCACCATTCCACCGCTCATAAATCTGAATATAACAGAACTTATATAATAGGCCACATTATATAGTATGTACCTACATTAAAATGAGTTTCGGCCCCACAACGTATTAACATATTTTCATTGGTTGACTTTGTTAAACCAAAAGTAACCTTATAACCCGATGCATATAAATGTCTGACCCACAACTTTTTCAGACTGCATATATTATTAACCTAGATTTTAACTTTTATTTACTATCCACCAGTTTCACGGGCTTTTATGTTATGGAAATCTAAATGCCCATATGTGACCTTGTATAAGAACCAATTTATAAAATAAATCTATGAGCCCACCAGCTCACATATAATAATGCATCCCCATCTAAATATCCCACTCGATTAATATCAACTGTGTATAAAGTAAAACCATTCATACATTTCCCATATAGTAATACGAATTTTATGTTCAATCAACTCAAAACCTACCAAGCTTGACCTTGGTTAATTAACACCAATGCATATAAACATTATACATCCCACATCAATAGCCTTCGTGACATTAAATTAGAATTCCACCACATAATTAATATTCAACCATACATAATTTAGACTTTGGCTGAGACCCATGCCGACATAAAATAACAACTGGGGCCCACAACACTTTATAACGTACCTTGGTTCAAACATAACCCACTGCACCTTTAACATTGGTCTTTCTCTTGGGCCCACATATATATTTGTTCTCTTCATTATTCATCATCGACTTGGTTTAAACCAAAAACCCATTTAACTTTTGGAAGAAGACCTTTTTCGGATGAACTTTATCATAAACCCATTATATAATATGGCGTCCACATACATTTCATTATCAAACGCTGACTTTGGATTAAAAAGATCCAACACATAAAACTTTGCGTCCAATTTTACTCACTGGCACATACTGTAGGTCTCACAGCATGTCACAACCTACCTTTCGCCCGTGCTACTTCACTTGTGATCCAACAGTGGTCGCAACACCTCATCCCATCATGCCAAATCCAACGGATATCACATTTTTTTCACTGCAGCACTTTAGTGTGCAAATATTTTTCGAAATGGGTTGTATTCTGAAACTGCTAAAGACACGTGTCACACGCGGACCCTTATCGCATTTTTTTTCTTGAAATCCGCTTACCATTTAAAACTTATGTGAAAACCACCTGTGGGTTTTAAAACTACTTTTATAGTTCACTTGCTCTAGTTCCGCTTCTTTAAAAATCGTTCCTCATGCATGTTTTAACTCTGTGCTTCCATTCATTTCGCATTCGATCTGCGTTCTATATACTTGGTAAAACATCCGAGCCTTGCCACTTCACAGTTTATTATATGTCTTCACTATTGATTCCATCTTTAACTACACCATCACTTCTTTTCTTTGATAGGTATGATGATTCATTGCTCCTCTTTTCAAGACTGCGCGAAACCCCTTAGGAGGTTCTCAACCTCTCCACTTTTATGAAACCAAGGTTTCCAACACTGTTTCAATGGAGCTCAAAATCATTACTTGAACCAATTTACAGAGATTGATTTAAAAAATAAATCGATTCCTCTACTCTTCTTCACTGTGATATGTAATTACACAGAAGAACGTAATTATCTATTGAATACATTATAAAATGAAATCCCGCCAATAGCTGCCTTACAAGGTTTATGGCAATGGTATTCAACAACATCGACCTACCCTGAATCAATACTAATTCTTCCATTTTCACAGAATCGATATACAACCAAATCACATGGAATTCAGAAAAATTCCTCATTTATACATATGAGCTCAATTACAAACCCTTCTTGGCTCAGAAACTCTATTTTTCCACAGTCGTACTTCTACTTTTACTACTCTGCACCTTGAATAGCTTTCTGCTTCAATTCGCTGGCTTTGATTCCTCTATTTCTTATCTAATGTTGCTCATGTCTTCTCCTTTGCCATCAATGACAATATTTCCAACATACATGCACATTCAAAGGTTTTGTAGAAATTACATTCTTCCTAACATTCCTTGGGCTCATATTCAATTTCCAACATACATCTCTCTTCTTTTTGGCTATAATTTTCTATTACATGAGCTTCTTCTTGTACTTGTTGTCCATATTTTGTAATTCTCGGATCACAAAGAGCAATCTAATTTCTATCCCAATTAATTCTTGGTTCTGCATAAACCGCTTCATGACCTTTCAAAGAATAGCTCTATTCTATCCTTCCTTGCGAAATTTCTTTTCTTCTCCACGATTGTCTTCATAAGTTACTCTCCTTCTTTTCCTGGTTGCATGAGATAACGATATGTCTTCTTCCTCTTGTCCTTAGCTGCTTCCTATTCTTTGACTCTTTACAGTTTCTTTTCCATTCACATAATTTTCTTGAGCTACACTCTCCTTATCAGCTCTTCCTTTGCCATAATTTCACATCTTCAAGACATACATTGTCTCCTCCTTTTCCATTTTCCAGTAGCTCTCAGTAATACAAATAACTTCTTTAGAAATGTTTATATAAAATATCAATAAGAAAATGTAAAACCAAAAAATTGGAAACTGACGAGGAAAAGTGGACAGATGATGGAGGACGTGGCGCGACGGAATTGGAAACAGTCACCGAGCGGCCTTGGTTTGGATGATGGTGAAAACATCTTTTCGGAGGGGGGCTCAGGTGGTAAGTGGTAATAGAGAGGCAGGTGAAAAACTACGAGAGTGTGACACATGGAGGAATAGCGGGTAATGGATATCGCCCATTCTAGACCCCCCCCCCCCCTTTGTTAA
Source organism: Pinus albicaulis (assembly GCA_034641835.2). Taxonomy (NCBI): domain Eukaryota; kingdom Viridiplantae; phylum Streptophyta; class Pinopsida; order Pinales; family Pinaceae; genus Pinus; species Pinus albicaulis. Next base: position 269,446,236 of record CM076576.1, read on the forward strand.
GGTCTGACATCTGAGCGAGGGCCGAAAAAAATTGAGGGTCGTCGATGGCAATGTGAGGGGTGGAGATGGAGGGCAAGGTGCGAGGAATTTAGTGCTGATGCAATGGGGTGATGGGACGTGGCAAGGAGGTGGGACTCGACAACTATAGAAAATCACATGTCGGAGGATTTAGTTATGAGAAATAAAGGTAAACCTTAAATCTCGTGAAGTGCGAAGTGCAAGAAGGGGGAAGTGACATGGAAAGGAAGGTGGGACCTCCCACAGCCTACAAATTGCAAACTTTTCCATTTTCTTTAGCACTATATTTTCACACTTGTGAAGTGCAAAGTGCGAAGAGGGGAAAGTGTTGTGGTAGGGAAGATGGGACTGCCTGAAGATCGCAAAATTTACCATTTTCATCAGTGCTATCCTTTCACACTTGCAAAGTGTGATTTGCGGGGAGGGGAAAGTGACGTGGCAAGGAAGGTGGGACTGCCCACAGCTTGCAGATCGCAGATTTTACCATTTTCCTTAGCCCAATCCTTTCACACTTTCGAAGTACGAATTGCAAGGAGGGGAAAGTGACATGGCAGGGAAGTTGGGACTGCTCACAGCCCACAGATCGTAGATTATACCATTTTCTTTAGCGATGTCCTTTTAAACTTGCAAAGTGTGATTTGGTGCTTGGCGAGACTTGCAGAGGGCTTAACATGAAATAGATTTCCCCTTAAAGGATTTTAAAGCCCCTATTCCCCCATTTCCTTTCGTTTCTTCCTCCTTTGCATATCTACCTACCTGAACTACTCATCTAACATTTTTTCTTCCTTTGTAGGGTGCATTTAGACTTGCAGACCCTGAACATTTTCTTTTAACATTATAACCTAAACCTTATCCCTTATTTCTCCTTTTGGTTCAGATTAACCTATTGAAGCAATCTCATTTTCTACCTATCTACTGATAAGCCAAGATTAAACAGTTTGGAAAATATTTATTTTCTAACTTATAACCAGAAATTGAAAACTATCCAATCATGAGTAAACTTAATGACTAGATAGACCTATCTAAAGAGTAGTGGCATTTTAACTTGTAGCACTTTTAGTTTTATTTCTTTTTTGGGGTTCTTTTTTCTTTCTTCCTTTTTTTTTTCTTTTCATTCTTTTCTCTTTTCTTTTTCTCTATTTTTATACCCTCTTTTCTTTCTTTATTTTTTTTTATTTTTCCTTTTTATTTCAAATCATTTGAATTTTGAAAAGCCTTTACATAATGAAAACCTTGCATGAAATATTAAGTATCTAGTCACCTTGAGATTCTATAATTTATAGGGTACTAACATATGCAAAATATTAAATCTAGTTCTCTGATAGGCTAAGGGAGCCACCCATTATCAAAGAGAAGAGAACATTGAAGTTCATAGATTAGAGTGTTCATAGCGGAAGGGAGAGTGCTAGATTGTTTTTTTCCATTGCAGTTAAGAGAGATGTGTATTATACATTGGTTAGTTGATTGATTAAAAACTATATATGGTAATTATATCTATCTTTTACAAATCCTAAGAGGACGGGATGTGCTAAGGTGAGTTCCTATGCAAGGTAATATCAAAGTTCATTGAAGCAACACAGTAACATGGCCTAATATTAATATGTGTGAAGGAGCATGAGGAGCCATGCCAATGTTCATTTCCCATTGATATCCTCAAATAAGACATGGTGTGGAGGGATTTGTTCAACCCACAAATGGGATAAATAACGATGGATATTTGAATTTAAAGGCAAGAGAACTCTGCGAGATCATGCAACCCTATTTTTTATGTTCATTATTGACAATTGAGGCATTTTAGATATCAATAATACAAATTTAGACAATTGTAATGTATAATGATCATGCATTGCTGACTCGAGTTATCAAAGTAGTGAAGCCTTTAAATTATGAGTAAGATAAAAAGAATAATGAATGTATGGATTCCATGAAGAAAGAATATTATTCTATTATGAGAAACAAAACATGGGAACTAAAAATAATTCCTAAGAATAAAATATCCATAAGTTTAGAAATGAGTTTTAAAATTAAACTTAATGTCAATGGAAGTATTGATGAGTATAAAGTTAGTTTTATATTAAAAAAATATTCACAGAAAGAAATAATACAATATCAAGATAAATTTACACTCATATAAAAAATGAACACCATTAGGATGATGATTGCATTGGCTACTTAGCACAATTGGAAGTTACATCAATTTGATGTTAAGTAAAAAAAAATTAATAGAGAATGAAATTAATAGTTTTATCTTGTTTAGATGGAATTTTTTAGAGACAGGACAAGAAAATATTGTATGGTGGTTAAAGAAAGAATTATATAGACTCAAATATGCATTCAAGTGTTGGTATGTGAAGATTGATATATTTTTCTTTCAGAATGGTTTTATTAAAAGTAAATGATATGCAAATAAAACAAGGATGAAAATGGGCATGTTGCCTTCATTTTTAATATGTTGATGATATTATAACATGAAATGTGACTAAGTCAATTAAAAATATCAAAATATGCATGTCACAAGAATTTGAAATGAATAACCCTAAACAATTTCATTGTTGTTTAGTGCTTAAGGTATTGAGAGATGATGGTAAAAATTTGATCGCACAAAGTAAAAATACATACGAATTGATCAAAAGGTTCAATATGACTAGATGAAAATAAATTTCTACACCATTTTGAGTAGAATGTCAATATCAGTGGTGGTGTTGAAAAAAAATAAGTGAATGGTACTTTGTATGCACAATTAGTGGGAAGTGCAAATTATTTAACTACTATTAGGCCATATAATGCATTACTAGTTAGCATACTTAATGAATTCATGACTAAGTCACAGGAAAATGATTTGAAAGTAGCCAAGAGAGTCCTTTGATATTTGAAAGAGACTAAAAATATTGATACCGTATATACTAACAATTTGAATATTGAGTTTATAGGTTATTCAAATTCTAACCGAGCATGAGAAGTAGATGAGGGGAAGCCCACTACTATCTATGCATTCAATATTATATTCAGAATTGTCTCATTGTGCAACAAAATGTAGCTAACGATTTCTTAATCTTTCACTAAAGTTGTGTGCAAAGCCTTATGTAGTCCTACCTATGAAGAAATATGTTAAGGAGAATTGTTTAAACCAAAAATCATCAAATGTGATAATCTAAGTTTTATGAATTTCATAAAAACTAGTATAAAATTCTAGATCAAATCATATCGAAACATAATATCATTTTGTAAGAAAATATAGAACCAAAGGAAATTGACTTGCTCTATTGGCATACAAATGATAATGTGGTATACAGATTGAACACTTTAGGAAGGGATAAGTTCTAATTTTGTAGAGATAAGTTAGGTGTGATAGAGAAACCATTTCTCCATTAAGGTGTATTGTTAAAGTTAATGAGATAAATGTATTATTTCAATGCATCAATATTCCACTGTATTTTTATATAGAATTCATATTTCCAATAACTATGAGTTGTAAATTCATGTAGGTGTTCTTCTCATATACTTTTAATTGGTTTTTACCATTATCTATTGTATCTATCCCACTACTATAAATATGGAATACTATATAGTGTTTGAGAAAAGGATGATATTGAATGATATAATCTCTCATGTTGATATTTTCTTATTGTCGTTTCATTTTATACTAGCACATGCTAGTGGTATAAAACTAAAGATGAAATCTAAAATAGGTTACTATCTCGACTATCTACTACTAGATTTCTCAGTCAAATTGGAGGCACACATCAACACACTTACACTCCTCCTGCATAAAAGTTTTCCTGGACTTTAAATTTCCACAGATGTAAAATGGGTCATTTCCAAAAGCATTCTCCATGCCCTTATTGTCCACATTGGGAACCAATTTAAGGTATGATATTTCTTTCATCCAAATTCAATCATCATGAACATGGGTAATAACCAATTACATGTGGAAAATTGTAAATATATGAAGAAAATAGAATGTGGTAAGTTGTAAGTGGTTTTTCCCTAATGGGAGTGTTAATCATCATTGGTAAAATGTATGCCAAAACCTAGGCCAATGCTCTTGGCACCTCCCAACATGTCAACCTATTGAAACAAGAAATTAATTCAGCCTTGGTCAAGCTACCATACTCGCACATTGAAATTCATCAACTCCACTTGTGTGGGATGCTCTAGAGCCTTTTTCAAGGGTGTTATCTCTAAGATAGAACCTATGTTTCCTTTTCTCACTTTAGTTATCCATTCCTAGATATTTTGTCCTCTTGCGATGACTCTCTGTTGTACTTCCTTTTTCACTAGTTCTTTGTCAAATAGTTTCTCCCTAGCTTTTCGCTTGTCATCTTAATCATTGAAAGAAGATGGAGGAAATGGACATGTGGTTGTAAACTCGCATGTTGTTCTCTTCTTCACTATGCACTTCATTCTCCCTTGAACTTTGAGTCTCCTTAGTCTTACAAATAGTTTTCCTCCCCTATCCTGCAAGACACATTAGTGTGCCCTTAGCCGAAAGGATGGTGGAGGTCATGGGAATTTTTGAGACTCAAGATCAATTGTTAGCTAAGTCCTCTATTCATAGAAATCAGATCCAAACTCCTCCAGAAACATTGGAAATATTCAAGTCAACTAAAGAAGAAGTATGTCATGAATGCAAAGGTATATTGGACTCCAAGTTGGAGGAAGACATTGTGGCTTGGATCTTAGAGATTTGGAACACCAAACAGAAGCCAAACCACAATTTACACATTGGTGGTAATTATTTTCATGTTAAATTATAGTTGGGGAAGGTTTTGGTTGATGGAAGGGATGCTTGGGATAACTTCATGCAGAATTTGGAAGAGTTGAAGTTGTTGTTGATGAACATTGACGAAAGTATGACATGCATTAAAATGGGCTCCCCTCTGGGCATGACAATGACACCACACTACAAGGATGTAGACCTCCCATCAACCTTGGGACTTTTGTCTTCATGGCTCATGGGCTCTTCTCAACGATTGCTTTGTTCACTATATGTACAATTTTGAATTTTATGGTTAGGGTTCTATATGTTGGGTTTCCCTTTTATGGGACATCATTTTTCACTAATTAACCACTATTTTCTTAGTCCCTAGCATATATTTATAATCTCTAGAATATGCTTTTGTTTCTCCCCTCCTAGGGATAGCTAATCTTTAGGTTTGTGGGTGCTCCTTTTAGCAACCCATGTTTGGACTATGAATAACCAAATACTTATTCTATCTCTAGTTTGGTTTCTTAAGTGGAAAACTAGGGAGGAATAGCATTGCATGAAGAGTATAATTTTCTGAAAATTAAAATGTACTAGGTTACTTTTGAATTGTTTTTAAAGTAGTTTTCTAATTAATTTCCTACTTATTTTAATTACAAATTTGAAAATATCATTTTTAAGTTGTTAAATGTCTCCAATGTGTGTTTAATCTATCTTTACATTTAGAAATGCCATTTAAATGAGTACATCACAATCTCACCCAAAAACATCCAAAAAAAGTGTCTAACTAAACTACCTTTAAAATTAACAAATCATTAAACACAACACCATCTTTACAAATACAACTTTTATAAATAATATAATATTCTTTACCTTCATAATTACATAAATCACTAATATATCATCATTATAAATACAAAAATTGCTAGTTTACTATTTCATGTAATTTTGAATAATATTTGGCCTTATTACCCCAAATTAAATTAAATTAGATTAAATTAAATTAATATACATATATATAGATTGAAATAATTTCATTTTAAATAATATTCAGCTTCGAGTAATTACTCTTTAAATTAAATTAAAATTATTTATATATATGAGATTAATATTAAAAGTATAATAATTAAAATATTGAAATAATTTCGTTCAATGATAGTTAACAGTGGAACATTATTGGTTAACATAAAAAAACCCAAGACATTTCTAAATAACAATAATCTAATCAATAATTCCATAGCCGTTGTACTGAGCTATGATGTTTTCCCCATCCAAAACGGAAGAACATATGAAAACATTTTCAGTCTTCTCCAAAACAAAATACGGCCGTTATTTTATTTTATAAACTGAAACTCACATGTGGCCACGCTGAAAATAGTTTTAGTAATATTTCCTTTTATGCGGCTTCCAAAAAAAAAAAAAAAAAACTTCTATCGTTTTGCTTTTCTACAAAGATCAGTTTTGGCCACCTGGAGCATACCATGTTTATATCATCTCATGTTGCCGACCTGTTTAAGGAATTGCCCAACAATCATTCATAACTGAAAAATGTCCACAGTGAAGTTCAATGGTGTTTCTGTATCCTCAACGGAGAATTAAATATTTATAAGGTGTTCCTGGTACATGAACAGCGCCATAAGTATTGGAGGGTCTCTAGCAGGATATGGGCATTGAGCTCTTTTTTGAAAAGCAGCTTTACAAGAGTGACACATATAAGCTCTGTAGATTAGCCATTTCCAAGAACGCTGCTAAGGAACGTATTTTAAAATTTTGCAAACCTCATGAAATTACTCAAGTGATTCATGATGGGATGCTATTTCCAATATTTGATTTGGACGACGGAATAGAGGAGACATTTCTGTTCAACTTTTGGGGCCAGAGTAGCAAGACTTATGTGTTTCAGCATGGATGGATCGAGTTTGTGAGAAGAAAAGCACTCAAAACTGGCGATAGTACCAAGATTTGGAGGGATCATGTCAATGGCCGATTTTGCATCGCCAGCTCCGCAGCAACCACAAACAACACAGCTGTCAAGACAGCTTCCAGCAGTATGGTTACAGAGAGGGATTTATATCAAGAAGATGTGATGATGACCATATCCGACCACTTATCTTCTTCGGCCTTATACTCTGTTCCTGTTGTTGCCCGTGCCACTAAGAATTTTTTTGAGCTTCTTAAAAAATTATTAGTAATGCCTAATTAATGGTTAGTGTTTATAGTTTCCGCATATGTAATCGTTAACTCATCTCTGTTGGTTCTTAATGGCTCGTTGCAGGTTTATGCTGTGATACAACAGTATGCACATGTCTTCGACTCACGGTTGTAAAGCTTGAGAAAATAGAAAGTTGATGCCCTAGATGAAGTGTTGAACATATTTTCCTGCTTGAACTCGGAGCTTAAAGCAATGGCCGGTTTGGATAAAATTGTATGAAGGGAGAGTAAGCGTGAACCAATTTTTGTTATAGGAAACCAGGAGCAAATATCTATAAAGGATTTTTAGTCTATTTCATGATCCGTTTGATGTAGTTTAATATATTGAACATGTTTTCGAAATATCCATTTTTCTGCAATTATTTCTCTTGATTTTGAATGTTTTATAGTTTGTTTAATAAAATTATTTTAAACATAAGCTTTAGTCAATGTATTCTAATTGAAATTAAATAAATTTACATTTATTTATTTAAATTATTATCATTATTTAGTGCAGAGGTAAGTAAAGCTGAGGATTGCCTATGATCTATTTGTCAATGCCCTTGCATTCGATATACTAAATGCAGGGTTCAACTTAGCTGTAAAAAAATGTATTTATTAGCCTGCTGTTACATTTTATAGCCTAGGTTATGGCATATTTAGTTTGGAAGATGTAGTTGAACGGTTATTGGGGAGTTTGATTCCTTCCTAACTATATATACCTTCGGCATATTTAATTATCCTACTATATTTAACTCCCGCAATTTGAATTCAATTTCGTTGACAAATCTACACACCGACATTCCTTCCGTTCTTGAACTCAATGCTTTCGGTGATGTGTTCGAATAGCGCGAAGAGAACCCTACTCTGTAACAAGAAACCCTATTCTGATTCAATTTGTGTGTCAAAGCTGCCATTTATGATTTATATGCATTGGACTTTTCTCATATTTATTTTCGTTGTTTATGGTGGGATGTTTCGAAAAGTTTTTTTTATATTTTTTTTGGATTTAATTGGTATAAAATTCAAGAGGAATTTATTGAAATCACAAGTTTGATGGGTAAAGTCTGCACAATCGAAGTGCCTTACTAGTTTAGTTTTTCAAGGTGTTGAATCCATATATGTAATCAAAGAACCAATCACGAATTCACCAAGAAATTTTCAACAAAATAATTCAATAAAAAGATACCTATCATATAAATTTATGAAAAAAATAAAATAATAAAAATGAATTTTTATATAAATTTATTAAAATATTTAATTTATTTACCCATTAATTTTACTTTTTATTTTTACACACTGTATCATTAAAATTACATTTTGTACTTGAAAACGCTTGAGAAGACATGAAATCTCACCTGCAGGTAGGAAAAAGATGCATTAGAAAGAAATCTTTAGAGATCAAACGCTAAAAATGTGTCATGTATTGTACTGTTTAAAAGTGAAGAATGTCATCTAGCTAAATTCTTAGCCTAGAAGCTTAAACCCCTTGTAGGTCAAACCAATTCCTCTGTGAAGGACTCGGCTTCCTTTATCAAGGAGTGGAAGAACATCAAGTTGCATTCTAGTGAGCTTCTATTCAGCTTTGATGTTGTGTCCCTTTTCACCAAGATCCCCATCCAAGAAGCCGCTGATGTCATTAAACGGATCTTTGATGAGGACACCTCTAAATTGGTTAGCCTCTACCTCACCTCGACTTCCTTTAGTTTTCAAGGTGAGTTTTATGAGCAAACTTGTGGTGTTGCGATCTGCTCCCCTCTTTCCCCCGTTGTTTCTAATTTGTTTATGGAGGATTTTGAATCTAAGGCCTTGGCGTCTGCTAAATTTTTTCCTAGGAAGTGGAATAGGTTCATGGATGATACCTGTGTCATCTGGCCCCATGGTCAGGAGAAATTAGATCTGTTCCTTGGGCACCTGAACTCGCTTTCTGATTCCATAAAGTTCACAATGGAAGTTGAGGTTGATGGTTGCCTCCCTTTCCTTGACATCTTGCTCTCAAGGAATGTGGATGGTCCATCTCTCACCGTGTTTCTCGCAAGAAGGCTCACACGGAGTAGTATCTTCATGTTGGTTCCCATCATTTTCTTGCTTAGAAATTTGCGGTCCTGTGTACTCTTGCGACTCGTGCTCTTAGAATCTCTGACGACAATTCCTTGGAATCAGAGAAATCCCATCTTCTTGAAGTTTTTGAAAATAATGGTTACGGTAGATCTCAAGGTCTTAAAGCCTTTCAAAAGGCATATAAAGGATTGAGTGGTAAATCTACTTGGGTAGATCCTATTTCCAAGATCCATCTCCCATTTATCGAGGGGACAATAGAAAAAATTGCCCATGTCCTTAGGAGAAATAATATCTCTACTTCTTTCAAACCTCTCTGCACTATTAGAAATTCTCATGGGTTTGTTAAAGACCATATCGACCTGAAGGACATGAAAGGGGTTTACATGATTCCTTGCTGTTGTGGAACTCCCTATATAGGGGAAACAAGTCGATCCATTAGGCAGAAAATCTGGGAGCATACTGCAGATATTAGACATAATCGGTCTCGTACCTCAGCTCTTGCTGAACATGTGGAAAAATCCTGCCACCATGTTTGTATTGGAGACTCTAAATTCGTTGCTAGGGTAGATCACTTCCACCATAGAAAATTGAGAGAGGCGATCGAAATTGAACGACATGCTAAGAATCTCAACCGTGATGATGGTTGGAAATTAAGTAGGAGTTGGACCCCAGCTCTCGCCAAGTAATTTCTGTTTATTATTATTATTATTATTATTTTCATTTTCATTATTATTTATGTATTGATTTATTAGTTGTAAAATTTTTATTTTTAATTAATTAATTAATTAATTATTTTATTTTATTTTACTTTATTTATTTCTTTAGTAATTTTTTTTTTTAACCCTCCCTAAATCTTTCCTCGCTTTCTTTATTTAGTTATTATTTTATTTTATTTAGTTATATATTATTTAATTAATTTGTTAATTTATTTTTTAATTCCTTAATTTAATTTAATTTTATTGATTAAATTAAGTTACCCATATTGTTAATAGATATTTTGTTTATTTAATTTATTTTATTTTAATTTATTTATTAAGTTATTTATTTATTTCTATCTAATTATTTATATTGTCTTAATTTATTATTTAATTGATTTAATTTATTAATTAGTTTATTATTTTACCCCTCCCCTTTTACCCATTATCATAATAATTAACCAAGATTTTATTTAAACAATTAAATTATTTTCAACTTACTAACTAACTTCTTAATAGCTAGTTCTCAACAGCTAATTCTCGGCAATGATGCATCTCCACTATTTATTCATTGAGATCGATTAGTCTCCCCACCTTGTCCTGAGGATGAACCACATTAACTCGTTCGAAACGTTGACCTAATCCTAATGATGTGATTAGTCCGAAAGTTCTTTTATCTATGAATATAGGTTGGTTAATTGCTGAGAGAGGTACTTTCCAACCCAATATGGAAAATATGTCATGTGATATACTGCCTTATACTTATACTGTAAACATTTTGATTTGGTAAAATTATATAAAAATAAAATTAATAATTAAAAGCTTTTTAGTGGCTCAAATTAAAATATAAAAAATAAAAACATTAATTTTGAAAAAATAAAAAATTATGGTATTGACCCATGGTATTCATGTGGAATATAGCTTATTTAAATGGGGAATTAAACCAATCTAGATCCATCGGAACTCTCTTAGAGTGAAAGGAGATTTGATCATTTTTCTAGTGCTTGGTAGATCTTAGTTAAGATAGATCTAGTTTGGTTATTTTGTTAATGAATATTATTAATAATAATAACATTAATAATTATTTATGTGGTAGTCTACTTATTCTACTTTTTGAAGGGTTTTCCAACATAATTTCTGCTGTCATTTACCGAGAATTCAACATCAATTTCTTGGAACCATAAGTTTGAGTTGTAAACAGTACACAATTGGAGTGCCCCAACAAAAAATAAAATTTGACAAAAAAAACTCTAAAACATAGCATGTTTTGACAACACCATTATTTAATATTAATTATTTTAAAATATAATTATAATGTTATTTGATCACCTATAGGGAGTATAATACATTGTGATAAGGTGTATTGTTAAGACCTAGTGATGTGAAGGACACTAGTTTAATATTTCATGGAAAAAATCCAACCATATTAAAGTTTGATGTAGGAGGCATGGTATGATTAGGTGATCTTGATGACTTAGATGAGTTTCTCAAACCATGACTCAAGCATGATGTAATTTTTGGAGAACTTGGACAACTTTGACAAACAAAAAAAATATATATAATGTTATTTGATCAATGATAAAAGGATTGAATGGGTACATTGTTAAGGCATTCCATGTGAAAAAGTCACCTGTTCAAATCAAGTAAGTCAAAAAAATATTAATATAAGCTAGGGATCATTTTCTAGCTTAAGATCTATAATATTCATCTATCTTTGAATGCAATAGAATTTAGAGTAGATTATATATATCTATGTACTATTGAAATAACGAGAACAAAAGAAAGGAGAAAAAAAAAAGAAAAAAATTTAAAATTTAGCGAGGGAAGTGAATTCAATAATTAATGACGAATAAGGCTTAGAAACCTCTGCTAATTCACTAGGAAATTGTAATTGAATGTTATGTCAACTAATTAACTCTTGTACCAAATGTTGCAAAGGAAACGTCTTAAGGCATAAATTTGAGAACAATTGTGACATATAAAAGCTCATGTGCAACTAATCCCATGAAGATCATGTGTAGCTAATCCAACAATTTAGACTTGATGATAATTCAATGTCATTGTTGTAAATTTGTACAAAATATTATTTAGAAAATGTTATTTAGTAGTATAATTCAACAATTGCATGAAAAAAAAAGTTCAATAGAAATAAAATAGTTCAATTTTAAATAATGAAAAATATGAATAACAAAAATGTAATCATTGCAACATAGTTTAGAATCTACAAGTATTTTACTATACTTTCTTATAATAACATTTTTTTATTTATAATAACAATCACTAATGTTTCCATATTACTTGTTTTCATTTAAAATCATCTAAAAATGGAACTTATAGTTATATATCGTTCAAGCCAAAATTCTAACAACACATTGTATTAAACATCATATCCTCCCTCTCTTACTTGTCGCAACTAAGAAGAAGTTATAATGGAAAATTAAATATATCAACAAATTTCTAGATCAAGAAATGAGTGCCCTTAACCAAACAGAGTATACTACAATAACTACTAAAAATATAAGGAAGTTCCAATCCATTAAAAATATCAATCAATGACGCTACAAAAATGAAGTGGTGTATCAATGGGCAACCAAGTAGATTAACCTTTAACCTTGGAAATGTACACTAACAGTCACGTCATAAATATGCAACGTGGCATATTCTGTGTATACTAGTGTTGATAATATCGGTATCAAAAAAATATCGGTGAGGGTCCAGAAAACATCTTATCAACAATATCGGCGAAAATATTAGCAAAATATCAGCAAATATCGGCAACCATAAAAAATGTGTAATATATCAATTTTTTCAGATTTTTAAACATATAAAGCAATAACAACATGAAATAAACACATTGAAACATTAATATAAAGAAAGCACTGATATATATGATGTAGTGGATGTAAAATAAAAATGATATATCAAAGGCAATACCAAATCTTGTTGATCCCTTATAATTGTCCATCAAGGACTCAAAAGTGGAGAACCAATACAAAATAACATCACATATATAAAATCATCTCATCATCATGAGTTAACTGTTATATGTAGCAAAGCTGCAAAACAAATAAAACTAGAAACTATCTATCTAAGATCAGGATTCAGTTCACTCTCCCTAGCAACAATCTTTTTGTCTTTTTCAACAATTGCTTCAAGAGATTTTTGTACAATTTCTGCACTAGAAACTGTACAAGGTATAACATCATGTCCAGTGAGTCTAGCTAGATGGTATTTCAATCGTGTAACCCCTCCTGCCATCTTGGTCCCACACAATCTACATGATAGATGTGTCTGATTTGTCCCACCATCAAGCTCCACGTACTCCCAAAATGGGCTCAAGGATTTTGGCATATTTGTAGTGAACTAATTCAAATTTCAAACCTAGGGCACTAAAAAAACAAATAATTGGCATTAAACATGCATACACAAAAAATGGCAATAAGAAGGTGCATAAGAAAGTAAAAAAAATGAAGCTTGTTGTCCAAATATGGAGAAAACCCTTGCATTGGCTCATGGGCATGAAAATCATAGCAAATGAAAAAAACAAAGAAACAAAATCTTGGTAGGCAAAGAGGCAAGTAAGTATAACCCTAAATCTATGAAAAAAATCATTAACATAGGGGTTTTTAAGAACATACCTATTAATGGAAGAAATGAAGTTTCTCTCACTGTTCTTTAATCATTGATCAACAAAAAATTCTGAGTTGATAGTGGTAATGGCTCTTGGATCCTCAATCCCTCCTTGAAAACCGCCACAAAGCTCTTTCCCTTCCTTCTCCAAGCCTCATAGATGAAAATGACAAAAAAAAAGACAAAATTCCCTTTTCTAGCCACGGCCCATGAGTACCTGTTAATATTTACCATCGTTGCGTGATATTTTCGGGAGAGAAAATATTGCGATATTTTCTTGGTGATATTTTGGCTTGCCGAAAATATTGCGATATTTCCGAATATCACCAATATTTTAGCGATATTATCAACACTGTTGTATACAACACAATTTCATACATTTTAGGGCATACAAGGTATTTAGAGTGAATATCAAGTCTAACGCACTTAATCTAAACTCATCATTTATAAAATGTCTCTATAGATATTTCCATTCATTACTAACTGAGAATACACTCCAAATGCACAAAATATCGAGCGAAACTCAAATATCGCCAATCAACCTGAACAAGGATTGCATTTCTTGAAATAAAAAAGACAAAATGTTAGCATTTAAATAAGTTTCTCTAAAGAAATAGGAAGAAAGGTAAATCTCCAAATTATGAGAGAATTGAATTCCTATGAGTGGCAAGAGATCAATAAATTTTTATGTTCCCGCTCGTCGATTGAACTTTTGGCAACAATATATGACTCCTTGGTGATACAGAATTGGGTTTCCCATTAGGATTTGTTGGAAGAGAATGTCTCCAAATTATAGGAGTTCCCTTCTCCTCAAAATTTTGACTTGACCTTCGAGAATGACCAGAAATCTTTTCTTTTTCCAACTAGGTAGCAATCATGTAACTTGGAATCGATGGGTTTCCCTGAGAATCATGTTCAATATGTTTAGTTTTAATAGATTTAAATGAATTGCGTCTTCTAGGTTCCTACTTCTATAACTTTATTTCTCCTATACTCCTTCCTTAATATTAATTTACACCTAATAATAGTTGCATGGTGTTTTCTACCAAATAGAGTATCTAAATTCCCTACACTTTAAAAATAATCCTAAATTATAGTACCCCCCACCTCGACATCTACTCTAGACATCCTAGGTTATTCTTAATTGAGCAAGAGTATAATATTCTTAGGGTGGTCTTTTATGTGCACTAAAATACCTATGAGGTCGAACACTATGTATGGGGGTTCATTACAACCTTTGATATATTTTGTGAGTTTATGTGATGTTTTACTTGTGGCTACAACTTAGCTTTGGTCGTCACTAATTTATCATGATTCAAAACTCAGTCATTATCTCAAATCATTGCAACATTAGATATATTTTTTGATGTAATGTGAAGTGTTTTTTATCCCAATGATTCAAAATTCAATTATTATATCTCAATATTGACTTTCTCATTGTATGTTTTTCATATGAACCCTTTAAAAAAACCACACGAACATTTGATTTTACATTGTGATCTCCCCAACATGGGTGGGGGTTTGAGAAATTGGAGAGCAAATTGAGTCGTTATTGTTAGAAATTGTTTTATATGATGGGAAAGTTACATGACCTGTAGGAAATGTTGATGCCATAAGAAATGTATATTTTGAATTTTTTAGTATCTTTGACCACCATGCAACTAATAGGATCCATTTCAATTGATAATGTCAATACATCACTATGCCAATAACAAAAACAGTTTATTTTATCTTGTGACATCCCTAGCCATTTTCCTTGATTGTGGATCAAGTTATAGATTAGAATAGACTCTCTCTTTAGAAGGCTTCGTATTATATATTTGATGGAGGAAAAGGCTATAATAAAATTTGTACAAAACAATCCTGACGGTTGTCTCAACTTACTCTGTGTGTTGTAAATACTTACTTCTAAAAAAATTTCATATAGTTACTCACTTTCTTAGAAGAAAATTTAAACAAACTATGTAAGTTTAAACCATTTATATTTTGAGGTTCTATTATTTTTTTTTCCTTTTTTACTATCAATCCTCATATTTTAAAGTTTTAAAACATATTTCATATAAATACTTATTTAGAGGTCAAAGTCAACGTGTTATATAAACTATTTAATTTCTCTTCCTTCTAGATATACAATACATCACCACATCACATACACTTCATCATCAACTTCTCCTTGTTTAGAAAGGAAGCATATACTTTTATTGATGTATCTCTTTCTATCTCAACGCTTCCATTGTTAGGTGGCGAACTGAGCATATACAATACACACATAGTAAGTTGAGACAACCCTAAGCCAACATACATTTTATTGGGTTCACATGGGACAACTAATTCATTGAATGTAAATTGTCAAATTACAATTTTTTTTTAGCTTCAAAATATTTTGATAATGGTTTCGATACTAAGCATGCTTTTAGCTAATATATGTTTGATTTTATGGGGTATAAATATATGGGTATGAATTCAAAGATAATGAGTCATACCCGAGAAACCATAACCAATTTTATCTTGGAAGGGAATCCCTGGATGTCATAATATAATTTTGACTTCCTAATGACTAAATTCTCATGGGACCATAGATGTGACTATATGAAATTTTGACATGAATTTATTTTCTTCATCCAATATTTTTTGTTAAATTTATCCCTATGTTTCTTGTCTTAAATGTGAAATTCATAATATCTCTTTCATGTAGGAAATTTTGATGCCATAAGAAATGTATATCTCGAATTTTATAGTGTCTTCGACCACCATGCAACTAATAGGATCCATTTCAATTGATAATGTCAATACATCACTATGCCAATAATAAAAACAATTTATTTTACCTTGTGACATCCCTAGCCATTTTCCTTGATTATGGATCAAGTTATAGATTAGAATAGACTCTCTATTTAGAAGGCTTTGTATTAGATATTTGATGGAGGAAAAGGCTATAATAAAATTTGTACAAAAAATTCTTGATGGTTGTCTCAATTTACTCTGTGTGATGTAAATACTTCTAAAAAAAAAACATATAGTTACTCACTTTCTTAGAAGAAAATTTGAACAAACTATGTAAGTTTAAACCATTTATATTTTGAGGTTCTATTATTTTTTTTTCCTTTTTTACTATCAATCTTCATATTTTAAAGCTGTAAAACATATTTCATATAAATACTTGTTTAGAGGTCAAACTCAACTTGTTATATAAACTATTTAATTTCTCTTCCTTCCTCATATACAATACATCACAACATCACATACACTTCATCATCAACTTCTCCTTGCATAGAAAGGAAGCATAGACTTTTATTGATGTATATCTTTCTATCTCAATGCTTCCATTGTTAGGTGTTATATAAACTATTTAATTTCTCTTCTTTCCTGATATACAATACATCACAACATCACATACACTTCATCATCAACTTCTCCTTGAGTAGAAAAGAAGCATAAAATTTTATTGATGTATATCTTTCTATCTCAATGCTTCCATTGTTAGGTGACGAACTGAGTATATACAATGCACACATAGTAAGTTGAGACAACCCTAAGACAACATACATTTGTAAATTGTGAGATCACAAATTTTTTTTAGCTTCAAAATATTTTTGATAAAGGTTTCGATATTATGCATGATTTTGCGGGGTATAAATATATGGGTATGAATTTAAAGATAATGAGTCGTACGTGAGAAACCATAATCAATTTTTTCTTAAAAGGGAATCCATGGATGTCATAATATAATTTTGACTTCCCAATGACTAACTTCTCATGGGACCACAAAGGTGACTATATGAAATTTTGACATGAATGTCTTTTCTTCATCCAATATTTTTTTATCAAATTTATCCTTATGTTTCTTGTTTTAAATGCGAAGTTCATAATAACTCGTTCATGTTTTAACCAACGATATAGACGAATTGGTTTTATAATTTTGGGGCCATTATTTTAAAACCAAGGCGAGGTTGGGTATTTTGAGGTAATAAAGTGGTATTTTGATTAAGATGCATATGACCACACTTGCTTGATTTTCAAGATATATAGAGTTAACCATATCTCTATCTGTTGTCTTTTCATGTGAAAGCAAATGCATGTGCAGTGAAACTGCCGGCATATGCTTTGACATTCCATTTCAATATAATAGAGTTAACCAGGATCTTGATTCCAGTAATTGAACATAATGACATATGCTTTGACATTTCATTTCAATATAATAAGATTTAACTTGGATCTTGTTTCAGTAATTATGAGATCGGGTGCTTCCTTCCAATTGTTAATTGTAAATATTTTATAGAAAAAACCGCTATCCTCAGTTTCCTTCTGAAGTGTGTATGAGATATTTGTGGCGGGGAGGAGGGGGGAGGGGAATGAATAATATATGAAGAGCATTCTTCCTTTTTATAACGCAAAAGCCAAATTGTTGAAATCTAGTTTTATGTGTTTTAAATTTGATTGAAAGACCAAGTCTACTTGGAAGTGGTTGTGTGCTTCTCAAATTAAAATTGAGAAAGATGTGGTTATAATCATTGGCTACCCAATCCAGTCAGCCACATATTATCGTGTCCTGATTGGATCTGGTTGCTTCTCTCAACGAAGTTGTCAAAAATATTTTGTGTTTCTTGAAACGCAGATTTGGTCACTCTCTGCCTGGAAGAGGGGGATATGTTTTAGATTTGAGTCTCATAGAGTTTATTGAAGTGCAGACTTGGTCACTCTGTCTACTCTTCTGAGAAACATTTTGTTTGTGAATCATATTGCACAACCGTGTGAGCATACCTTTAACATTGGGAAATAATTTTTATGTATAAATATTTCAATAAGAAAAAAATAATTAATATTTATTCATCTGTGTAATAGTTGACATAATTTATAGATTATTTGTGTTGTCTCAGTGGTCGAAAAAACAACTGACCCAATAATGGAAACAAAACCAACTCATGCAATAATTGCAACAAAGTTTCTACAACATATATATAAGCTTAACCTCAAATACTTGCTTGTTAAATAAATTATTCCTTCCATCATCATACTTATTTGAAAAAAAATATGGTTATTTTCCTTTTTGCAATTTCAGATTTTGTGGTTTGTTTTTCATATTCATCATTGAAATTTAAATTTAAACTTTTTCAATGAACAAAAAATACCAGAGTAGATGAGCAAGGAGATATTAAAATGGTGTGGTTTACTAATTTTTTTCTTCCTCAACAATCAAACTTTTAAGGGCCTTCCCACCAGCTATCAAATTCATATTTTGGAACGATTGCTGTGAGAAGTTTTCCTTCTATGGCCTCAAGGAAATCCTCACCTTATTCCTCTCAGAGCACCTCAGACTCTTACAAGTCAGATCCATAGATATGTTTGATCTGTTCACAATGGCATGCTATGAAACTCCAATTCTAGGAGCCTTAATCAATGATACCCTCTTGGTAAATCTTTTGCGAGTATGAGTTTGAATTTTATAAATACATGAATATAAGAGCATATTCGTATTTGTCCTATTGTTTCTTTATCTGCCAGGGAAAATATCGAACAATTTTATCTCTATCTCTTCTGTATGCAGTGGGAAACTGTGTGATGTCCATGTCTGCAATATGTGATCTTGATCCTGTAATTGAGAAAGCCTCGAGTTATTCCATGTGGAGCACTGCCACTGGCACAAGAGGCATTAAACCCTGTGTTGCGACTTTTGGAGAAGAGCAGATAGAAGAATTTAAACATAACCAATGACAAATAAAATATGTTGAGAGTAAATAGATAGGAATGCAAGGGTCAATATAGGAAATTGTTTCATATTCAGCCAGAGAAATGCAAGCACTTACCAGATTTACAATGTGAAAAAATGTGTTCACTGCACTCGTCGGATACAATCCCATGGATACGACTTCGATCTAGTTTTTCTAGTTGAGGGATTTATCAAAAGATATTGGAAATCTAAAGATATTTGATTTTGTCTTTATGGATTAATCTTAAAACCCCTACCAGCAATGGAAACCTTTAAAAGAAAAACGAGAACCAGAAAACTCTCCTTTGGGTAAAGAAAATCTATTACGGTTACAGATATCATACAACTATCATAATTTAAATCAACGGTTAATGATAACCCAATCATCTAAAAAAAAATCAAATGGCATAGATTATGACAGGAAGGCAGCTAGGGGAGTTGTTTTCAAATAAAAACGCCTTATGGCGTAATTACTGATTGGAAATAAATGATGAACATGTTTCAATACAGATGTTAATTAATAGAGAAATTACAATTGGAAACAAAACTAATGATGGAGATCAAAGTTGAGGTAAAGTGTGTAGCAACAATGGGGTTGATTGGTGATGGGAGGAGGTGAGCTAAACATTGTAAAAACTAATGTAGCAACAACGATTGCACTCTCTCATGGTGTTCCAACACAATGATCGGATTCGATGGAATTTAGCTGAACCACGCTACTTATAGAACCAGAATCCATTTCCAGGTTTAACACGTAGAGTTCATCTATAGCTCAATTTGCATCATTACCTAACCACCCCACTACCATATTGGGTTTCTTATAGCCTAGTCTGTCTTGCAGGTCATACAACTAAATTTACTCAGCAAGAGAGAGCTACACCATTATGTCACAAAGTTCTTTTGATGTGAACACTTTAAGAAATTGAAAATTTGAAGAAATTGTTAGAGTATGTGTATAGACCAGTCCATACAACTGAATTTACTCAGCAAGAGAGAGCTGCACCATTATGTCGCAAAGTTCTTTTGATGTGAACACTTTAAGAAATTGAAAATTTGAAGAAATTGTTAGAGTATGTGTATAGACTAGTCCATAAGAAAACCACATGATGAGGCAATGTAAGTTACTAGAAGTAGTTGAGAGAGACCAAGATTCAAGTGATATAGAAATCTTGATTACCTTTAGGACGAAAGTCACTCAAGGATAACTAAGATTGTATATAAATGTATGAAAAGAGCCAACACATTAAAGATGAGAAATGAAATTAGATCATTGTTTATTCATGTACTAAAGTCACATAAAAAAAATAATGTTTTCTCTTAAAAAATTATAGAAAACTGAGAAGGCGTATTTAAAGTAACCATAGAAATAAGAGTATGGAATATATAAGCAATAACGAGTTGAAGTAGTTCAAATTGTAAAACCTACAATCATTAAAGTAAAATAAGTTCCATAATCACCATGTGGTGTTGTGTACATGTTGTGCTATGTACATGTTATGCATGTTGTGTTGTGTATGCATTATGTAGGTGATGTGGTGTACATGTGTTTCTGTGTACATGTTGTTCGAGTGGTGTTGTGTGCATGAAGTACTGTGTACATGTTGTATGTGTGATACTATAGTACATGTTCTATTGTGTGGATGTCACACATGCTTTCTTGTGCACATGTGATATTGTGTGTGTCTTGCAAATGTTGTTTTGTGTATGTGGGGTACCATGTATGTATATTGTGTAGTCATGGTATCTTGACATATGTATTCGTTCTATTATACTCTCTGTGCATATATGTTTTTTTTTGTACATCAAATTTAGGTGTATGTGTTGTGTTGTACACCGAGTGTAGGTGTATGTATTGTTTGATGTCGTATCTTGTCTATGGATGTATGTATCATGATGTACATTGTTTATGTGTATGCGATTAAAGAAAAGAAAAAGGCGTTGGGTGTTTGCTTGGTGTGGCAACCGATCCCGCGTGTGTATGAAAAGGAAAAAGGATAAACGTAGAAGTGAATGATTGATTAAATGATAAGTATTAGTATTTTATTGCAATTTATTATGCATGTGATCTATGATGGTTACATGTCATCTATGATTCTGGTTTATGATGATTGCATGTGATTTATTATTTTGATTAATGATGGTTTTGTTTTGAGCTAACCAGATGTGATATTTTTATACATGATGACTTGATCAAATAACTAGTTTGACTTGTTGCAACAAGAAGTGAAAAGAATTGCAAGTGTACCTTGTTGACGAGCTAAAAATGAGGTATGATTTGTGTTTATTTCAATTCATTATGAGTCTAATGGGAATTATGTTCTTGGTACATGAAGCATGGAAATGGTTGGTTGCGTGATTGGATTTTACTATAAGAATTAGTTGCAACAAAAAAAGGAATTGAAACATGAAGCAGTATGTTGGTAAAGCACTTCAGGAGTAGGGCCATTGTGGTATAGTGGTACCCAATAGTGTCCATTGATTTCCATGAGCATTCTATGACTAGTATGATGGTTGAGGTAGGTATATGCCTTCGTTTTTGTATCTTTGGATGCTAGGAAGCCTTGCCAAGGGATGGATTGATCTATGTTGGAAAACTTGTTAATTTTATGCAAGCTCCCTCACCAGTATTAAAAATGTGTTTCTTATGTGCATAAGAATTTTTTATTGAGCTTTCAGATTATCATAAGGATTTATTTTTGGTGTATTTCAGTATGTAAATTCATCAGTAGGTTATAGACAGGAAACCATTAAGCATGTGAAAGGAAAATACATCATACAAAAAAATACAAGCCATTTGATGAAGGAGTTCACTTCGCCTTGGCTACATCTCCTTGAATCAAATCTAAGGCATGATCCATTGTTATTATGCTCCAATTTCAAAATGATGAGTACATCAATATGTTGATCAGAAATGGAAAGGTTATCCTAAAAAAGAAACAAATCTTGTAAAGTCCCTTTACCATACACCTACTGTCAGCAACGCATGGCCATCTTACCAAGATCCCTTACTAAAATATGAAAGAGAATCAAATTTTTACTTCAATAACTATAAGTACATCAACAGTATTTTTCTCTAAAACACATAAACAGAAAATATGAGAAAAATGTTGCAAAATTGATACAAAGGTTTTTGTTGCAAACATATGGAGGTTGGAATATCCCTGCAATATCATCTTCATCTCAAAGTCCTCCAAGAACTAGCTCAATATCTAAATTATCCATACACCCTCCTGGTTCAACCTTCAATTTTAACTTGAATATGTGCTCTAAATAGAAAACATAAGTTAATGATGGATTCAGAGCATCCATTAACCCCTGAGTAGCATCTTTTGGTTCTTCATTTATTCTACAGGTCCTTTAGGCATGGCCTTCCCTCCTGGTTGCCCGGGGCTTCAAAACGATTCAATGTGCAAAAAACACCTATAGATGAGATCCATTGCCACTGAAACCTATTTCAATGGATTCCTAGCATGCAAAAATTCTAAGAATCACTTTTCCTGAGCCCAATTTGGTTGAATATTTCTCAATATAGGCCTCATTTACTCTAGGCCTAGTAAACTGCCACTAAATTTTGTGGACTACTAGTTAAGCCCAACAAATTTAGGACTGGCACCAAATTTAGTGTGCTTTGTTAAAATTCTGCTAACTTAACTATGGAATTTTTTAACTTTAATTATGGATCAGTGGTGGTTAAGCTGTAGGTTAAGCACAATTAAAGCGGGCTCCACTCCTGGTTCTCCGTGCTAGGTCAAATGGGATGAGGGGTTGGCCCATATTTCTGCCCACTGAAAACATTTGAATGGTTCAAATACATGTTGGCACATTGTTATATTAAGACCTGTGGCTATGGTAGGGTGGTTGGTCTTGGTGTTAGTGCAGGGGAGGTTGTGGGTTCAACCCCAACCTCCACCCCTCCATGCCATATAATTTTACAACGCAAAAATTTATAATAAAGACTTTGGTTTAAAATAAGTATGTGTCATATTTAAATACTTTGGATATAATAATATGTGTGCCAATTTCCAATACTTGCCAACGTTTTCCATGGGGGAGAGGGTACGTGACCCACAAAATATGGTTATCTCATGAGTGTTGAACACTTGTATTCCCACTGAGAATCATGTTCCTCCTTTTGCAGAAACGTGCACTTGATGCAAGCTTCTCTTTTGGAAACCACTTTTCCAATAAGCCCATCTGATTGAACTACAACAGTGAATTCAAACATCAGTAAAAACAAGAAATGAAATGACCATTCTTTTACCTCTACGATTCCAAATTCCACATCTGAAATAATGCATTTGTCATCTTCTTCTCTTCTTGGCGTCAACACATAAACGGTCTACAATGGCTGCAATTTTTTTCTAGTTGAAATTTGTTTGATATCATGTCTCAAAAACAACCATCAATATGAAAAACACATCATGAAAGAAACATAACTTGATGACATATCCTCTTGTGCCTCAAAAAGCAATAAATTTCACATCATGTGAACATCCCCATGTACTCTCACATCTTGGTGTCAAAATCATCGACCAAACACAAGTTGACAAAACATGCCTCTTCAAGAAAATGACTCTCAGTTCAAGCATAAGCATGGATAACAATTTGATGATTTTTTTCCCAAAACAAAAATAATTTCATGTATTATGAAACACTTCATCAACATCTTCTTTTCCTCTTTGGAGACAAAATCAACTTCTTCCAAGTCAATATGACATGCATGCAATACACAATCGACCAACACAAGCCGACACTCCTGCATGTGCGAACACAATGAAATAATCAAAATTCCACTGTTCATACACACATCTCTCATGCATGTATATGATTCCTTAATTCTCTCACATAAGAACAATCATATTACAAGAACCACATTCATGTACATGTACTCAAAGAGAAGAAATAAAAAAATTTGCTGAAATAAAGTGAGTCTCAACATACTCCCTTTTCAAACACCTTCTTGGTGCAAACATGCAACATGAAAAGCCAAATAACAAACCATTTCATTGGCATCTATCCAAAGGACCAAACAGGTACAAGCTCTGGATGTGAAGTCCAACACCTTGCTTCTTCATGTCGTATTTTGTGATAGTAGGTACATGATACCTAATCGTCATCATCGGAAGACCATCCTTCTGGTGTAACATACCACAAGCCTTCATGCTTAGGCATTTATTTTTCCTCTATTGGGTTCTTGATGCCTTGGTGATTTACACCAAGACCTAAGCCTTCTTGGTATCCCATCTTTTCCAAGATCTTTGACCCAATACCTTTGTTGTGTCTTTCAAAGGCTGTTGTTGAACCTCAAAATTGTTCTTTCTCTAGCATCCTTTCTCATCACTTTTCCCTACCTTTTCATAAATCCATAACTCCAATCAATGATAAATGACATGTCTCATCTCAAAGAATGCATTTGAATGATCTCTATGTTATATTTTTATGTTCTTGTTATTTGAATGAATTTCTGTAACTCAGCTACAGAACGCATGCTATTCTACAGCTGATTGTTGTTTTCGCGGCTACTTTAATGGTTTTATAGGTTCCAAGGAGCGAATCAAGGAATGAGTCACATGGGAATTTTTGAAATCATCTTCACATGGATCTCATCCTATCCACCTATTTGAATTCAATAGAAAAAGGTGCCTATGCTCGTGGTCAGATTTCGGTCAAAGGACGTGATCTGAGAACAGAAGACTCCTGATTTGCTCTAAATCATAAAATCAAGAGTTACCTACTTATATTTTGCTTCTATGTTTTAATTGTAATCACCATATGTAGGCGAAAATAGCTCCAGACACTTATATTTAATTTTGTTTAAATACCGGTTGTTGAAAAACCGAAAATAGTCTTAATTTTGTGAACGTTGTGTATGTTTTGAGACTCTATTATTTTTCATAATACGAAGACCATGATCATTGTTCCAGTTTCTCCTTGATGCATAAATAGTCTGCTAGGATTTCAACTCATTCTTTCGCAGAGGGCCCGTGCACAGAAAGGAGGTTTCATTAGTTATTTTAGTTTAAATTCATTAGCTCTGTTATGTTAATTCATAAGTTAAAATTATATTTCTTTGCATCCGATCCTTAGATTAATTTTTTTATCATCTCATAGATTAAATTTATGAATGTTGTCTTCGAATTAGTTTTAGAATAACTATGTATTCTTTTTCTTACCAAAAACATCTCAAGAAATTAGTTCTTCTATTTTCCAAAATTGGATTATGTTTTAGGCATTAGATATTTTATCACTCAGAAAGTTGAGCCAGTAATCATGGAGACAGAGCCTTTGCAAAATGCTAATACACCTAGAGCTTCACCTGCAAAACAAAAGCCAACTATGAGCAAACATAGCAGCAAGAGGGTTACAAGAAGCCAAAACACTGGCTAAGGGTAACTTACAGGACATTTTGCATGCAATTAAAATTGAAGAGACACCCATAGTCCAAGCTAAAGATGTAGATGTGGGAGGAAGGAAGCTTATGAAAGCCAAAACAGCTAAAAGTTAGAATTTGTAGGTGAAGATGTAGGATTCATGTTTCAAGCCAGAAAACCAATGACAAGACATGCAAAAAAGGTCTTAGAAAGTAGAAAAGAGGCTCAGAAGGTCACTGAAACTGTTCAGCCACTACCAAGCATAATAGACCTCTCCTCAACTGCAAAAGAAGAATTAGTCATTAAAAAAAGGAAGGGTAAAGAGAAAATCATTGAAAAAACAGAGATTGAAGTCCTTAAGGAGTAGTTGAAGCTGGAAAATGATGAAATATCAGTCTTGAAGAAAGAGGAAATTAAACACAAGGTTCAGAAGGTATATTTTGAGAAAATGAAAGAAATTTGGGAAGAGCAGGTCATAAGTGTGTCAGAGACCTTGGAAAACACATAGAAATTAATCAAATGGACTCAACCATTGAGAGGAGAGGTGAAGCATATCAGAAAAAATGAACCTGCACTTGCAATATAAGAATAGGACACTGAAGGAACAAGTGAAATACCTTCAAGAACAACTGGAACTTATTCATGAAAAGCTAGAGAAGAAAGGTTTGAAGATGACTGTTGTTGAGGATCCCATAGCTCAATTGATCATAAATGAGGAAGAAACACCATAGAAACCTTAAGTTGAGTTTGAATGTATTTAAGAAGGTTCATGGCATGCTAAAGATCAAGTTTTTATAGCTGGAGTTCACTTTTTGATGACAATGTTGAAATCTGGAAATTCTTCACTTTTTCACAATTTCGTAGCTTTTCTTAGGCTTAAAGCCAGGAAGATGCTATGAAAAATTCTGTAGCAACCTATTTGATTTCCAAAATCACTTTTTGCAGTTTTTAAGGAGGGATTTTAATGATGTTGATGTGTCATGTCTTGGTTGACACCATGGAATAGCAAAGGAGCAAGCCGTTTAGGTGAAGAAGCTTCTTTTTCAACGCTATGAAAGATCGCTACAAAACTATCTTGTTTTCTTAGCGAGCTATTTTTGAAGTTTTTGAAGCATATTGATGGCAATTTTGGATAGTTGGACTCCTCCAACATGTCAAGGGACCTTAACATAAAAAAATTATGGCTTGAAGGAAGTGCTGTGGAGACAACTCATCAGCTAAAGATCTCGTTGAAAATAAGGAGTATGCATTCCTGAAAATAGGGTTTTGTGACACATGTCTAGGAGGGTTGTTAATATGTAAAGGTGGTAATGAACCTACCATCTATCCTTCGAGCATGTGATACTTATTTGTAACTAACATGTAATTGTTTCACAAAGATAAGGTAGAATATGTAATCAATAGGAGTTAGACTCCTATTAGGAAATGCCTTATTTAAGGTACATAGCTATTAGTTTCTTATTAAAAGACATGTTTTTTTGTTATATGATGTGTCGTAGGAAGAATTCGATGAATCTAGCCATCAGGAAGATCATCCCTTTTGTAAGAAGGTCTATTTAATGACAAGGCATCGAAGTAATTAGGGCTTGGAGAGTTTTTGCACCAAAGTGTTGCATTATGTATTTTGTCTTATATCAATAATACAAAGGACTTTCTTCTTGACACACCTGAGATTCTCATGGGGTTTTTAATGTCTTATTGATCTACATCTTATGTTTTACCACTTACAATAGATTTCATTGCTATTACTCAGAACTCATAACTTTGTGCTCTGACTTCCTTTTGTAATGAAATGACTATGTTTTCCTATGTTTTATGAGTGTATTTCCTTTGTTAAATATCCCTATCTGCCTCAGCTTCCATGCTAAGAAAAACTACCACTGAATCTACTGATTGTTGACTCCATAAGCCCAATGGTAGCAAGCATGCATTCTTTTCAACCTACATATATAAAAAAACAAGTTACTTTTAAAATAGAGTTAGCCATCTAGTACTATCATAATCAAATATCATAAACCCCTTTGAGAGAGACCTCAGAGACTGAAGAGGATAAGCTTCAGTAAAAATATGGTTTGAAATAGTTACATAGAGTTGTCTGATTAGTAGCTAATCAAGTGGAATTTTGTGATAACATTTTGGTGCATCTGCCAGGAGCCTGAAGATATACTTTTCCAAAAATTATAAAGCTGAACCCTTAAAGATAGTAGGAGCTCGGGATCTTTTCGAGGGTGCAACTACCTTAGTGAATCCATTCAAAAATTCATGTTCAAATGTGGCTTCGAAAGGAGATATACAAGGAGTAATCCTAACCTAGATCCACCTATAATTGTGGGTAATCCAAACACAATTTCTAGAGACATTAAATGCATTTATGCACAATCAAGTACTCCATTACACAGAAAGGCCTTGTCCTTTGAATTTTTGAGAAGTCCTGAAGATAAAAAGTTTTATGATAAAATTGAGGAAGTCTTGTTTAGGTTTGAAAATGAAAAATAATTTACTAAAATTGTCTTAGACCTACATAGAAGACGTATTGATACCTCTGCCTTAGTGACCCAAAAAATATAAAGAAGGTTTTTAGGAAGCAGTCACATCAGAGTTATTGTTAGAGAGGGAATCTTTGGATAGGTTGAAGGAACTAGACCCATTTGAAATTTTGCTAAAAATAAAATCTGGTGTCCCTCTACCTGACTGGAGCTGAATTGTTACTAGAAAACAAAGACCAGCCATCCCACCTCCTGACAGTTCCTCTTCCTCTACTGTTTTTGTCCCTAAAACTACCACAGTTCCAGTCATCATGGCAGGAAATGTTCCACCTCCACCTAATGCTCCACCTGCTAGGTATGCCCCTCTTGTTCTTCCAGTTGTCCTTAATGCCCTTCCTCGAAAATATTTTGCTAGAATCAAAACTTGGAGAGGAGATTTTGGACACCATAAATAATGTGTTATTTTTGAAAGGTTAGGTCTTCACGTTAGGGCGAGGGAGAGTAGACTCTTGGGGAAGCGATGAAGAGATTACAATTGAAGAGCATGTAGACTAGTTCAATGACTTCATAGATAGGGAGGAGGTTGACCATGAGGATGTCAAGATGATATTAATTTCTCATAGATTTACTGGTGAGGTCAAAAAGTGGTTCAAAGCACTTACACTAGGAAGCCTACATAATTGGAATGAATTTGAAGATAGCTTCTCGAGAAAGTGGGGAAATAGAACCAACCCTATGCAAGCCCTCACTGAATACAATAGCTTAAAAAGAGTTGTTGATGAATTTGTCCAAAATTTCTCCAAGAGATTTAACAATGTTTATGACTCCGTCCATTCTCATCTTAAGCGTCCACCAGAATTAGCTCAAATTCACTATGCTAAGGCATTTAACTATGAATTTTCTATCTTTCTTAGAGAAAGAGAATCCCCTTCACTAGCTGAAATGAAAAATGATGTTCTAAAGGTGGAGGTTAATATGATAGCAGCTAGGAACTCCAAGATGGGAAAGCACAACTAAAGGAAGAAGATAAGTCTTCCACCTCAGATGAAAAATTTGACTCTATGATGAAGAAAATGGAAAAACTGATGGATAGGCTTGCTCTTGGAAATGCCTCTGCTCCTCCTACACAACATGAACCTCAGTTTATAAATCCTCAATTCAGGAGACCTCAAAATCAAAAGAGGCCAAGGGAAAACATAAATCAGTCTGGCCCTCCAGTAAGGCCTCCTTTTCAGCAAAATTTAGTTGATGAAGAAGATCAGGCTGAGATTCTAAAAGAATCCATTCATTTTCTAGATAAAGACATGTCTGGAATATTTTTGACTAAGGAAGAGCATTATGAGTCAGATCATGATGTAAACAAGCGTGAGGAACCATCTGATTACCTTAAACGATACCAACATGCAATTTTGAGATGTAGAAACAAGACAACCCCAGAAACAAAAATGTTCCTATCACTGCAAACGAAACACAGCCTAAGAAAGATGCCCCTAAAGCTGATGAGGTTAGAAAACATCCACCACCTCCTCCTCCTATCAAAGGGACTGAAAAAATTTCTTCTTTTTTTTCAGTTTGGAGAATGAGATCTCCAAGATCATAATCCCTGTCCCTTTGGGATAAATTTTGAAGGTGAATTAATACAAAAGTAAAATCGTAAAAATGTTGAATTCATAACTAGGAGCTACTGACATCCTTAATGTTCAAGAAGATCATCCAACCATATACTTGGTACCAATATTGGAAGATGAGAAGAATGAATAGGTGCCTCCTTTATATATTAGACTTAGTATCCTGACATGACACTGCATAATGCCATGTTAAATTTAGGGGCCTCTCATAACCTCATGCCTAAAGTAATCATGGAAAGAATGGGATTGGAAATTACTAGACCATATAAGGATTTGTTTTATTTTGATTCAAAAATAGTTTAGTGCATTGGTTTAATAAACTATGTTGTTGTTGGTCTCACACAAGTCCCTGCCAAGACAATGGTAATGGAAATTGTGGTAGCAAACATTCCACCTAAGTTTGGCATGCTGCTATCTAGATCATGGGCAAAAAATATCAAAGGCACCATGCATATGGACCTAACTTATCCTACCATTCTTGTTTTTGGTGAGCAAACAAGACTATACAGAGAAACAAATATGGCTTATATGGTAAATAGTAAGGAAAAACCTCAGAATTTCCCAATCTATGTTTTTGATAATGAATTAAGATCTGCTATATTTTTAAATGAATTGACTGATGAGGCAAAAGAAGAAAATTAGCAAGAAAAAAATCAGCAAGCAAAAAATCAACAAACAGAAAATCAACAAGACAGTAAAGAAAAGGCAAAAGGTTGGTGGTTGTTACATTTTGATGGATCAGCAGGAAGAGAGGGTGCTGGAGTAGGAATTTGGATCGCAACTCCAGAGGATGAAAGTAAGTTATTTTCTTTCAAACTAAACTTTGATTGCACAAATAACATGGCTGAGTATGAATCTTTGTTTTTGGGTTTAGAAATTTTGAAAATATTGTGTGCCCAAAAGAAATCTGTTTGTGGAGATTCTAAATTAGTTATTAAATAAATTGACAGTGTATATCAAACCAAGGATGTGAGAATGAGAGCATACAAAAATTTGATCTTGGATATGTTAGATAAATTTCAATAATATTCCTTTATTGTGAAGACTAGGGACCGAAACTCAGTAGCTCACTCCCTAGTTGTCTCTGCAATTCTATTTTTTATCCCTACATATTCCACTGAAAGATATGAGGCTGAAGTTAGCCATAAGCCTGCTGTCCCTAACAACATCATCCATTCGGAAGTTTTTGAGGATAACCAGCAAGTCAAAAACTTTATAGAATTGAAAGAGGAGTTTGAAAGCATAGTAGTAGATCAGCAAAACATGCTTGTTGAAATTAAGGGTAATTCTGAAGTGCTGCAGCTGAAGAGTAATTCTATACCTAAATTTTTGATCCCACTTGAGAAGCTTTTTAACCAAAATGATGTGTTCAAATCTCCTAGGATACAAGTTGATGATGAAGAGGTAGAGAGTTGTAACCTTGGTACAGTAGCAATGACAAAAATGATTAAGCTTTCAAAGTTTCTTTTAGTTGACATGCAACAGAAATATATTGAGATGGTGAAAAGGTTCATACATGCTTTTGCATGGAGTTATGTTTATTTGAAGAATTATGAACCTACTATTATTCAGCATGCCATTCTTATTAAAGAAAGTGAAAATCCTTTCAAACAAAATTTGAGGAGGATTAATCCACTTCTCATGCCTCTAATTGAGAAGGAAATAAAGGAGCTCTTTGATGCCAAAATTATTGTTCCAATGATATTCTCAAAATGGATTTCAAACGTGGTTCTAGTCATAAAAAAGAGTGGAGAAATCAGAATCTTCATTGATTTCATAAACTTGAACAAAGCTTCTCTGAAGGAGAACTACCCTCTCCCAAAGATGGACCAAATTCTGCAGAACATTTTTGGTTCCCAAAGGATTTCTATGCTGGATGGTTTTTTAGGATACAATCAGATACTAGTGCAGCCAGAAGATCAGAAGAAAACTACCTTTACCACACCATGGGGCACATTCATGTATGCCAAGATGCTCTTTGGTCTAATGAATGCGAGAGAGAATTTTCAAAGAGAAATGGACATTGCATTTTCTATGGAGAAGGATAAGTTGGTGGTTGTATATCTAGATGACATAACAGATTTCTCAAGGAGAGAGGAAGACCATTTGAACCATCTAGAGAAGATTATGCTGAAGTGTAGAAGGTTTGGAATTTCTGTCAATCCCAGTAAAATCATTTTTTCTAACTTCAGGGAAGGTACTTGGGCATATTATATTTAATATGGGATTTAGATTGATCCAAGCAGGGTAAATTCCATTTAGAAAGTGGATATTCCTAGAAGCAAGAAGGAAATTTAGTCTTTCCTTGGAAAGGTGAGTTTTGTGAGAAGGTTTATTCCAAACTTTGCTGAGATTGTTAAAGACATAACTAAGATGCTAAAGAAAGGAGATGACATCAAATGGACAATGGAGGCAAAGCATTCATTTGAGGATATCAAGAAGGCACTCATTCAAGCACCAGTACTGATCAACTTTATTTTTCAAAGGAATTTCTAGTTTTTACATTTGTATCAGAAAATACAACTGCTGAAGTTTTGCTGCAAAAAGGACAGCAAGGTACTGAGCAGCGTATTTCATTTTTTAGCAGGACCTTAGCTAATTCAGAACTGAAGTACAATATCCTAGAGAAAAAAACCTATTCTTTGGGCAAAGCCATCAAAGATTTCAAAATTTACATTATACATTCTCATGTCATAGCATTTCTTTCTAATGTTGTTGTGAAAGACATCTTGACTCAAGCAGATTGTAATACTCCCAAATGGGAAATCTCAGCAATACATGCAAAAACAATGCATTTTTCAGAAAAATTCAGCCCATGGATCCATTAGATCTGACATTTTAGCCACTACATCTAAGAGGAAATTAGAAACAAATAACTTTTTCCTAGTTAAACAGGCCTCTTATGGCCAAAACAGCCCAAAAAACATAGCAAACCCCAAGACTACTGCAACACAGAAATAATGCATAAATAGATAGCGCATGTTATTGAGGGTTATAGTTAGAAAATGGAGATACTAATCAGATCTAATGATTTATTAATCAATAGAGCACAAAAACAGAGATCTAGTCTCTTTTACAAAGATCCAAGATGACGTGGCAAGGGTTTCTTGAAAAACATGATATACATGAAATATTCATTGTAGATCTATGGATGAATCACAATGTATGGTTGAATTTCTACATATAAATGGTTTTTCATGCAAAGTAATGGTTGTAGCTCCTTTTACTAGCTTTCCAGGGAAAATACTGATCCTCCTCCTGGGAAACTAGCTCATAAAATCAAGGATTAAACCCCTCCACTGCAATACCCTAAGAAATAATGTATTTTCTGCAAGGGAATCCGTTGTTTTTGAAGGTGATTTCTTGGCCTAAAACCAAATAGTGGAAATTGTAGCACATGATCCTTCCCTTAGATCCCTTAAACAAGTTCTCCAAGAAGAAGTGGGGAATTCTCGCATGAGGAAACCCTTGCACTAAAAAGTGAAGAAAACTTAGCTAAATAGCCAAAGGATGCAAGAAGTCTAATAAGACCACATACAGAACATAATCTTCAATCATATCCAATATGGTTACCATTCCCTTCATTATATAGTTGATGAGCTTCCTCACCAAGGGTCCCACCCAATTATGAGGTTGCTTCTGTGCAAAGGCTCCTCTGCCAAAATTACATTGTCTCCACTAGTCTTACTCATCTATTTACACCTCTATTTCATTTATACCACCTTGACTGGATCTCCATGCATTGTCTCTTTTCACACTCAAGGTGTCTTCATTTTGACTAGTTAGATTGATCTTTATTCACATTGAGCTGCCTTTATTTAGGATCCATTTCTCATATAATAATGCTGTTGAATTTCTCAAACTTGAATTTTTCCACACATTTTAGAACCTGTTCACACATGAGGATGATTGATCTAGTTATTAACATGATTTATTTTCACACTATGAGGGCTGTTATGCCTACTTAAGCAACTTATGAGCCTCCTTGCCCATTTATTAATATTTGTATTAGCTGCATGCTAATTTAGGAATATTACAGTCTTCCCCTTCCAAATGTTGTTTATCCTCAAGAAATTGCAAGGATGCTGCAAAATCTCCCCTCCTACTCTTGGGGCCTCCACATCCAATAGTCTCCACCATTGCTTCAAATATCCTGCAATAATTATTTCTCCCAATGGCTCCTCCCAACTGTGTACTTTAGCCTTTGGTGGATAAACCAAATGGCTCTCATCATGAAAGAATGAAAGGTTATATGGAAACCTTCTTGTTGATCAATGGCCTCCTCAAGATAGAAGTGATGACAATCATGGGGAATTTCATCATCAATGAAGGACTCCCATCTCCATGCTATCATCCAAATGAAATGAATCACCTCCCAACTTGGTAATGCATAGAAAAGATCCTCCCAATTGTTCATGAGAGGTATATCCCAAGTGCTCCAAACAATCATATGGCATACCTCATATAGAAATAAGTGATCTACTATAGTGGCCATATCTCTTCCCATGCTCCCTTTGAAGCATGTAGTGAAAAAAGTGTGGGAAAATTCTTTCCCTGAGGACACATCCAACCAATGTGTCTTCCTTCCAACCATGTTCCCAACAAAGATAAGAACATCTTCAACATGGAATCATAATTAGAGTCATGCTAGTTGCCATATGCAGTAATGGAGAAGGACAATGGTGCCTCAAGTCCAACCAGCGCAGTTTTACTCCTAACTACCATAGAATATGATATGGAAATTGTTTTTCCCAACACTTGTTTGCTGCCCCATCCTTCTTACATGCTTGGAGAAGGTATATGCTGGTTGGTGTTAATGAATCACACCATGAAGAGTAAAACATCTCCCCAAAATCTCTTAGGGAAAGGTCAACATTTCCATTTTTCATGGCTCCAATTAGCCCATGAAGCCCATAAGAAAAAGTGCCCCCTCTTGGAGACGAGCCCTCTACATGAGTGTTAAGAAAATACAAGCATATAGTAGATACATCATGATGTTCAGAAATAAAAATCTTACCATACACTTGACTTAAATCAGTGAGGTAGCTCATGGATGAGCTCCCTCTCACCCCAATGAATAAGGAGGTAGTGCTGGAAACTCTTCCCAAGAGCTATATTCCTCCTCAACCAACAAATGATCCATGCACTTCCTCATATGAGAGTGCATCTCCTCTTTTAATTTTTCCCACATGAATCCATCTAAGATATTATGGTATGTTCTAATGAAACCAGTGGGTTTAGAAAGCAAGATCTCATGGGATACATTAAGTAGTTTATACTTGAGCTTGGAGTCTTTAGTTAAATAGATCTGATCATGGAAATAAATGACTCCATAAACTACTTTATGCCTCCCATCGATCACTTACCCATCAAGAACCTTACATGTGAAGAGGTTCTTGAAATATTCCATCAACAGTTTGGACTCCTGATAAGGATCTAGGCTCCTCAACAATGACAGCATTATAGAAATCTGAAATGCAGCCCCTGTCATAACATGGCTCTCCTCTTTGACATGCTTGATGCCAAATTCACATGTTGGAGTACTATCAAATTTATCTTTAAGCCTCTCTTGCAGCTGATATTTCTCAAGACAATATTGAAGCAGATGGAAGTCAACCTCTCCTTGAAAATTGTTTTCCTTCCAAAACCTCCTTAATTTGGCCCATGCATGCAATACTGTTGATATTCTCTTGTCATGTTCAGAAATATCTTTTGCGAGTGAAAATATCATTGGCTGCCCAAAAGATATGGAGTGGCCATGTGACATCATGTCCATGCCATCATAGATTTCTGAATTCTCATTTTTCAACACAAATAGCTGAGTGGGAGATAGCAATTTCCATTTCAGAAAATTGCTTATCTCTCCTTTGAATCCATGAAATATTATATGCATTGTTCTAGCTTCTCCCAAGTCTCTCTCCTTATCGAAGTATGTAAATGATGCCCATAGTTGAGAGAACACTTTTTTACTTCTTCCCATCAGGGGGTCTCCCTGGTGGAATGCCTCCATGCAAAGAGACATTAAGATATAGAGTAGGATGTATATGAGTGTGGACAGATTTTTCCTTGCCTTCATTGCATAGATCCTCCTACCTTCCTTGTGTATCGACCTTCTATAATAAAGATGGGTGTATACTCCTCATTATATGATGCTTTCCCTCCCATTTATCTTCTTCTATCTTCAAGATCTCACCATTTGATAATGATGGCACATGCTACACATGGATTGTGCCATGATATCCATATGTGAGATTCTTTGGAACTCCTTGCAAGAGTGTAGTAGTTTCTCTCCTTGGAGCTAGTGCTCCATCTTCCTCTTCATGAAGCCCTAGATGTGCTCTTGATATGACTACATTTTTATCTCCAGCCTTCTCTTCCTCCTCATCAATAGTTGAAAATTCCTCAACACTAATAAGAGACCTTAGATCTTGGTCTTCTTTTGAAGGAGGAATCTACATGTCTTCCTTTTGAGAATAAAGCTCCTCATGCAAAGGGTATCTTTCCCTTGGAAAATTTTTATACAAGTTTTCATCCACTTCAATGGTTTTTTGAAATGGAGCTGAGTTTATGGATCCTTCCAACCCATGCAAAATTTTTGTTTGATTTGGTTTGATAAACTCCATAGAAGGTGTTTCATAAGAATTTTCATCAAACGTTTCCACTATTATTCTAATGAAATTTTCATAAGTAGATGTATTTTCATTATTTAAGGGAAAAGATTCAAACAACCACCAAACATAAGTCTTACCCTCAAGATGCGCGTTGCTACTTTGATGGCTTCATCTTCAGAAACTTGATGTTGTTCCACAAAGGTGTCTAGCTCCTTCACGCAAACCTTGGTTGGACATTTAGGTGATCCATCAAAAGTAGATAGAAATAATGTACCCACACCATGCTGATTGCTCCTTGTGCTTCTTTCCTCCTTTATCTTGCAAAGCCCTTGGAAGTTCAAGTGATCTTTGAACCCCTTAGATATAGCTTCATATTCTTGCAAATAATCACCAAAATCTCCTTCTTTGGCACATCTCTTTTCTCCATCTTCTTTGTCATGAACATATGGATGGTAGAGAATTTTAAATATGATGGTGTGGCTAAATAATCATACCCATAATATGAGGAATTGGAGATTTCCTCATGTATAGATCTTGTAGATCTTGTTGAGGAATCTCCATGTTTTTCCCTCCTCATTTATTTAATGTCTTTACTTATACCCTGCAGAGTTTGAAAGAGAAGTTTTGAGAACCTCTTTCCTCCACAAAATAAGGGTTTTCTTTGATCTCTCTTGTAGATATTCTCCTTCCCATGAAAATACTCCATATTTCTTGAAGAACACAGGCTGAGCCAAGATTAGAGCTCTGATACCACTGTAATATTCCCAAATGGGAAATCTCAGAAATACATGCAAAAATAATGTATTTTTCAAAAATATAAGTATCAACAGAAAAATGTGGCCCATGGATCCATTAGATCTGACATTTTAGCCACTAGATCAGAGAGGAAATAAAAAACAAATAACTTTTTCCTAGCTAAACAGGCCTCCTATGGCCAAAACAACCCAAAAAACACAGCAAACTCCAAGACTATTGCAACACAGAAATACTGCATAAAGAGATAGCACGGTTTATTGAGGGTTATACTCAGAAAATGGAGAGACAAATCATATCTACTGATTTATTAATCAATAGAGCACAAAAATAGAGATCTAGTCTCTTTTACATAGATCCAAGACGACCCGGCAAGGGTTTCTTGACAAACATGATATACATGAAATATTCGCTACAGATCTATGGTTGAATCATGCTATATGGCTGAAGCTCTACATATAAATTTCTGATCATGCAAAGAAATGGTTGTAGCTCCTTCTACTAGCTTTCTAGGGAAAAGACAGATCCTCCTCCTGTGAAACCAACTCATAAAATTATGGAATAAACCCGTCCACTGTAATACCTTACGAAATAACGCAGTTTCTGCAAGGGAATGCACTGTTGCTAAAGTTTCTTGATTGGAATAACACTAGATAGTGGAAAATGTAGCACAATATGCTTCCTTTAGATCCCTTAAACAAGTTCTCCAAGAAGAACTGGGGAATTCCGGCACGAGGAAACCATTGATCTAAACAGTGTAGCAAACTTAGCTAAAAATCCAAAGGATGCAAGAAGTATAAACAGACCACATACATAATATAATCTTCGATCATATCCAATATGGATGCCATTCCCTTCATTATATAGTTGATGATCTTCCTCACCAAGGGTCCCACCCAATTATGAGGTTGCTTCCATGCAAAGGCTCCTCCACCAAAATTACGTTGTTTCCACTAGTCTTACTCATCTATTTGCACCACTGTTTGATTTAGTCAACCTTGATTGGATCTC
Source organism: Pinus albicaulis (assembly GCA_034641835.2). Taxonomy (NCBI): domain Eukaryota; kingdom Viridiplantae; phylum Streptophyta; class Pinopsida; order Pinales; family Pinaceae; genus Pinus; species Pinus albicaulis. Next base: position 269,484,102 of record CM076576.1, read on the forward strand.
CATGCATTGTCTCTTTTCACACTCAAGGTGTCTTCATTTTGACTAGCTAGATTGATCTTCATTCACATTGAGATGTCTTTTTTTAGGATCCATTCCTCATATAATAATGTTGTTGACTTGGTCAAAATTGACTTTGTCCACACATTTTAGACTCTATTCACACATGAGGATGCTTGATTTTGTTATTAACATGATCCCCTTTCACACTATGAGGGATTTTATGCCTTCTTAAGCAAGTTATGAGCCTCCTTGCCCATTTATTCATCCAACTAGATTTTAAAAGAAAAATAAAAATTCCTATTAGTTGCATGCTAATATAGGAATATTATAGAGATCATGATGGTAAGAGAGTGAAATGGATAGCTAACTTGCTGGAATATTATATAAATATCAGACCTACAAAATTGGTGAAGTGTCACGGGCTAGCAAAGCTGATGGCACAATCCAATTTTGACTGCCTTCATATGAATTTAATTGAAGAAATTTCAGAGAGATTAGATGAAGATGAAGAGTTGATTCCCATTGAAGAGAAGTACATCCTTTATAACTGGCACAAAGACATTGTTTTTGTCTTACACCATCATAGGGCTCCTACTAAATTAACAAAGTCTAAAGCAAGGTTTGTGAAGCTAAAATCCCTGAGGTACTGAATCATTGATAAAAATCTGTATTGGAAAGATACTGGTGGTATTGTTTTGATTTTTTTGCTCGAAGAGGAGGAAAAAAAAGTTATTGAGTTTCACAAAGGAAATTGTGGAGTTCATCATTATTAGAAGGCCACATCAAACAAGATTCTTAGAGTAAGGTAATACTAGCCTACCATGTTCAAAGATGTCTGGAAAAAGATTGCTTCTTTCCATGAATGCTAGATTTTTTATGGTAAGACAAAGCTTGTTCCTTTACCCTTTATGCCTATCTATGTTGAGGCACCATTCCAGCAGTGGGGGATATATTTTATTGGTGAGATTCATCCATCATCTTTAGGGTAGCATCGCTGGATCCTAACATCAACTGATTATTTCACCAAGTGGATTGAAGCAATCCCAAGTAGGCAAGAAAATGATTTAGTTATCACTTCATTTTTGGAAAATAATATATTGTCTAGGTTTGGTTTCCGTATGAAGATAATGACTAACAATGCACAAGCATTCAAATGAAAGAGGCTGATTAGTTTTTGTCATGAATATCACATTACACTTGGGCATTCTATTGCATACTATCCACAAGGTAATGGTATTGCTAAATCTTCTAACAAGAGCATTGTGAGGATCATTAAGAAGATGTTGCAGGAAAATAAGAATTCATGGCATTTGAAGTTGAAGTACACTCTATGGGCTGATAGAGTGTGCCCAAAAAGGTCAATTGGAACTTCACCTTACGAGCTGGTGTATGGGGCTGAAGCCATTTTTCCAACATCCTTGGAAATACCTGTCATGAAGTTCCTGTGAGGATTAGAGGAGGATAAATCAGTTGATAGCCTTGTAGGAAAAAAGGGAGGAATTCTACAACAACAATCAACAATATCAAAATATAATTAAAAAGACTTTTGACAAGAAGTTCAAAGAGGAAAACTTTTAGATTCAAGATGTGGTATTGAAGTGGGAGGCCAGAATTGAAGAGAAGGGAGAACATGGTAATTTTGAGAATATTTGGAAAGGTCCATTCATAGTGGTTGCATTTCATGGAAACAACACTTACATACTATAGAAGATGGATGGACAACCTTGTGTTGGACGGCCTATCAATGGCTAGTTTTTGAAAGACTATTCCTCTTAAGCTCTACTGATCTTTCATTCCATTGTATATATTCCATTTTGTTATGATTTTTATGCTAATAAATACAATTTTATCATCAAGCTTGAGCTCTAGGTTAAGGCCATTAGAGTTTGAAGGAAGCATGATAGAATTTAGAGTTTTTATTTCCAAGAAGATGGATATCACTGTAACTATAGGTTCTTTGGTGTACCACAGGGGAACACCATCCCAAGTGGAGCCACTATTATCACTCAAAAAAAGTGAAACATTAATTGACATGGTCTTAGAGTTCATTTGTGAAAGGTATGGTCATAATTTATTTGTCAGAAGTTGATAAAGGAAAAATTTTAATTTTTTCATATTAACCCATCCTAAGGTCCAAACCCACCCTCATTCAAGTCATATCATGTCCCATCATTCATCATTTTCTGAAATATTTCATTTCCCAAGCTTTTGAATTCAAAAAGGTCACTTTAGCCAATTTTTCCTGTTTTCGTAGCATATAACACTTTAAAAAGGCAGTTTTCACTACGAAACTGCTAATAATTTCATAGCGAAACTGCCACGAAATGAACTAACCATGCTACAAAAACGGGTATTTATGTCTGTCTTGTCAAATCTTGTGTAAGGTGTTAGTCCATGATTAGAAATTGTTAGGGTGGATGTCATTCGATTCAGTTAGGGTTAAAACAAGGTACAAAGGTCATGTCTCAGGTTATTATTACTGTTTTTAGCATGTATGAGACATGATTAGAGCATGAGTTGTCATTGAATATTTAAAACATTACCCAATTGAGTCTTTCTCATTGTCTGCTTCATCTTTGCATACTACTAAGTTTTGGAAAGTTGTTTCACCAAGCCAAGCTGGTTGCTGGCATTCTCAAAAGTTGCAGGTGTCACTAATCAAGCGAGGTAGAGAAGGTATAAAATCACCATGGCTGCAAAGAGGAAGACCAACAAAGTGAGCCACTACCTCAAATATGAGCCATCAGACATGAATTTGTTGAATGAAGACCCAACTGCCTTAGAAGTTTTGATAAGAATAGGGTGTTTGTATTTTTTCCAAAGATTGCAAGGGTGCCATGTGTAGGTTTCTAAGGAGTTTGCTATCAGTTTAAATGGGACAGCCTCAAAGGTGGGAATGTTGGACCTCATTGTAACACTAGAGACCATTGCAGTAGCAAGAGGAATTCCTACAGGAGGAGAACAATGGTTCAAAGGTTTCAAGTTCACCATGCAGGACTGTAAAGAATTTATCAAGCCAGAGCGTAGTGAGATTGATCTAAAAAATTCCATCCCAAGGAGCTATATGAAAGACAACTTCTCAAAGCTGTTGCTAATTATTCATAAGTACTTCACCTGTGGAGGGAGATAGCACATGGTCTATTCTTATCACCTTAGGCTTCTGCTGCATTTTTTGGGTAAGAGGTCTCTTGATTCTCCTCTTTACTTATACATAATTTTAGCTAAAATTTCAGACAAATTTCAAGCTAAATATGAAGGAAATTAAAGCTCTCTTTTTCATCATGGTTTGATCAATTTGCTGGTGTTAGAGGAGTTAAAAATATTAGGTAGAGATTGGTCATCTTTTATGTTCATCAGTGGTTTTAAAGTAGATTTTATCACTCCTAAAAGAACTCCCAAACCTAGATATATCCTATCACCTTTAGTGGCAGAGCAATTTTAGCCAGTAATCATGGAGATAGAGCCTTTGCAAAGGATGATACACCTAAAGCTTCACTTGCAAAACAAAAGCCAACTTTGAGCAAACATGGAAACAAGAGGGTTACAAGAAGCCAAATACTGGCTAAGGGTAAGTTAGAGGAAATTTTGCATGCTATTTATATTGAAGAGACTCCCATAGTCCAAGCTGAAGACATAGATGAGGGAGGAAGGAAGATTAAGAAAAAAAAATGGCTAAAAAGTTATAATTTGCAGGTGAAGATGCAGGATTCATGTTTCAAGCCAGAAAACCAATTCCAATACATGCCAAAAAGGTCTTAGAAAACATCAAAGAGGCTCAGAAGGTCATTGAAATTGTTCAACCACCACCAAGCATAATAGACTTTTCCTCACCTGCAAAAGAATAATTAGTCATTAAACAAAGGAAGGGTAAAGTGAAAATCATTGAAAAAACAGAGATTGAAGTCCTGAAGGAGAAGTTGAAGCTGGAAAATGATGAAATATCAGTATTGAAGAAAGAGGCAAGGAAGGACAAGTTTCATAAGGTACATTTTGAGAAAATGAAAGAAATTTGGGAAGAGAAAGTCATAAGTGTGTTAAAGACCTTGGAAAACACACATCAATTGATCGAATGGACTTACCCATTGAGAGGAGAGGTGAAGCATATTAGAAAAATAAACCTGCACTTGCAATCTAAGAATAGGAAACTGAAGGACCAAGTGAAAGACCTTCAAGAACAATTGGAATAGATTCATGAAGTGCTGGAGAAGAAAGGTTTGAAGATGACTGTGGTTTAGGAGCCCATAGCTCAACTGATCATAAATGAGTAAGAAACACCATAAAAACCTTAATTTGAGTTTGAATTTGTTTTATAAGGTTCATGGCATGTTGAAGATCAATTTTTTTACAACTGGAGGTCACTTTTTGGAGACAGTGTTGAAATTTGGAAATTCTGCACTTGTTAACAGTTTCATAATGTTTCCTAGGTTTAAAGCTAAGAAAATGCTATGAAAAATTATGTAGCAGCCTATTTGCTTCCAAAATAATTTTTTGTAGTTTTTATGGAGGGAGTCTAATGGTGGTGATGTTTCATGTCTTGGTTGACACCATGGAACAACAAATGAGCAAAATTTTTGGGCGAAGAAGCTTCTTTTTCAACACTACGAATGCTCACTATGAAACTATCCTATTTTCATAGTGAGATATTTTTGACGTTTTTGAAGCATCTTGATGGAATTTTTGGACACTTGGATTCCTCCAACATGTCAGGGGACCTTAACATAAAAAATTTATGACTTGAAGTAAGTGTTGTGGAGACATCCCATCATCTAAATCTCTCATTGAAGATAAGGAGTATGCATTCCTGAAAAATAGGGTTCTGTGCCACATGTCTAGGAGGGTTTTTAATATGTAAAGGTGGTAATGAACCTATCATCTATCCTTCGAGCATGTGATACTTATTTGTAACTGACATGTAACTCCTTCACAAATATAACATATAATATGTAATAAATATAATTTAGACTCCTATTAGGAAATGTCTTCTTTAAGGTGTAGTTGTCAGTTTCTTATTAAAAGACATGTTTTTTTGTTATATGATGTGTAATAGGAAGAATTTGATGAATCTAGCCATCAGGTAGATCATCCTTGTTGTAAGAAGGTATATTTAAAGACAAATCATCCAAGAAGTCAGGGGTTGGATATTTTTTGCACCGAACTGCTGCTTTATGTATTTTGACTTATATGAGTAATACATATGATTTTCTTCTTAATGGACCTCAGATTCTCATGAGGTTTTTAATGTCTTATTTATCTACATCTTATGTTTTACCACTTGCAGTATATTTCATTGCTATTACTCAGAATTCATATCTCTATGCTCTGACTTCGTTTAGTAATGAAATGATTGTGTTTTCATATGTTTTATGAGTGAATTACCTTTGTTAAAGACCCCTATCTACCTCATCTTCCATGTCAAGAAAAATTTCCATTGAAATTACTAATTGTTGACTCCATAAGCCCAACGGTAGCAAGATTGCATTCTTTTCAACCTACCTACATAAAAAACAAGTTACTTTTCAAATAGAGTTAGCCATCTAGTACTACCATAATCAAATATCATAAACCCCTTTGAGAGAGCCCTCTCAAACTGAAGAGGCTAAGCTTCAGTCAAAAGCTGGTTTGAAAACGTTACATAGATTTGTCTGATCATCAGCCAATCAAGTGCAATTTTGTGATAACAAGAGCATACAGTTATCTTATTTTTCTTTACATGTTTTTATACTGCTTTCTTAGATTAAAATTCTCAATTAAATATATATTTAAATGCTTGTAAATATCATATCAAGAAGATGACTTTGTCATGCTTCCAAAATTGCATGATTGATTATTTAGTCATACAGTAGTTGAGTTTTCCTTTATATGTTTCTATATTTCTTTCTTATATTAAAATCCTCAATTAAATGTATAATTCGATGCTTGTAAAGATCATATCAAGAAGATGACTTTGTCATGCTTCCAAAAATGGATGATTGAGTATTTAACTCATACAGTAGTTGAGTTTCCTTTACATGCTTTTTAATTTCTTTATTATATTAAATATTTAAACTAAATGTATAATCAATTACTTGTAAATAATGTCAAGAAGGTGAATTTTTCATTCTTCCAAAATTTGATGCTTGAGTAGTTGGTCATACAGTAGTTGCTTTTCAATTTCTTTTAATTTTCTTTCTATTTAGGTTAGAATTGTCATTTAAATTCTTAGTCATAGGGTTTATGCTTTCAATCCATGGAGTAGAATTAAATAAAGATAGATTACAATTAGTTTTAAATTTCAAAAGATGAAGGTCATTAGAATACATACTCTCTTTTTAGATTAGATTCTAACCATTTAAATATTGATTCATTTTCATGAAAATTAGAATAGTTAGAGAACATTTCATTTTCTTCCTTCTTTCAAAACTATTTTTTAACATTAAACTTCATTAGATTTAGTAGATTCATTTCATAGCTCTCATTTCTTAAGATTAACTCCTTTAGACATAAAACAAATCCCACCAAAACAATATAAAAACATAGACAACGAAGTAAGAAGAAATTTAACTAAGCATATATAGTGCACCACACTTCATCAGATTACTAACCTTGATTAATGATTTATGATAAGAAATTTAAGACATTAAATTGGCTAAACATTTTTGCACTGTTGTTGGGGAAGTGTAATTAGGTAACCTTATTTCTTACATCTAAAAAACTCACATGCGTAGAGAAAGAGATTCTAGGGGTAGATTCATATATAGAGGTAGGAGTTTAATTCCAAAAACACCACTCACCCCACCGAGACCACATAGTGCTACACCAACATCTCAAATACATATTCCATACTTCACTAGACATAGACTTCCTAAGGTCATAAGGTTAGAAATCCAATTAGGAGGATCTCCTACTTCATCCATTGAGGCAGTCTTAGAGGAAGAAGATCCTAAATATCCAATAAAAGGAGTAACCTTTTTCACCTCTACAAGTGAGCACATTCTAGCTGAAAAATTAGAAATTCCTAGTGAGGAGGAAGAAGAAGAAACTTTCTTTAACATTACATTGATAGAAGAACTAGAGGAAGAGTAATTAACTTACAACTAGAATGTTATATTAGCTCCGAGGAATCTATAATGGTAAGAGAACAAGAAAAATATATTTTAAATGGAGAAAATGTACTATTTGGAGGGGGAAGAGGTAGAGGAAAAGGTAGAGGGAAGAGAGGAGGAGGTGAAGGAAACAAAAGAAAAGGGAAGATGATAATTCTTTTGGATTTCATAAAATCGATGAGGATACAAATGCCACAATGAAAAACATTTCATCTTCCATTCTTCCAAATTTCCATGGATTAAAGAGTGAAGAGCCTGAAACCTTTTTATTTGATTTCAGGTTTTGTGTAGATCTTATGACTACTTACAAGACTCTCAAAAACTGAAGTTATTTCCTACAACACTTAAAGGAGCAGCTTTAAAATGGTTCATGGGTTTAGTCACACAATCTATTAGAACATGGAACGATATGAAAAAGATAATTTTTAGAAAGATATTTGGATTATTTCATACCTATTAATCGGAAGGATGAAGTATTCAAGATGATGCAAAGAGAGGATGAGAACCTGGAGAATCTAATTGAAAGATTCAATTATAACATAAAAAGAGCTAAAATGGAAAACTTAGGTCAAGATACTTTAAAATCTCTCTTGTTAAAATCCATTACAGATGAATGGATAGACATTCTCAACATGATGGGAAGGGGATACATCTCTCAACTCACATTACCTGAAATTGGTGGATTATGTATTCATCTCTCAAGAGGAAAATAAAAAACTCAGAGAAATCCAAGAGATCATTCTCCCTCTAGAGCAAATAAATCTGCAACTGGAAAAGTAAGAAGGCAGAAATTGGAAATATGATTGATGAATTTAAAACAAACATTTTAGGGATTCTTGGTGAACATATAGACACCCTTAAATTAAAAAACAGGCATAAATTCGAAACTGATGCCTTAGCTATTTTATGTCCTAAGTGCAAAAAGAAGCATGCCTTGACAAAATGTCCTCTTGATGTAAAATTCATAGAGACCTGTGTGATTTGATCATAAAATAATGAAAAAAGGTGTTTTCCTTCAATCCCGGGTCTTAAGTATGTTTTTTAGGAAGAAGTAACTTCAAATCCAGTATAACCTATTTGCTTTGTCTCTAGAAGGCCATAGCAGGGGCCACAAACTCAAGGTTTTAACAACCAAGTATATACTTAGCCCCCACAAAATAATTGGAATTCTTGGTAGAAACCTTGGTCCCAACCTCAACCTTGGACACAAGGAATGAAAAATCCCTATGGTAGATATTCTCAATACTACCAATATCCTCCATCCTATCCAAACTATACTCCCCAACAATTTCCACAACAAAATCAACAACCCCAACTCCAAAACCAAAACCCACAACTTTCATTACCTTTTCCACAAAGACCAAACCAACTACTTGCCCAAAAATTTCCAATCCCAAATAATAAAAAACCTCAAAATTTTTACACTATAGAAGGACAACAATTTCCAACTTACATGATTTCTCCACTAGATCTTAATGATGTTCAACTTAGATCTAGTAGAATATTAGAAAGGGAAAATCCTTATGTTGTTATTCAAGAATAAGGTAATTTTGATGAAGAAATTTATCTACAAAAAAATAAAAGTTCTAAAGAAGGAACATCTCTTCAACAGAACAAGAATTATGAAAATGAAAAACAAGAAAAACCCATAAATTCAACTCCTATCATAGGGAAATCATCGGTATCTATTTATAACCCTCCTTTTCCTAAAAGATTACAAGTTGATAGAGGAGTAGAAAAACAAATAAGGTTGCCCAAATATGATTTTCTATATGAATTGAAAAATTTATCTATCAAAATTCCTTTTCTGCATGCCATTAAAGAGATTCCAATTCTAGCCAAAACAATAAGAGAGTTGAGCATTGAGAAACCAAGAAGAAAAACAAAAGAAATAAAAAGAATTCAATTAGTAGGAAAAATTTTCGACATTATGATGGAAAAATTTCCATAAAAAAATATTTAGATCCAAGAAGTCGAGTTGTAAAATCACATATCAATGGTGTTATCACCAAAATTGTACTTGATTGGTTGTTGATTAGACAACTCAGTGTAACTATTTCAAACTAGCTTTTGAATGAAGCTTAGCCTCTTTAGTCTGAGAGGGATCTCTCACAGATAATTTATGATATTGGTTAATGATAAATATAGATCGATAACTCTATGAATTGTGTCTTGGTTTTGTATGTTTCCAGGTTGAAAAGATGAAGGCTTGCCACCATTGGGCTATGGAGTCAGTGACAGGGATCTCAACGACAAAGGCTCTCCTTGTGGAAGATGAGGCATGTAGATACTTAAATGAAAGTAGAATACACATATATAGGTTTTACTCAATATATAAATGTTCAAAGGAAGTCAAAGCATGAGAAACATCAATTCTGAGTAATGAACATTAAGATACTAAAATAAGGTTATTGAGAAAGATATCCAATAGTTTAGTGTTTGGAAGGAAGTCAAAGCATGCAAAGCAATAATTCTGAGTAATAAAACATTAATAGATTTGCAGAAAGTAATAATATACATAGGACAGTGCTCATGAAATTATCAAATGAATCTCAGGTGAAGGATGAAACCAATAGCCACTCCTTATTACTGATCAAAACTTGTTTACAATAGTAGCAGTCAGCCATAACATATCCTAACCCTTCATACATCAAAGTACTATTTATTTATAGGCATATAGCCTTTACATCCATTCTTCCAAATGGCTAGATCATTAGGTTCCTTTACTACCACCTAATCTAACCAGAAACTAGATATTTATAACTAGAAACTGACAGTTACTAAATTAGGAGTTTGTGTCCTAACATAACTCAAACACCTATTTATTATAATTTTATCTAACGATGATCCACATTTATCGAAAGGAATCATATCCTTCAACCATACTGACCACAATCAAAACATTAATACCCTTACTATCATCATGAAATTGTTCTGCCTATTGTTAAGGAGTTGTTATGCTAATGATATGGCAGCATGATGAGTTGGCAACTTCAAACCATCTTCATGAAATTTTTTTCCATTTAGAAACACTTTGTTCTTATACTCTTTAGCACTGTTCTGATTCTCTTTAACACTTCCCATCAAGAACAACTTTGAAAAAGTTACTTCCAAACCACTTCTAGATCTATGGAGCATAACCCTACCTTTTAGGAAAGCATGACCCTTGACTTCAACGTTGTTTTGATTGATGACCTGGCTACATGACACTCTCTTTGAGTCATAATTATTTTATATTAAGGTCCCTTGACATGTTTGAGGAGTCCATTTTTCCAAAACTTTCATTGAGCTGTTCGAAAACCTTAAAAAAAAGCTCGCTACAAAAACGGGACAGTTTCGTAGCAAGCTTTAGTAGCATTCAGAAAATAGATTTTCACCCATAAATTTTTATCTATTGTTATTCCATGGTGTCAACCAAGACATGACACCTCACCACCATTAAAATCCCTCCTTCAAAACTTCAAAAAGCGATTTTGGAAGCAAATAGGATGCTACGTAAACTTATGTAGTGTTTTCTTGGCTTTAAGCCCAGGAAACGCTACGAAACTATGAAAAAATACTAAAATTTCATATTTCAAGATTTTCTTCGAAAAGTGACATCCAACTGTTAAAAATTTACCTTCAGCATACCATGAACCTCTCTGCATTTTATGGACCTCATCAAACTAATGAGGAACACAATCACCATCACCTTACATATTTAAAACATCTTTGTAGATTTTTCCTGTTTTTTCTAAAAGATAGGTCTTAGAATAGAGCTTATATCTCTGAATACGTGATATATTTTACAGCACTGGAGGAGGATTTTGTAGATCAGAATATTTTTAAGAAAATACTCCCTTTTTTTAAAAAAACCATCTCCAGCTGTCCAGAATCCACATTTGAAAAGCATGTGTAAAATAGGAAAACTCTATTTTCTGAAATAGGGCTCAAAGAAATCCCTGTATCTCCCAACTGATAGCACCTGTGAGAAATGTGAGAGATTTTATGTTTCCTTGAAAATAACCTCTCTCTTTATTTCAAAATTCATCTCTATTCATCCATAATCCTCTCTTTAAACTTACTGTTCAAACAGTCCAAAAACACAACAATTTCCTTGTTAGATCTAACAGAAATTCAAACAACTTGAAATGATGCATGCTTCAGCAAAGCTAGGGTCCTCCACGAATCGCTTAAGGTCCATGAAATTTTATCTTATCCACAGAGCCTCCTTTTTTTTCTTTCTTGTACATGACCATCTCCTTTTATAACCAAACTACCCTCTTAAAAAGGTGACACTTGTAAAGCCAAATTGGACAACAAGTTGCTTGGTGTGATGAGGCAACTCTCAAACAGTGTGCACGAATGAATTTTGAGTGAAAAAAGCAGCTTAGGATAATTTTTTTTGTTTTAAATGACAGTTCATGCTTTAATCATGACACATACATGCCAAAAAAAGTAATTATGACCTCATACATGGTTATGTACCTTTGAATTAACCATAAAAGACTTGAATAACCCCCATCCTATTTCCTTCTAATAATTGACTAACACCATACACCAAATTTGAAAAGACAGATAGAAAAACCTCTTTCCATAGCATATTTAGTTCATTTCCTAGCAGTTTTGCTACGAAAATATTAGGTAGTTTTGTAGCGAAAATTGCCTTTTTATAGTGTAATTCGCTACAAACATAAGAAATCTTGGCTAAAGTGACCTTTTCAAATTCAAAATCTTGGGAAATGGAATATGTCAGCAAATAATGACTGATGGGACATGATGTGACCTATATGGAGGTGGTTTTGAGATGAAATGAGGGTGGTCTTGAGACTTAGGATAGGTTAAATATGAAAAAATGAAATTTCCTATTCCAACTTGAAAGGTTTAAGGAGACCTTACCCTTTTGAGGAGTGAACTCTATGACAATGTCAAGTAATGAGTCAAAAAATTATGAGTGATAATAGTGGCTCCACATGGGATGATGTGCCCCTATGGTACACCAAATAACTTGTAGTTCCAGTGCCATCCATCCTCTTAGAAATAAAAACTCTGAAATTTATGAATACTTCGCCAAGTCTTCTTCAAACACTTATGGCCTTGACCTTGGGCTCAAGCTTAATGATTACTACTGAAAATCCAAATTTGTACATACTAAAAAGGTGCTTAGTCTACTTGAGCTTATTCACACACACTCCTACCTACCCTAACAACTACAATCTTGATGTTTGATTCAAGCAACATGAAACCTCCAATAAAGCCAGTCAATGAGCTGATCTGACACTTGAACTCCTTGAATGCACTTGAACCAAAAGTTAAAAGGATACTAAAATGACCAAGTCAACATAAAATGGATATGATTTTCACAATGAAAATATAATTGGAAATTTGGACCGTAGAACTCTTCCATGTAGTCAGCTATAGGATCATTGAAGACATAGTTTATTTGATAATCCCCGAGACATTCTGCAGTTTTAGAAAACTCATATATGCTTTCTTTAGTAACATAAGATTTCAATTGTGCGTTATCAAACTAATTTTAAAACTAATTTTCATGAACAAGGTATTCTTCCTCAATCTCAAAAGAGAAAGGTAGCAACACTCTCTCTTTGTGTTCTGGTATGAAAATCTTTTGAAAAGACTAATCTTGACCCTGAAGACTATAGGATTGATTTTGGTCTTCTAAAACTTGAATTTCTTTCTCAATGTTCTTAGCAACTTTATCCAAAAATTTAATCTTATCCTCTGACTTGCACTCAAATGATTTTAGATAAGAAGACAAGGACAAAGAAAAATTTTCATCAATTTCCTCATTATTATGATCATCATTCCATTTTTTAAAACCTTGAATGGAAGGAGAGTCTTCCACCAACTCTGTTCTCTATATCCATTCTTCCAGAAAAATAAGCCAAAAATCTACAAATGACTTAATAGATCTGACAGGAAAGCTTTCAATCCATTGTTTACATTTCTCTTTAAATGAATCATAGAACAATATGATGCAAACATCTTCATGTTTGACTCTAAGAAGCTCAGTAAAGTCATAGAAATCCGATATATGCTTCAAAGTCAAACTCAAATATTCTCCATTAAATTTTGGACCATTCCTTAAAAAATATGCATCCTTGGGAAGAGGATTTGGGAAACCATAAATTCATAAAAATTATACACATGCATACCTTGAAACAAGAATGGCAGCATCTAATTTCTCCATAAGTCCAGTGGAATCACCATGAATCTGTGAAATTTTAAATTCTTTAACAATGGAGTCACCAAGGTACTTCTGCAACCTCAAAAAATTATGAGCTCCTGCTACCTCCAAGAGTTCAGCTTCACCTTTATGCACAAAAACTTTGGGAAATTAGTCTTTAACTCCTGACATGCGCACCAAAATGTTATCACTAAAATTGTACTTCATTGGCTGCTGATCAAAAAACTCAGTGTAGCTATTTCAAACCAAATTTTGACTGAAGTTTAGTCTCTTCAGTCTGAGAGAGATCTCTCACAGATAATTTACGATATTGGCTAATGATAAATATAGATGGCTAATTCTATGAATTATTTCTTGGTTTTGTATGTTTTCAGGTTGAAAAGATGAAGGCTTGCTACCATTGGGCTATGGAATTAGTGACAGGAATCTCAATGACAAAGTCTATTTTTTGTGGAAGATGAGGCATGTAGATACTTAAATGAAAGTAGAATACACACGTACATGGTTTACTCAATATATAAATGTTCAAAGGAAGTTAGAGCATGAGAAACATGAATTCTGAGTAATGAACATTAAGACATTGAAAGCAGGACATTGAGAAATATATCCAATAGTTTAGTTCTTGAAATGAATTCAAAGCATGAAAAGTAAGAATTATGAGTAATCAAACATTAACATATTGAATGAAAGTAATCAGATACATAGGACAGTGTTCATGAAAGTATCAAATGAATCTCAGGTGAAGGATGAAATAAATAGCCAGTCCCTATTACTGATCAAAACCTGTTTACAATAGTAGAAGTCAACCATAACATATCCCAACCCTTCATACATCGAAGTACTATTTATTTATAGGCACCTAGTCCTTACATCCAATCTACCAAATGGTTCAATCATTAAGTTCCTTTACTGCCACCTAATCTAACCACAAACTAGATATTTATAACTAGAAATTGACACCTACTAAATTTGGAGTTAGAGTCCTAACATAACTCAAACACCTATTTATTAAAATTTTATCTAAAGGCGATCCATATTTCTCGAAAGGAATCTTGTCCTTCAACCATACTGACCAGAATCAAAATATTAATACCCTTACTGTCATCATGAAATTGTTTTGCCTATTGTTAAGGAGTTGTTATGTTGATGATATGGCAGCATGATGAGCTGGCAGCTTCAAACCATCTTCATGAAAAATGATTCCATTTAGCAATCCTCTGTTATTATAATCTTTAGAAATGATCTGATACTTTTTAACACTTCCCATGGAGAAAAAATTTGAAAAAGTTACTTTCAAATCACTTCTAGATCTATGGAGCATAACCCTACCTTTTAGGAAAGCATGACCCTTGACTTCAACGTTGTTTTGATTGATGACCTGGTTGCATGAAACTCTCTTTGAGTCATAAGTATTTGATATTAAGGTCCCTTGACATGTTGGAGGAGTCCAGCTATCCAAAAATATCATTAAGCTGCTCCAAAACCTTCAAAAACAACTCACTACGAAAACATGACAGTTTCGTAGAGAGCTTTAGTAGCATTCAAAAAGTAGCTTTTGCATCCATAATTTTTTATCTTTTGCTGTTCGATAGTGTCAACCAAGACATGACACCTCACCACCATTAAAATCCCTCCTTCAAAACTTCAAAACGTGATTTTGGAAGAAAATGGGCTGCTACAAAAAATTTCGTAGCGTTTTCTTAGCTTTAAGCCTAGGAAACACTACAAAACTGTGAAAAAGTGCAGAAATTCCATATTTCAAGATTTTCTTCAAAAATTGACCTCCAGCTGTTAAAATTTGACCTTAATCATATCATGAACCTCTATTCATGTTATGGACCTCATCAAACGAATGAGGAACACAATCACCATCACCTTACATATTTAAAACATCTTTGCAGATTTTTCCTGTTTTTTCTGAAAAATAGGTCTTAGAACACATATTATATCTCTGAATCCATGATGTATTTTGAAAAATTGAAGGAGGTGTTTTTGGATCAGAATGTTTTTAAGAAAAACCTCCCTTGTGTTTTTAAATACCATCTCCAGCTGTCTAGCATATGCATTTCAAATACATGTGTAAAACAAGAATTTTTTTTATTTTTTATTTTTTCTGAAAATAAGGCTCAAAGAAATCCCTGTATCGCCCAACTGATAGCACCTATGAGAAAAGTGAGAGAGGTTATGTTTCCTTATTTTATGATTGACAATAAAATCTCTCAGAATTTACAAATTCATCTCTGTTCATCTATAATCCTCTCTTCAAATTTACTTCTCAAACAGTCCAAAAACACAGCAATTTCCTTGTTAGCTCCAGCAGAAATTCAAACAACTTGAACTGATGCATGCTTCAACAAAGCTAGGGTCCTCCACGAATAGCTTAAGTTCCATGAACTTTTATATTATCCACAGAGCCTCCTTTGTGTGATTTCTTGTACATGACCATCTCCTTTTATAACTAAGATGCCCTCTTAAAAAGGTGACACTTGTAAAGCCAAATTGGACAACAAGCTCTTGGTGTGATGAGACAACTCTCAAATAGTGACATTGAGATGTTTCACATGCAAGAATGAATGTTGAGTGAAAAATATCAGCTTGGGATAAGGTCTTTTGTTTTAAATGACAACTCATGCTTTAATCATGACACATACATGCCAAAAAAGGTAATGATGACCTCATACATGGTTATGTACCTTTGAATTAACCATAAAAGACTTGAATAACCTACACCCTATCTCCTTCTAATAATTTACTAACACCTTGCACCAAATTTGGAAATACAGATAGAAAATCCTCTTTTCGTAGCATAGTTAGTTCATTTCCTGGTAGTTTTTCTATGAAACTATCACGCAGTTTCATAGCGAAAAATGTCTTTTTACAGTGTAATTCGCTACGAAAACAAGAAATCTTGGCTAAAGTGACCTTTTCGAATTTAGAAGCTTGGGAAATGGAATATGTCAGCAAATGATGACTGATGGGACATGATGTGACCTATATGGAGGTGGTTTTGAGATGAAATGAGGGTGGTCTTGAAACTTAGGATAGGTTAAATATGGAAAAATGAAATTTCCTATGCCAACTTGAAAAAGGTTTATGGAGAATTTATCCTTTTGAGGAGTGAAATGTATGACTATGTCAAGTAATGACTCACAAAATTATGAGTGATAGCAAATGGTATTGAAATTCCAAATACATTGATTAATTTAGGAGCAGCCATAAACATCATGAGCAAACAAACCATGGAACAAATCAAGCTTCCAAATATTCAGTATACACCTACATTATTGAAATTATAAAATAGATCCGTAATCAAGCCATATGATGTATTATAATACATTTCAGTATCCTTAGACTCTTGGGAGTATTCGGTCGATTTTATGATTTTAACCCCCAAGAACAATCTAGGAGGACATCCACTAGTATTAGGAAGACCTTGGTTGCCTATAAATAATGCTTTCAATAGTTGTAGATCTAGTGAGATGTATATATATGATGGTAATTCAAATATAAATTCACTCTATATCCTCCAACAAAAACAATCACATAAATAGAAGATGAAGAATGGATTGATGATGAAAATGATATACAAACTCTCTTTACTATTTATGGTATTAGTGAAGATAGTCAAATCTTAAATTCAATAGAAAATTTTGAATCATCTTCAGAATATGAACATGATCATTTTCAAGAACAATACAATGTTGAATACTTGTCAGCTAGGAAGATGTATCTATATTCTATGGAAGAATTTGGTAACTCTACAGTTGAAATCTTTCTGGAAAAATCTTTGAACATAAACAAAAACTTTGAAAGATTACAACAAGAAAATTTAATCAAAACATTACAACAAAATTTTTTTTCATATGCATGAGAATACACTGACATGAAAGGAATTAGTCCTAAGACTTGTATACATCACATCTACATTGAGGAAAATTGTAAACCTATCAGACAACCTCAAATAAGGATGAATGCTAATCTTAGGGAAATTGTGAAAGAAGAATTGCAAAAATAATTGAATGTAAAATTCATTTACCCAATTTCAAACAATCAGTGGGTTTATCCATTAGTGATTTTACCTAAAAAGAATGGTAAGAGGAGGGTATGCATTGACTATCGAGAGTTGAATAAAGCTACCGTAAAAGATCATTTTCCTTTACCTTTCATAGATCAAGTCTTGGATACATTGGCACAAAAAAATTATTTCTCATACCTGGATGGTTTTAGTGGTTAAAATTAGATTCAGGTAGCACCTGAAGACCAAGATAAAACCACATTCACCTGTCCATGTAGAACCTATGCCTACTGGGTACTTCCTTTTGGTTTGTGCAATGCACCTACAACATTCCAAGGGGCAGTATTAGGAATTGTTTTCTGATCTTATACATGATTATGTGGAGGTATATATGGATGATTTTACAGTCTATGTGAATTCATTTGAAGAAGCTTTATAAACTTTGGAAAAGGTTCTTAAAATATGTAAATAAGCAAATCTTTCATTAAGGCATGAAAAATGGTTTATGATGTTTACTGAAGGAATTGTTTTAGGACATCACATTTCTGGAGATGGAATTAAAGTTGATTCATCTAAGGTTGAAGTCATCTCCAAATTATCAGTTCCATGTTGTCAAAAGGATGTTATAATTTTCCTAGGATGCACAAGGTATTTTACAAGTAGAAAAATTCACTAAAATAGCATCCCCGCTCTTCAAATTTCTTACCAAAGATTGTGAATCCAGGTGGACTCCTGATTGCCAATTGGATTTTGAAACTTTAAAAACAAAAATTTCTGAAGCACCCATCTTAAGAGGTCCAAATTGGAAACTACCTTTTCACATTTCAACACATGATTCAGATAGAACTATCTGAGTTTTATTAGGAAAAAAATATTTGATCCCCTATGCCATCTATTACACAAGAAAAAATTTGACTCCTGCTGAGTTAAATTACACTGTAACTGAAAAAGAATTCCTAGTTGTTGTTCATGCTATCAATAAATTTAGACATTATATCATCGACTATGAAACCTTTACTCATACAGATAATTCTGAAAATAGATATTTAATGAATAAATCTATTAGTAATGACAGAATCACAAGATGGTTATTACTCCAAGAATTCAATATCACCATTCTAGACCGACCTGGAAAACAAAACACAGTTGTTGATTTCTTGTCTAGAATTCAAAATGTTAAAAATGATACTCCAGTAGAATATAATTTTCCTCATTAATATATTTTTGCAATATCTATTAAATCTCTTTGGTTTTCAAATATTTCTAATTATTTAGTCACAATAAAGTTACTTGCACACTTGTTTCCTAGAGAGAAAAGAAAAATTATTCAAACAAGTGCATTTATTCATGGGTTAACAATGAATTGTATAAAACAGGTCTAGATCTCATCGTCAGAAGGTGTGTTTGAGAAAATGAAATGCCTGAGATTCTCAATGCATATCATGATGAACCCTATGGTGGACACTTTGTTGATAAGAGGACTGCCTATACAATCCTTCATTTAGGATATTTTTGGCCATCCATATTTAAAGATACCAGGGAGCATGTCAAAAGGTGTGAAAACTGTCAAAGAATGGGGAAACCTATTCCTACAGATGAAATTCCATCACAACCTTAGGTACTCATCCAACCATTTGAAAACTGGGCCCCAGATTTTGTTCGACCAATCAATCCACCATCAAATCAAAAGAAATATATTCTGGTATGTACTGATTATGTCACTAAATGGGTAAAGGCTAAAGCATTTTCTTTGGCTAATGAAAATGTTGTAGTTAAATTTATTTTTGAGGATATTTTCACTCGTTGTGGTGTCCCAAGAGAAATTGTGACAATTCAATGAACCCAATTTACATCCAAGTTGGTGTAGATGCTTATGGAGAGTTACAAGATCAAAAATAGAAAATCCACTCCTTATCATCCACAAGAAAATCATCAAATGGATTCTATCAATAAAGTGATCGAAGGAATTCGCACTAAGACTGTACATCTAGACATGAAGGATTGGGTAGATAGGCTTCTTGAGACCTTGTGGGCCTACTGGACCACATGGAGGAATAAAATAGGACATACTCCCTATAAACTTTTTTATGGGAAGCAAGTCATATTTCCTATAGAATTTCAGATCCAAACCTTCAATATGGTAGTCCAATTAGGGCTAGACTTATCAGAAGCCCAGAAGCATAGATTGGAGCAAATTAATGAGCTTGATGAAATCAGGCAAGATGTAGTTCAAAGAACCAGTCTAGTCTAGCATCAAAGGTCCAAATGGCATGAAAAATATATAAAGAAGAAAAAGTTTCAACCAGGGGATTGGGAAATTTTGTTTGATTCAAAGTCCAAAGAATTTCAAGGAAAGTTTCAGACTCATTGGCTTGGGCCTTATGAGATTGAAAAATTCTTTGAAAATGGAGCAGTCATGATAAGGACAATTGATGAACAAAAGGTACCTCTTTTTGTGAATGGACATCGATTAAAAACCTATCATTAGCCAATTACAAAGGGGGAGTTGATCAAAATTTTCCAAGGTAATAATGATATGAAGTTAGTGAAGAAGAATCCTTGTTCTTCCCAAACTTAGTCTTTTTATTTTTCATAACTAAAATAATAATAATAATAAATAATAAATATATATATATAGTATTCAAAAAAAAAAATTATATGTATGAAAACCAATCAATGATTTGAATCCTTATACAAAAAATATAGCATGAAAATAAGAGTTATGACATGTTATATTTTCTCTTCCATTCTAAAAATTCCAAAAATGTTTCTTCCCTTTCTTTCCTTTTCTAAAATTTATAAATGAAGTAGTACATAAGTACTTCCATTCTGTAGTTTTCATTCCATTCTACAACTGATACCACATTCTGCAGCTCTATTACATTTTTATTATAGCCTACTGAAGCAAGAATATTGAGTACAAGAAATTAAGAACTCCATTTTAAGATCATCATGTTGAAGGATACCTGAAGAATCAACATCCAGGAAATAGAAACAAGAGGTTAGTTAAATAGGTATGTTACATAAATTTCTTTAAATAGCGATATAAAAAAACATTAGCATATACAACGTAGATGATCATATGCTGCCTCAATATGTCATCATTTGATTTGATTTGGACTCACATCATGTCATAGATTGACCACATCATCCACATAATATTTCATAATGATCCATGACAAATTCTCCCATTTATGATTAAACGGTCATATCCTACTGTCGTAACCTATTTATATACATTTCTCAAAACCCCCATAAAGTATTCATTTCACTCGTATTTTCCTACAAACCCTTGACATCCTTAACCAGATCCGCAACCCAATTCATTTCATACAGAGAAGAAAAATTATGAAGGCTAAACGCTTCACGACAGAAGACATGGGTTTGATAGTAAGGACTGAACCAGTGGGAGCTAAATACATGGAAGTTTATCCTCAAATCAAAGATATGTTGCAAAAGGTTAAATGGCTCAGGTTTATAGAAAAATTTGACGGTTTCCACAAGGATATCACTAAGTATTTTGTGAGGTATTTCGACGGAATAGAGGTCGAAATAGGAGACATAAAATTTTTAGTGACCGAGGCCTTCATAGCTGAGGCTATAGAGCTCCCAAGAGTTGGAGAGAGATGGTTCAAAAAAAAAAAATCATCATGAAGCATGGAGAGTTTTCCTCAAGAATCCATGTATGGATACTTTTGTTTACAAAAAGGGTATTCCTAGCTCAACACTAAAAAACAAATGGAGAAATATGCTTTTAATTTTGCAGAAGTTTATCACTTGTGAAGGAAGATTCGGCTGCATGTTTGTTTATTATATTTGGTTGTTGATGAACATTTTGGAGGATGGAGAGATGAACCAGCCTTTATTTCTACTAAATAATTTAAAAATAATGTCAACAAATGTACATAAAATAATTTAGTTTATAGACAACGCTATGCACCATCATGGGTTGGTAAAAATACTTCATGAATTCCATTTTAAAACTATAGGAGACTCTTGGGAGAATTTTCTAATCAGAAACCATTTCCAAGATGAGCCAGAGCAGCCTAAGGAAGACAAGACTAGAAAAGGTAGAAGAAGGAAGATTGGTACAAGCATTAAGGACAGACATTCACCTCCACTAAAGCAAGATGAAGAGGAACATACCCTTTCAGAGTTGATGAAAAATAAGAAACACGGTGGATTTAAGACAAGAGGTAAAATATAAAAGAAGAGCAAGGTTACAAGTGAAGAAAACTTAAACGCTCCACAACCAAGGAGAAGCTCTAGACTTTGAAGGTCAATGAAGAAGACACCATCACAAGAAACAAAGTTTTTGGATTTAGAGGAGGAACCTCAAGTGCCATCACCCATTAATGTCTCTCCTCCACATAGTCCTATAAATTCTCTTGTACATAATTTTGAAGGCAATCCCAACAGAAGTTCCCCGGGCATAGACCCAACACAACAAGATATATATGAATATATAGATTCATTAGAGAAAATGAATGTCGTAGTGAATCCAGGTATTAAAGAACAATGTATCAACCCACAAGAACCTCTGGCTAACACCCTCAAGAAATAAATCTATGAGCTAGAGTTACCGAATAGGCACATTAAACAGGAGAATGAAGCTTTAAAGTAGCAGAACTAATTGTAGAAAGTCATTTGTGATAACACCATCCTACATTTGGGACTGTAGTACAAAATTAATAGAAAACTAAAAATAAAGAACAAATCTTTGAATAGGACAGTCATCAATCTCAAGTACAAACTCCTTATGACAAATCCCAGGATGGCTATCACCTCAATGAAAAGAAAGAAGAGAAAATTGGATGTATTAGAAAAAATGTCTAAAAAAATGAAATAAGATAAGGAAGTTCACATTTTTTATAATTTCATGAGGACATGCAATGGCATCTTAGTGGGGGTATGTTGAACCTCAAAATTATTCTTTCTCTGACATCCTTTCTCATCACTTTTCCCTACCTTTTCATAAATCCATAACTCCAATCATTAATAAATGACATGTTTCATCTCAGAGAATGCATTTGAATGATCTCTATGTTATATTTTTATGTTCTTGTTATTTGAATGAATTTTTATAACTCAGCTAGAGAACGCATGTTATTATGGAGCTGATCGGTTGTTTCCATAGCTACTTTAATGGTTTGACTTGTTTCGAGGAGCAAATGAAGGAATGATTCACATGGGCATATTTTAAATGATCCTCACATGGATCTCATCCTATCCACCTATTTGAATTTGATAGAAAAAGGTGCCTATGCTTGTGGTCAAATTTTGGTCAAAGGACGTGATCTGAGAATGAAAGACTCTCGATTTTCTCTAACGTGCCAAATCAAGAGTTAAGACTTAGAATTTTGTTCTATGTTTTAATTGTAGCCACCATCTATAGGCAGAAATAGCTCCAGACAATTATATATATATATATATATATATATATATATATATATATTTTTAAATACCAGTTGTTGGAAAACTGAAAACAGTCTTAATTTTGTGAACGTTGTGTATTCTTTGAGACTATGGTTTTTTTCCTAATATGAATACCATGTTTGTTGTTCCAGTTTCTCCTTGATGCACGAATAGTTCGCTACGATTTCAACTCATTTTGTCACAGTGGACCCTTCCATAGAAAGGAACTTCCATTAATTGTTTTAGTTTAAATTCATTAGCTCTGTTTTGTTAAATCATAAGTTATAATTACATTGCTTTGCAGCTGATCCTTAGACTAAATTTTTTATCATCTCATAGATTGAATTTACGAATGATTTCTTAAACTTGTTTTAGAATAAATGTGTAATCCTTTGCTTACTAAAAACATATGAAGAAAGCAGTTCTTCTATTTTCCAAAATTGGATTATGTTTGAGGCATTAGAGCATATAGTTATCTTAGTTTTCTTTACATGTTTTATACTGCTTTCATAGATTAAAATCCTCAATTAAATGTATAATTAAATGCTTGTAAATATCATATCAAGAAGATGACTTTGTCATGCTTCCAAAATTGGATTATTTGAGTATTTAACTCATACAATAGTTGAGTTTCCTTTACATGCTTTTTAATTTCTTTCTTAGATTAAATCTTTAAACTAAATGTATAATCAATTGCTTGTAAATCATGTCAAGAAGGTGACTTTGTCATTCTTCCAAAATTGGATGCTTGAGTAGTTGGTCATACAATAGTTGCTTTTCAATTTCTTTGAATTTGATTTCCATTTAGATTAGCGTTGTCGTTTCAATTCTTAGTCATAGGGTTTATGCTTTCAATCCATGGAGTAGAATTAAATTAAGATAGATTAGAATTAGTTTTAAATTCCAAAAGATAAAGGTCATTAGAATAAATACTCTATTTTTAGATCAAATTCTAACCATTTAAAGATTGATTCATTTTCATGCAAATTAGAATAGTTAAAGAATGTTTCCTTTTCTTCCTTCTTTCAAAACTAGTTTTTAACATTAAACTTCATTAGATTTAGTAGATTTATTTCATAGCTCTCTTTTCTTAATATTAAATCCTTTATACATAAAATAAAGCCCCTCAAGACAATATAAAAACATACACAATGAATTAAGAAGAAGGTTAACTAAGCATATATAGTGCACCACACTTCATCAGATTACTAACCTCGGTTGATGATTTATGATAAGAAATTTAAGACATTAAATTGGCTAAATAGTTGCAAAATATTTTTCATCAATATATGCATATAAATAAGAAGCATATGTATGCTCACCATTTGTCTCATCTCTTGATTGAGACACAAAGATGGTTTCATACTCCTTCTAGATTCTCAAAGTGTTCTCTTTGACTCTTTTGTCTTCTTCTTTCAACTCCTCAACATAAGGTGACGATTGAACCACTTCCACATCATGTGGACAAAAATCACCAATATGTCCATCTTCCATATTGGAAGGATTTTATACATCAGAAAATTTCATCAAATTTGTAAAAACAAAGAATTTTGTGGTGAAGATGGTGGCAAAACACCATTCGTTTTACCTTCTTCCCTTGTGAGACTTGTAGGCTCTTCTCCTTGAGATATTATCTTCGAAGCCTCAATACTTTTTGAAGGTGAAACTTGAGGTGGAGCTTGTGGAAACCCTAGCTTCCTTCTCCCTTTTCCTACTTGGGAAGCTATACCAACAAGTTTTCCTTCTCCTCTCCGAAGCTTCAACCTGGTAAGAATTTTCACCTTACAAATAGATAACTCTCTTTTCACAAAGAAAAAAAAAGAAAAAATGGACCTCATGCTTTGATACCAACTTGATCTCCCTCATGAGTATTAAAAATGTGTTTCTTATGTGCATAGGAATTTTTTACTGAGCTTTTAAATTATCACAAGGATTTCTTTCTGGTGTATTTAATATGTAATTCCATGAGTAGGTTATAGACATGACACCATTAAGCACATGAAAATAAAATATATCATACATCAAAACACAAGCCATTTGATGAACGAGGTCACCTCACCTGGGCTACATCTCCATGAATCAGCTCTAAGGCATGATTCATTGTTATTATGCTCCAATTTCAAAATGATGAGTACATCAATATGCTGCTCCGAAATGGTAAGTTTCTCCTAAAAAGGAAACAAATCCTAAAAATTCCCTTTACCATACACCTACTGTTAGCAACACATGGGCATATTACCAAGATCCCTTACTCAAATATGAAAGAGCATCAAATTTGTACTTCAATAACTGTAAGTACATCAACAATATTTTTATCTAAAACACATAAAGAGAAAATATGAGAAAAATCCTATAGCACTTCTGCAAACGCTGTTGCTGCAAACATATGGAGGCTGGAAGATCCCTGCAAGACAATCTCCATCTCAAAGTCCTCCAAGAATTGGCTCAATATCTGAATGATCCATACACCCTCCTCATTTGACCTGCAATTTTAAATTGAAGATGTGCTCTAAAAATAAAATAGAAGTTACCAATGGATTCAGAGCATCCATAAACCTCTGAGTAGCCTCTTCTGGTTCTTCAACTGGTCTACAGGCCCTCTAGGCATGGCCTTCCCTCCTAGTGGCCCTAGGGTTCAAAATTCTTCAACGTGCCCAAAACAACCTGTATAATAGCTCTATTTCCTCTGAAACTTATTCCAATGGATTCCTAGCATGCCAAAATGCTAAGAAGCACTTTTCCTGAGCCCAATTTGGTCGAATATTGTTCAATATAGGCCTCATTTACTTCAGGCCTAGTAAACTACCACTAAATTTAATGGACTGCCAGTTAAGGCCAACAAATTTAGGACTGGCGTCGAATTTGGCGAGCTTGGATAAAATTCCGCTATCTTAACTGTAGATTAGTTCAATTTTAATTATGAATTAGTGGTAGGTAAGCCACACGTTAAGTGCGATTAAGGCAGGCTTCGCTCCTAGTTCTTCGCGCTAGGTCACATTGGATGAGGGGTTGGCCCCTATTTCCGCCCGCTAGAAACATTTGAATGGTTCAAATACATGTTAGTGCATTGGTATATTAAGACCTGCAGTTGTGGTATGGTTGTTTGGCTTGGCATTAGTCCAGGGAGGTCATGGGTTTGACCTCAACCTCCACACCTCTGTGGCATATAATTTTATAACACAAAACATTAGAATAGAGACGTTGGTTTAAAATAGATATGCACCGTATTTAAATACTTTGGATATAATAATATGTGCACCAATTTCCAATACTTGGAAAAATTTTCCATGGGGGGGGGGGGGGGGGCGGGGGGCGGGGCACATGGTAGCCCTTGGCTATGCCACATGTCTCCTTCATATTGGCCACAATAATTTCCACCGTATCAAAATTTCAAATTGTAGCCATAAGTTAAAAATCTGACCCTAGGAGGCCATTAGACAATTTTCATCTTCACACCCAAAACTAGCGAATATGGTCATGAAACTTGGCACAGTGTCATTGGGCGAAACCTAGTGAATGTCCCTGGAGTGCTGACTGGGCTGCCATGTCATCAGACTTTCCCTATTCTATAATTTTCTTGCATGTTTGGGGAAGCGGACAACATGTCATAACTTTCTCATACAAACTTGGTTTTTGATGAAACGAGTTGCGTTGGATTCTTGATGATGCGATCTATTTGGTCGCTCTGGTCTACATCATTTCTAAGCACTTTTTTTTTTGACTAGATTTTTGTCCCTGATTTAGATTCCAATCATGGATCTCCTATTATAGGGGATATCAGGAAACTTGGAAGGTGAGTGACTGCATGGAAGGGGATGATAAAATTTCCCGAGGGACTCTATTGTAGAGAAGGGAAGGTCAAGGATGGATTTTTTTTTTGTCATTAGCATTTCCAGATGGAATCATATGCACATTAGGAGTGTACCCTAGAACAATGAGACGGTAATAGTTCACTGAGAGGAAAAATGGTGCAAGACTGTAGCATTGGACATTGGATGCAGTTTGAATTTGACACTAGATTCTAGACTTCCTGGGAAGGAGGTGAATCCTGGTACTTCTTTGAGGGCAGAGGTGTGAGCCTATGGATTCCCTTGTTGCTAATGCATTCATCATATACTTTTATTTAATGGTTGAGAAAATGTTCATATGTTTATATGTGTATATTATTGTAAATAATGCATCGAGCTATATTTATAAAACTCCATAGACAGTATGGTTGTCTATGTGGTTGCTATTGTAAATACAATAATGATTTATGTTATAAAGCTCCAGTAAATGGTATGATTGTCATGTTTTCTCTAGGCGGCCATTGTAAATACTGCAACAAGCTAGGTTATAAAGCTCCATAGGTAGTATGTTTTTATTTTGAGTGGTCTTGTTGGTCATAGGTGTCATTGAAAACTGAGGACGGTGTTGCCCCAAGGAAGAGGGCTCTATAACAAACCTAGTTAAAAAATACATGTGAAACAAATATAAGACCAAGATCATGGAACACATATTCCAGGATGAACGGTTGGAAAAACGTCCTAGAGGGTATTCGTTTCAGTTTATTATGGCTAAATAAAATTTGCAAAGCCAATGGAAGAGGCATTTGGAAAGGCAAGAAGCATTTCTTGGCATTTATTTATGAAAATAATGGAAATTAGGAGAAAGGGAAGGTGAAAGGTCACAATTTTCATGTGAGTAGGAAATTGAAGGAAAATAAAGGAAAATGAATAAAATAGAGACCTCAATAATTAAAAGGCTTCTGAGGATGAGTTGGAAATCTTTTTGTTTAGGATTTTTTCAATTCATTTTTGGAGCTCTCTCTCTATTCTCTCTCTCTCTCTCTCACTCTTGGAAACTTAGATTTTTCATGGAGCACTTATGCAATGGATCAAGAAAGGAAAAGAAGGAAAAGAGGAAGAAAATATCAAGCAAGGAGGAGGAGGATCATGAAGCTACAACCAGTTTAATTGTAGGTATCGATTTGCATGTGAAATTTCCTTGGTATATTTGGTATGCATGGTTATGCATGTGTGTTGTTGGTTCTATTGTTGTCATTGGCATGGGTTTTTCCAGGTGTGATAATGTTCTTCATCTTTGCTCTGTGATTTCTAGATAGCCATGGTGTGATGGGTTTCTCATGTTTCAGCTGAGTTGTATTGCTAGATGGATTCGAAACTGAGTGAGGTGGATCTCCAAACGAAAGAACACGTGACCTACTGATCCGTAAACCAAACCATGAATTGTGGTAAATCCACTAGCCTAGTAACCTATGGACCAGAATATTAGTTGTGGTAAGGGCTTGATTCTGGGTAAAACTCCATAGTTAAGCGTGCATGAGCCAGAGACAATCTGGGATGGTTGACCTCCCAGGAAGCCATGGTTACTGGGTGCAAGCCCTGGAAGTGACAATTGATGCTATGTGATTCATTTCACTAGTTTCAATCCCACTTCTTCACCCTTTTGAGCATAACCCGATGAAATGAGTGCTAAGTGGACTATTCCATAATATTCCTAATTAGCACAAGCTAATAGGAATATTCAATTTTGTTTTAATTTTTCTGTCTCCTGGATAAAATTGTGAAGGAGGATCAATATAACTCCAAAACAGCAAAATAAATCAATGTTCAATGTGAAACAAGCTAAATCTGAGCTATCTTCATAGACACACTTAAGTGTGAAAGAGTCTGGATCAATTGACTGGGTCAACAAGACCCAATCCACAACGTTGTCTACATGCATTGTATCTCCTAAAGGCACAATGTAGTTCATGTTGGAGGCTGCTCATGTGAATGAGGCTAAATCGTAAGGGTGGTTTAAGGTTTGACAAGATTTCCATATTATAAAAGGAAGAGGAGGACAGTAAGAAAGGGGTTGATCATTTGATATTTCTTAAGGTATTGTCTATTTAGACATCCGTCATTCTCTAGATATTTAGCTGAGAATAGTGATGTTTATCACTTGGATGTTCCTGGTCGGGAATCCCACCTCCTTCCTTGAGTAGCTCTTGGAGGAGTCTTTTCCTATATTTTCCACTATCAGGTTTTGAGGCCAAGTTTCTTCTTCCAACTGCAATCAAATCTTGTTTAGGATTTATTTTTCTTTGTAAGCTATGGTAGTGGAGGCTAGATATATTCATATCTAGGGAAATTTAGTGCCTCTTCTTAGTGAGTGTGTCTTTTAACCTCCTAGAAGAGTGTATTGGATCATTGGAGCTGCATTTTCAGAACAAGGCATCAAGCCTACTCAGTACTGAAGCTAAAAATGTAGTTTCTCTCCCATAACTATGTTATCTGCAAGAGGGAAGTTGCAGGGTCTTTGAGAAACGTTTTGAGGAGTGATCTCTGGTGTTAGGGGGCTCTCCTTGCACTGTGGTGATCCATGGATTGGCCAACCAATCCATGTATATTTCAGATCTAATTTTCATATGGTCCTATTTGCTACGAAATTCCTGAATATTACTGCAGGACTGCAACTTAGATCTCAGATCTACTCACTATTGTTCATGATTTACTCAGATCCCCAAGGGGAATGTATGAAGGACTCCATCTAGTACACAGATCTATATTGGATCTATCCTTTTGTGTATAGATCTTCTCCAGATATTAAGTGTAATATACATCTACTATAGCATCAATAAAATAATGTTTTCAAGCTTTGCAGTCTCAATATGTTGTTGCAGCACCTCAATCTTGAGGGTTTCTTCATGTAAATCTTATGTTTATCTATTGTACATTGTATGGACTATAATTTTGATCTGATTTACTGATGTCCATAACAAATTTCATCCATCACCTTTAGAAAATCAAGCTATCTGTGCTTCAGTAAATTCTGCAGTAATTAAGTCATGGGGATTGGGCTTTTTTAAGCCATATCGGGAATGGGAGGTCTATTTAACATAGCTAGAGTCATTTGTTTCAGCTAAAAATTGATATTCAATTCCCATATGACCTAATATAAGGAATCCCACTATCCTTTTCCCTTATTTTTACGCACATTTCAGAAATTAACGTTTTTAGGGCTAAAATAGCTACGTTTCCCCACTTTGGGTTGAAGAAATGAATCATATTGCTTGCTGTTGAACATCAAATGGAAAGACATCTGATTTAACATCTGTTATGAGTTATATGGCTGCATATCCAACTTTTTAATACCTTATGGTATTCTACTTGTTGTAGAAAATCCCTGTTTTGGGATATTACAGTCGTATCAGAGCATGATCTATGGCTCAGCTTGTGAGATCTATATATCAGAAGAATAAAGAAGAATACTGAAGAAATATTACATAGAGGACAAAGAGAATATTTTTTCTAACACTCTCTCTCAAGCCATGCATGAATTGAAAGGAGAAATCACGGGAATATGGAGGGGAAGACATGCAAATCCCTCAAGGAGTTCTTCTCATGAAGAAAGCCCCAATACTTATTATGTTGTGTGTGAGTATTCAGCCACACAATATGATCTACAATGTTGTAACATGCCTACTTTATTTTGAGAGAAGGAGGAGAAGGAGGAATAGCGGAAGAGGAGATCTCCCTGCTTCTTTTCCAAACCTTGGAAGGTATTAAAGAAGATATCAAGGAGATGGAAGGGGAGGAGTGTAGAAGATTTCTGGGAGGGTTTGAAACAAGCCCTAACTATTCTCATGATGAGTGTAACCATTTAGCCACACATGCATATCCACAACGCAATCTATTTCCCACATTTACTGCAAGGAGGATGGAGGAAGAAGATCCATCACCACATGGAGGTGAAAGGGGAGTCATTGCTTCCACTAGAGGAGCCCTTGCATATTTAGAAGGGGTTCCAAATGATTCAACATGTGGGAACCAAAACACAATTCCAGAGCAGCATGCAGTAGCCTTGGTGCATTATGAGATGGAAGGAGAGGAAGAGAGGAGGATCAACATCAAGGGATGATGAGCATTCAACCCTATATATTTTAGAAAAATTCTACACAAAGGAAGGAGACTTCACTGTGCAGACAAGACAGGGAAAAATCAGTCCACTCATACATGTATTCCACTTCAGATTTTGATGTCTCACTACATGGAGGCAGTCCACCTGGTAGGCCACTAGACATAGAATTGGTGAGAGACATCTTGCCTCTTAGCTCACCATTCTTCGATTCTAGGGAGGTGAGGAGTTTGGAGGATGACTTTGGCATGAGGGATGTCAAAGTAGTAGGTAGCAACATGAGGAGAGCTTCATATGCTAGATCACCAACGTTGTCTCTTAGGAGGATTAATCCCTATTGGAGGTCTCAACTTTTAGTAGAGTACTCGAAGGATCTTGGTGCATGCATCATTCTTGATGACCCAGATGGAGATGATAGATACATAGTGGATGATGTGGTCATCTATTCCTATGGCAGGATCTTCTTGACTAGATATTTTAGTCTCAAGGAGAAGCTGCTACATGCAGCACATGAG
This sequence comes from Pinus albicaulis, assembly GCA_034641835.2. NCBI lineage: Eukaryota > Viridiplantae > Streptophyta > Pinopsida > Pinales > Pinaceae > Pinus > Pinus albicaulis. Next base: position 269,515,218 of record CM076576.1, read on the forward strand.
GACTTCTCTTCTATGCCCTTTGATGCATTTTTCTGGTTGGTGGAGGAGTTCACTTGGGAGGGCATCCAGCATGACATATTTCAGCATATGGAGAGATGCATAGCCTAGATGGTAATGAAGAGGAGGTCGTAGCAACTTCCCTACTCATTGGAGGTGAGGGAGAAATTCCAGTTGAGCCATTTTAGCTCAAGATCTCAAGTGCATGATGGAGGAGGTATAATTTCACATTTTGCATTGTACTTCCTTTCCTTCTTTGAGCAGCATGATGTATCAAGAAGAGTTGTTCCTTATTGCATGTGGTATGATGATGTACTTGTAGCTACTTGTAGCACTGATTTTGGCAACCTTGTTGGTGGTTTGTGGGGAAAGCCACATGATTTTTTGTGTGCATCATTGACACCTCATTACAATTTCATGTTTTCATCCTATGAAATTATTGTGACAGCAAGCAAGTGGCTGGGAAAGCGATTGTTATTTCTTGTTTTGATGCAGGAAAGGAGTGCACTGTGCTGGTTCCATGTGTGGAACTATGTTCCAATTTCTAGTTGTCATATGAAAACTTGTTTCCAATTATTTTTGCTTCCATATATTTTTTATTTTTCTATGTTCATGGGAAGCTATGTTTGGAGAGTGGGATATGATATGGAGATGCCCGTTGGGAGTATGATTCTCCCTACTATTCATGTTGTATGTTTCAGGAGGAGCAATGGAAAACCATGATGACCACATCACAACTATTTTCTTCATATGGGGTAAGCCATTTGAAGAACTTGAGTGCTTGGAGGAGGCACTTCATGGCTAAATTATTTGATGGGGTAGCTTGGGCCATACTTGGAGGCCATATTGTTTCAGCCCAAACACATAAACAGCCCCACACTTATCATAAATGGAGAGATAAACAAATGAAGGGTGGAAAACTAACCTCTCCATGTAGCCCCACTACATTTCACAAACAAGCGGTTGATGATTGCTTCATTTCGATGATAGCATGGGGGATGGAGTCAGTCATTGGGAAAAAGACTCCCCATGTTTTCATCACTCCTACCTTGGGGAGGCCATTGAGCAACAAGGAGATCACCACTTGTACCTTTCCTTTTCTCATGATGTACTCTTTGTTATCTTACACTTGGAGGGAATCATTGGAGGACAAATTGATTGCCTATCATTTTCAGCCATGGTGGGATCCATTGATGAGGCCACAAGAAGAGGAAGGGAGAAATTTTGCTCTACCTTGCAGTTACTTGAGGACAAGCAACATTTTGAAGGGGGGCGACTGTAATATTCCTAATTATCCCAAGCTAATAGGAATATTCAATTTTTTTTTTTTTGCTATCTCATGAATAAAATTGTAAAGGAGGATCAATATAACTCCAAAACAGGAAAATAAATCAATGCTCAATAGGAAACAAGCTAAATCTGAGCCATCTTCATAAACACACTTAAGTGTGAAAGAGGTTGGAACAATTTATTGGGTCAACAGGACCAAATCCACAACGCTCTCTACATGCATTGTATCTCCTAAAGGCACAACACAGTTCATGTTGGAGGCCACTCATGTGAATGAGGCTAAATCATCAAGGTGGTTTAGGGTTTGACAAGATTTCCATATTTTGAAAGTAAGATGAGGACACTAAGGAAGGGGTTGATCATTTCATATTGCTAAAGGTATTGTCTGTTTAGACATCCCTCATTCTCTAGCTGTTTAGCTGAGAATAGTATTGTTTAGCACTTCGGTGTTCCTCATCGAGAATCCCACCTCCTTCCTTGAGCAGCTCTTGGAGGAGTCTTGTCCTGTCTTGTCCACAATCAGGCTTTGAGTTCAAGCTTCTTCTTCCATATGCAATAAGATCCTATTTAATATTTTTTTGTCTTTGTAAGCTGCAGCAGTGGAGGCTAGATATATTCAAATCTAGGGAAATCTAGTGCCTCTTCTCAGTGAGTGTGTATTTTAACCTCCTAGAAGAGTGTATTGGATCATTGGAGCTACATTTCTAGATCAAGGCATCAGGCCTACTCAGTACTAAAGCTAACATCACAGTTTCTCTCCCATAACTGTGTTATCTACAAGAGGGAAGTTGCAGGGTGTTTGAGCAACGTTTTGAGGAGTGATCTCTGGTGTTAAGGGGCTCTCCTCGACCATGCTAATCCATGGATTAGCCAACCAATCCATGCATTTTTCAGATCTGATTTGCATATGGTTCTATTTTTTGCAGAATTTCTGAACATTACTATAGGATTGCAACTTAGATCTCATATCTACTCACTGTTGTTCATGATTTGCTAAGATATCCAAGGGGAATGTATGAAGGAATCCATCTAGTACACAGATCTGTATTGGATCTATCCTTTTGTGTACAGATCTACTCCAGATATGAAGTGTAATATATACCATTTGTAGCATCAATAAAATAACGTTGTCAAGATTTGCAGTCTCAATATGTTGTTGCAACACCTCAATCTTGAGGGTTTCTTCATGTAAATATTATGTTTATATATTGTACATTGTATGGACCATAATGTAGATATGATTTACTAATGTCCATACCACATTGCATCCATAACCTTCAGAAAATCACGTTGTCTATGCTTCAGTAAATTCTGTAATAATTAAGTCATCATGATTGGGCATTTTAAAGTCATATCAGGAGTGGGATGTCTATTTAACATAGCTAGAGTCATTTGTTTCAGCTCAAATTTGGTATGTAAGTCCCATATGACCTAAGATAAGGAATCCCACTATCCTTTGCCCTTATTTTTACGTGCATTTCAGAAATTAATGTTTTTAGGGCTAAAATAGCTTCTTTTCCCCACTTTGGGTTGAAGAAATGAATCATATTGCTTGTTGCTGAACATACTATGGAAAGACATCTGATATAACATATGTCATGAGTTATATGGCTTCATCTCCAAATTTTTAATACCTTAGGGTATTCTACTTGTTGTAGAAAATCCCTGTTTTGGGATATTATAGTGGTATCATAGCATGATCTCTGGCTCAGCCTGTGAGATCTAGCTATCAGAAGAATAAAGAAGAATACTGAAGAAATATTACATAGAGGACAAATAGAGGAGTTTTCCTAACACTCTCTCTCAAGCCATGCATGAATTGAAGGAAGAAATCATGGGAATACGGAGGGGAAGACATTCAAATCCCTCAAGGAGTTCTTTTCATGAAGAAATCCCTAGTGCTTCTTATGCTCTGTGTGAGCATTCAGCCACACAATATGATCTAAAATGTTGTAATATGCCTACTTTCTTGTTGAGAGAAGGAGGAGAAGGAGGAATGATGGAAGAGGAGATCTCCCTAATTCTTTTCCAAACCTTGGAAGAAATTAAATAATATCTCAAGGAGATGGAAGGGGAGGAGTGTAGAAGATTTCTGGAAGGGTTTGAAATAAGCACTAAGTATTCTCATGATGAGGGTGAGCATTCAACCACACATGCAGATCCACAGCGCAATGTATTGACCACATTTACTGCAAGGAGGAAGGAGGAGGAAGATCCATCACCACATGGAGGTGAAAGGGGAGCCATTGCTTCCACTAGAGGATCCCTAGCATATTTACAAGGGGTTGCAAATGATTCAACATGTGGGAACCAAAACAAAATTCTGGAGCAACATGCAATAGCATTAGTGGATTGTGAGATGGAAGGAGAGGAAGAGAAGAAGGATCAACATCAAGGGATGATGAGGATTAACCCTTATATATTTCAGAAGAATTCTACACAAAGGAAGGAGACTACACTGTGCAGAGAAGAGAGGGAAAAATCAGTCCACTCATAGATGTAGTCCACTTCATATTTTGATGTCTCACTACACAGAGGCATTCCACCTGGGAGGCCACCAGACCTAGAATTGGTGAGAGACATCTTTCCTCTTGGCTCACCATTCTTGGATTCCACGGAGGTGAGGAGTTTGGAGGATGAATTTGGCATGAGGGATGTCAAAGTAGCAGGCAGCAGCATGAGGAGAGCTTCATATGCTAGATCACCAGTGTTGTCTCTTAGGAGGATTGATCCCTATTGGAGGTCTCAACTTTTGGTAGAGTACTCCAAGGATCTTGGTGCATGCATGATTCTTGATGTGCTGGATGGAGATGATAGATATATAGTGGATGATGTAGTCATTTATTCCTATAGCATGATCTTCTTGACTAGATCTTCTAGTCTCAAGGAGAAGCTGCTACATGCAGCACATGAGGACTTCTCTTCTATGCACTTTGAGTCATATTTCCAATTGGTGGAGGAGTCACCTGGGAGGGCATCCAGCATGACATATTTCAGCATATAGAGATATGCATATCCTGGATGGTAATGAAGAGGAGGTCCCAACGGCTTCCCTACTCAATGGAGGTGAGGGAGAAGTTCCAGTTGAGCCATTTCAGCTCAAGAACTCAAGTGCATGATGGAGGAGGTATAATTTCACATTTTGTATTGTACTTATTTTTCTTGTTTGAGAAGCATGATGTATCAAGAAGATTTGTTCCTTCTTGCATGTGGTATGATGATATACTTGTAGCTACTTGTAGCATTCATTTTGGCAACATTGTTGGTGGTTTGTGGGGGAAGCCATATGATTTTTGGTGTGCGTCATTGACACCTAATTATACTTTAATGTTTTCATCCTGTGAAATGATTGTGACAGAAAAAAAGTGGTTGGGAAAGCACTTGTTATTTCATGTTTTGATGCAGGCAAGGATTGCACTGCGTTGGTTCCATGTGTGGAACTATGATCCACTTTTTAGTAGTCATATGGCAACTTGTTTCCAATTCTTTTTTCTTCCATATATTGCTGATGTTTCTATGTTCATGGGAAGCTATGATTGGAGAGTAGGATATGATATGGAGATGCCCATTGGGAGTATGATTCTCCCTGCTATTCATGTTGTATGTTTTAGGAGGAGCAATGGGCAAACCATGATGGCCACATCACAACTCTTTTCTTCATATGGGGTAAGCCATTTGAAGAACTTGACTGCTTTGAGGAGGCACTTCATGGCTGAATTATTTGATGGGGTAGCTTGGGCCATATTGTTTCAACCCAAAGACATAAACAACCCCACACTTATCATAAATGTAGAGAGAAGAAAATGGAGGGAGGAAAACTAACCTCTCCATGCAGCCCCACTACATTGCACAAACAAGGGGTTGATGATTGCTTCATTTGGATGATAGCATGGGTGATGGAGTCACTCATTGGGAAAAAGACTCCCCATGTTTTCATCACTCCTACCTTGGGGAGGCCATTGAGTAGCAAGGAGACCACCACTTGTACCTTCCCTTTTCTCATGATCTACACTTTTTTATCTTACACTTGGAGGGAATCATTGGAGGACAGATTCATTACCTATAATTTTCAGCCATGGTGGGATCCATTGATGAGGCCACAAGAAGAGGAAGGGAGAAATTTTCATCAACCTTGCAGTTGCTTGAGGACAAGCAACGTTTTGAATGGGGAGGACTGTAATATTTCTAATTAGCCCAAGCCAATAGGATTATTCAATTTTGTTTTACTTTTTCTGTCTCATGAATAAAATTGTAAAGGAGGATCAATATAACTCCAGAACAGCAAAATAAATCAATGATCAATGTGAAACAAGCTAAATCTGAGCTATCTTCATAAACACACTTAATTGTGAAAGAGGCTACATCAATTAATTGGATCAATAGGACCAAATCCATATTGCTTTCTACATGCATTGTATCTCCTAAAGGCATAGCACAGTTCATGTTGGAGGCCACTCATGTGAATGAGGCTAAATCATCAAGGTGGTTTAGGGTTTGACAAGATTTCCATATTATAAAAGGAAGAGGAGGACACCAAGAAAAGAGTTCATCATTTGATATTTTTTAAGGTATTTTCTATTTAGAGATCCCTCATTCTCTAGCTGTTTAGCTGAGAATAGTGTTGTTTAGCACTTGGGTGTTCCTCTTCGAGAATCCCACCTCCTTCATTGAGCAGCTCTTGTAGGAGTATTTTCCTATCTTTTCCACTATCAGGATTTGAGGCCAAGCTTCTTCTTCTGTCTGCAATCACATCCTGTTTAGGATTTGTTTGTCTTTGTAAGCTGCAATAGTGGAGGCTAGATCTATTCATATCTAGGAAAATCTAGTGCCTCTTCTCAGTGATTGTGTCTTTTAACCTCCTGGAAGAGTGTATTGGATCATTGGAGTTGAATTTTTAGATCAAGGCATCAAGCTTACTCAGTACTAAATCTAACATGGTAGTTTCTCTCCCATAACTACGTTATCTACAAGAGGGAAGTTGCAGGGTGTTTGAGCAACGTTTTGAGGAGTGATCTCTAGTGTTAAGGGGCTCTCCTTGCACCATGGTGATACGTGGATTGGCCAACCAATCCATGTATGTTTCAGATCTGATTTTAATATCATCCTATTTGCTACAAAATTCCTGAATATTGCTACAGGACTGCAACTTAGATCTCAGATCTACTCACTATTGTTCATGATTTACTCAGATCCCCAAGGGGAATGTATGAAGGAGTCCATCTAGTACACGGATCTATATTGGATATATCCTTTTGTGTATAGATCTGCTCCAGATCTTAAGTTTAATATACATCTACTGTAGCATCAATAAAATAACGCTGTCAAGCTTTGCAGTCTCAATATGTTGTTGCAGCACCTCAATCTTGAGGGTTTCTTCATGTAAATATTTTGTTTATATATTGTACATTGTATGGACCATACTGTTGATCTGATTTACTGATGTCCATAACACATTCCATCCATCACCTTCATAAAATCACAATATCTGTTCTTCAATAAATTTTGCAGTAATTAAGTGATGGGGATTGGGCATTTTAAAGCCATATCGGGAGTGGGAGGTCTATTTAACATAGCTAGAGTCATTTGTTTCAGTGAAAATTTGTTATGTAAGTCCCATATGACCTAACCTAAGGAATCCCACCATCCTTTTCCCTTATTTTTAAGCACATTTCAGAAATTAATGTTTTTAGGGCTAAAATAGCTATGTTTCCCCACTTTGGGTTGAAGAAATGAATCATATTGCTTGCTGCTAAACATACAATGGAAAGACATCTGATTTAACATATATTATGAGTTATATGGATGCATATCCAACTTTTTAATACCTTATTTTATTCTACTTGTTGTAGAAAATCCCTGTTTTGGGATATTACTGTCGTATCAGAGCATGATCTCTGGCTCATCCTGTGAGATCTAGATATCAGAAGAATAAAGAAGAATACTGAAGAAATATTACATAGAGGAAAAAGATAAGAGTTTTTCTAACACTCTCTCTCAATCCATGCATGAATTGAAGGAAGAAATCACGAGAATACAGAGGGGAAGACATGAAAATCCCTCAAGGAGTTCTTCTCATGAAGAAAGCCCCAGTACTTCTTATCTTGTGTGTGAGTATTCAGCCACACAATCTGATCTACAATGTTGTAACATGCCTACTTTATTTTTGAGAGAAGGAGGAGAAGGAGGAATGGCGGAAGAGGAGATCTCCCTGCTTCTTTTCCAAACCTTGGAAGGTATTACAAAAGATATCAAGGAGATGGAAGGGGAGGAGTGTAGAAGATTTATGGGAGGGTTTGAAACAAGCCCTAACTATTCTCATGATGAGTGTGAGCATTTATCCACACATGCATATCCACAATGCAATCTATTTCCCACATTTACTGCAAGGAGGATGGAGGAAGAAGATCCATCACCACATGGAGGTGAAAGGGGAGCCATTGCTTCCACTAGAGGAGCCCTTGCATATTTACAAGGGTTTCCAAATGATTCAACATGTGGGAACCAAAACACAATTCCAGAGCAGCATGCAGTAGCATTGGTGGATTGTGAGATGGAAGGAGAGGAAGAGAGGAGGATCAGCATCAAGGGATGTTGAGCATTCACCCCTATATATTTCAGAAAAATTATACACAAAGGAAGGAGACTGAAATATGCAGAGAAGAGAGGGAAAAATCAGCCCACTCATACATGCAGTCCACTTCAGATTTTGATGTCTCACTACATGGAGGCAGTCCACCTGGGAGGCCACTTGGTGAGAGGCATCTTGCCTCTTAGCTCACCATTCTTCGATTCTAGGGAGGTGAGGAGTTTGGAGGATGAATTTGGCATGAGGGATGTCAAAGAAGTAGGTAGCATCATGAGGAGAGCTTCATATGATAGATCACTAGCGTTGTCTCTTAGGAGGATTAATCCCTATTGGAGGTCTCAACTTTTAGTAGAGTACTCCAAGGATATTGGTGCATGCATGATTCTTGATGACCCAGATGGAGATGATAGATAAATAGTGGATGATGTGGTCATCTATTCCTATGGCAGGATCTTCTTGAATAGATCTTTTAGTCTCAAGGAGAAGCTGCTACATGCAGCACATGAGGACTTCTCTTCTATGCACTTTGATGCATTTTTCTGGTTGGTGGATGAGTTCACTTGGGGGGGCATCCAGCATGACATATTTCAGCATATGGAGAGATGCATAGCCCAGATGGTAATGAAGAGGAGGTCACAGCCATTTCCCTACTCATTGAAGGTGAGGGAGAAATTCCAGTTGAGCCATTTCAGCTCAAGATCTCAAGTGCATGATGGAGGAGGTATAATTTCACATTTTGTATTGTACTTCTTTTCCTTGTTTGAGCAGCATGATCTATCAAGAAGAGTTGTTCCTTATTGCATGTGGTATGATGATGTACTTGTAGCTACTTGTAGCACTGATTTTGGCAACCTTGTTGGTGGTTTGTGGGGAAAGCCACATAATTTTTTGTGTGCATCATTGACACCTCATTATAATTTCATGTTTTCATCCTATGAAATGATTGTTGCAGCAAAAAAGTGGCTGGGAAAGAACTTGTTATTTCTTGTTTTGATGCAGGAAAGGAGTGCACAGCGCTGGTTCCATGTGTGGAACTATGATCCAATTTCCGGTTGTCATATGACAACTTGTTTCCAATTCCTTTTGCTTCCATATATTGTTGATTTTTCTATGTTCATGGGAAGCTATGTTTGGAGAGTGGGATATGAGATGGAGATGCCCATTGGGAGTATGATTCTCCCTACTATTCATGTTGTATGTTTCAGGAGGAACAATGGCAAACCATGATGGCCACATCACAACTATTTTCTTCATATGGGGTAAGCTATTTGAAGAACTTGAGTGCTTGCAGGAGGCACTTCATTGCTGAATTATTTGATGGGGTAGCTTGGGCCATACTTGGAGGCCATATTGTTTCAGCCCAAACACATAAAAAACCCCACACTTATCATAAATGGAGAGATAAACAAATGAAGGGAGGAAAATAACCTCTCCATGCACCCCCACTACATTACACAAACAAGGGGTTGATTATTGCTTCATTTGGATGATAGCATGGGGGATGGAGTCACTCATTGGGAAAAAGACTCCCCATGTTTTCATCACTCCTACCTTGCGGAGGCCATTGAGAAACAAGGAGATCACCACTTGTACCTTTCCTTTTCTCATGATGTACTCTTTGTTATCTTACACTTGGAGGGAATCATTGGAGGAAAAATTGATTGCCTATCATTTTCAGCCATGGTGGGATCCATTGATGAGGCCACAAGAAGAGGAAGGGAGAAATTTTTCTCTACCTTGCAGTTACTTGAGGACAAGCAACATTTTGAAGGGGGACGACTGTAATATTCCTAATTATCCCAAGCTAATAGGAATATTCAATTTCGTTTTTTTTCTATCTCATGAATAAAATTGTAAAGGAGGATCAATATAACTCCAAAACAGGAAAATAAATCAATGCTCAATAGGAAACAAGCTAAATCTGAGCCATCTTCATAAACACACTTAAGTGTGAAAGAGGTTGGATCAATTGATTGGGTCAACAGGACCAAATCCACAGCGCTATCTACATGCATTGTATCTCCTAAAGGCACAACACAGTTCATGTTGGAGGCCACTCATGTGATTGAAGCTAAATCATCAAGGTGGTTTAGGGTTTGACAAGATTTCCATATTTGGAAAGGAAGAGGAGGACACCAAGGAAGGGGTTCATCATTTGATATTGCTGAAGGTATTGTGTGTCTAGACATCCCTCATTCTCTAGTTCTTTAACTGAGAATAGTACTGTTTAGCACTTAGGTGTTCCTCGTCAAGAATCCCATCTCCTTCCTTGAGCAGTTCTTGGAGGAGTCTTGTCCTATCTTGTCCACTATTAGGCTTTGAGTTCAAGCTTCTTCTTCCATATGCAATCAGATCATGTTTAGTATTTTTTTGTCTTCGTAAGTTACAGCAGTGGAGGCTAGATATATTCAGATCTAGGGAAATCTAGTGCCTCTTCTCAGTGAGTGTGTCTTTTAACCTCTTGGAAGAGTGTATTGGATCATTGGAGCTACATTTTCAGATCAAGGCATCAAGCCCACTCAGTACTAAAGCTAACATCGTAGTTTCTCTCCTATAACTACGTTAACTACAAGAGGGAAGTTGCAGGGTGTTTGAGCAACGTTTTGAGGAGTGATCTCTAGTGTTAAGGGGCTCTCCTTGACCGTGGTGATCCATGGATTGGCCAACTAATCCATGCATGTTTTAGATCTGATTTTCATATGGTGCTATTTGTTGCAGAATTTCTGAATATTACTACAATACTGCAACTTAGATATCAGATCTACTCATTGTTGTTCATGATTTGCTCAGATCTCTAAGGGAAATGTATGAAGGAATCCATCTAGTACACAAATATGTATTGGATCTATCCTTTTTTGTACAGATCTGCTCCATATATGAAGTGTAATATACACCATCTGTAGCATCAATAAAATAACACTGTCAAGTTTTGCAGTCTGAATATGTTGTTGCCGCACCTCAATCTTGAGGGTTTCTTCATGTAAATATTCTGTTTATATATTGTACATTGTATGTACCATACTATAGATCTGATTTACTGATGTCCATACCACATTGCATCTATCACCTTCATAAAATCACGTTGTCTGTGCTTCAGTAAATTCTGCAGTAATTAAGTCATGGGGATTGGGCATTTTTAAGCCATATCGAGAGTGGGAGGTTTGTTTAACATAGCTAGAGTCATTTGTTTCAGCTAAAATTTGGTATGTAAGTCCCATATGACCTAAGCTAAGGTATCCAACCATCTTTTGCCCTTATTTTTATGCACATATCTAAAATTAATGTTTTTAGGGCTAAAATAGCTGCTTTTCCCCACTTTGGGTTGAGGTAATAAATCATATTGCTTACTACTAAACATACTACGGAAATACCTCTGATTTAACATATGTTATGAGTTATATGGCTGCATCTCCAACTTTTGACTACCTTATGGTAAGCTACTTGTTGTAGAAAATCCCTGTTTTGGGATATTACATATTCAAAATTCATGAGAAATTAGTCAGTTGTGACTACCTCTCATGGAAATGGTCATATATGAATGACTTACTTAACGTATTTGAATCTCAAAAAATAATATCTAATATAATGCGCTACAAAAAATCCTCAATACTAAATACCTACAGTGAAGGGAGCTCTACTTGAATGGTTCATGAGGAACAATACTTGCTAAGGTTTTCCAAATGGGGTAGAAATATAAGTGGGCTTGATTGTGGGGAAAAATCCATAGTTAAGCGTGCTTGAGCCAAAGAAAATCTGGGATGGGTGACCTCCCGAGAAGACTTGGTTACTAGGTGCAAGCCCTAGAAGTGATGACTGACGCTATGTGATTCATTTCACTAGTTTCAATCCCACTTCTTCACCCCTATGAGCATCACCCGATGAAATGAGTGCTAAGTGTACTATTCAAAAATAATGTGAAATTAGTTAGTTAGAACTAACTCTCATGGAAATGGTCATAGATGAATGAATTACTTAACGTAGTTGAATCCCAAAAAATTATATCTAATAAAGCTACGTATTTTTTTCCTTGTTGGACCTAGGAATCCTCGATCGATGAATGGAGGGATATATAGTAAAGCCTAGAGGTGGTTTCCCTTTATCAAGCCTATGAATCCTTTCTAGTGAAAGGCGGGATATATGGTAAAGCTAGGAGGGTGATGTCTCGATTATGGCCTGGTAATCCCTGGATCAGACTATAGATTTTGCTAAAACCAAGATTCTAAGAGATAGGAAAAATCCTCTCAGTGTAGGTGGAGAAATATGGTGTTATCCATGCATGTTTATGACCTAGTGATCTAGTGAGGATTGCGAAAAATCTTGGTTATATTGATGAGGATGAGGTGGTTTACCCTCAAAAATACATGGCTGATTTTTTTTTTTTTGATTCCCACATTCATGCTTGGAATATCCCACAAAGGTGATTGGCTGAAGAAATATTTGGTTCATCTAATCTATGGTCGGGTGGAACATGGTAGTCCCTTACCAGGTTATATTTTTCATTCATTAATATGAGCTCCTTTTTTCGGTATTCTATGTGTAAATGTATTAGTTCATATGTGGCTATTATGGTTTTTTATCCTCATTATTTATGTTGTTTATACGTTGGTTATGAGTATGTTTTATGATAGTGGAAATATATGGTTTTCATCATGTTTTTATTTGTAAATGAATGATAAATGAATATAGGACCTAATAGATGATAATGCAACTAATTTGATAAGGAAACAATGCTTCTTAGTGATTCTTAGATAAGTATAATACCCTTATGCTCAGATCTGTTGTTTAAACCTGTAGAATGCATATTTGTGACAGAATTGACGAAATTCCTAACATGGCTAGTAGGGGTTTAGTCAATTCCTTGTTCAAGTATTTGAATATGTATCAGTTTTTTATGTTACTTTTAGTTTTGGTAAATTTCATGGAGTTATGTCCAGTGGCATGAGTCGTGGCCCTGAATAATTGACACATAATCCAAATTAGATGGCACAAAACCACTTGGAAAATTCTCTAGTCACATGCATGCCTTGACGTGGGAGTGAATAGAGGGTCCCAATCACATGCATTCCCATGTCAAGTGAGAAAATAAGGATTTATTGCAGCAAAATTCCAGGTTGTCTTGGGGGCTAGTCACCTGGAAGGATTGGATGGCTCCCGGGGATTTTGTTGGATGTGTAGAAGGATAGATTGGTTGTGTTCTGCTGGTTCCACTTCCTTAACTTTACATGGGGAGTTGAATCATATCATAGTAGCCTATTTTCACATGTTTACTCTAGTTTTCCATTTACTTGGATAGGTGTGGGAGGAGTGCGTTAGATAGTGGTATCAGAGCAAGGTTTAACAATTGAACTGGATGGGGGGGTGTGTATTTCATACATACATGTCAGTTGCGTTTGTGTTATTTATTTTTTTGTTCTATGTGGTTGTTGTGTATGCATGGTGAGCGTTATTATTATAGTTGTGTTTCCATGTAGGATTTTATGATGTTGTTGTTGGGAGGTTTTTATCATGAATGCATGTCAATATATGTATGTTGTTATACATGAATTTTCATGGTTATAATTATTCATGTATAGTAGGTAAAACATGCATTGTGAGGTCATTGTATTTAATCTATTTCATTGAGATTATATTGGATGTTATTATGCTAATGTGTTGGTATAGAGAAAGAGATGAAGACTATTAGAGTGAGGTTGCAACACTAGACTTTGGGGTAAGAGCAGATCACCATATAGGTATTGTATGTTTGGCATGAATGTATGTTAGTTAATGGATTTTTATAAGCATTAGGTTTATATACATGCTCTTCATTTTATTGTTTTTATGTTTACATTCATAGTAGATGCTAGTGGATCAGTGTGGTCACCTGCACATGTGTTGAATAGTCATGAAAGATAGTAACTTGTTGTTATATGCATTTTTTTTATATGATAGTAACTTGATGATTAGGGTTATTAAATTAAGATATTGATATTATCTGTATCATGTTGATTTGGATTGGTCTGTGTAGATGGTCATGGCTATGGCATTCAAGTATGATATGATGTATTCATGATATTATGGTGTAGTAATATAGACTGACTTTGTGGACATGATTGTTATGCATGAATGACAATTATTTATGAGTTTATGATGTGAACATGTTAGCTAGTTACTATTATGGACAACATGACCTTATTTATGTTTTAGTTGATGTTTTGTAAATTTATATCATGCTAATCTAGATTTATTGTGCAGAAAAGATAACCTCCCCTTATATACATTGAGGTATGAGTGGCTTATGTCATCTCTTGGTGTTTGAATATTTGACTATTTCGTTTATTTTGTGTTTGAGTGTTTGGTATCTATTATTTCATATATCTATTGTTTAAATGTTTGATTAATTACATGATATAAGTATTTGTCTATCAGAATGCATGAATAAATGATTTTGTTTTAATATGGTTGTACTAACACATATGTGTTGATATGGCTGATACTTGAGTGTAAGTGTGTGATAGTCGTAGAATTATGAATTATGATTAATGAATGTAAGTTGAGTGTTGATTATGACATGATTGTTAGTATTGGTAAATGTTGATTCCTAATCAATAGATATGTTTTCTTGATATTTGGAATGTGTAACATATATTCGTGAACAGTTTCAAGGAAACATGTTTGGTAATATCGTGACAATGTAATAGTTGATGTGACAATACATGGTAAGACTTGATTGCAACAAGGTAAAATGGTAAAATAAAGGAATTGGGTAAGAATTTCTTTGGTTATGTTTGGAAAACCTAATTCCAAATGAATGAGTGCTCTACATACATGAAGTCATCTTGACCTTGAGTTTCTCTGACATTATTCGGATATGTGCTATAGTAATTAACATGTGTTTGATAATTATATTAACTATTTTCTAGTGTAGCTATATCCATCAAGGGAATTGGAATCGCTTGAGAGATTACATGGACATATTCAACTACAAGGCCACATGATTAGAATAATAAGGTAAGGTAAATACTATGTTGATTATGTTTATTTATGTACAAATAGTTACATGTTTATGGTAGTATGATGCAGGAAATTGCATGCATAAGAGTCGACCATGAAATTTTGAAGAAGGTTCAAGTTGATATTTCCTTTAAAAGCATTGGGAACCATTGAGATTGAGTCATGTTGTTTGTTGTTAGACTTGTGCTTTTTTTCTTTCATTATTTTTTATGCTATATCTGCGGTCTTGGTTGTGTCTAGTGCATGATCATGCCACCTTGTTGTGGTATTGTATTTATTTTGGTTTTCATGTTGTTCTTCTTGTTTGTTTCTTGTACTTTCCTTTTATGTTTTGAGTCTTGGGAATTGGTTTGGGAAATACGAAAGTTAATTGAATTTGAGGAAGGGTTGAATGGAACCTGATAGGTAATGTAATACTAATGTAAGACTCAGATGAATACCAATGCATGTACAAAGGAAGTGGAAGTTAAAAATATGACAAGTGGTTGGACTGGTTGGGTCCATTATGGTAAATGGACAGTGGCAGTACAAACATGAGAAAGGTAAAAAAAAGGTAAAGTAAATGGATTTGAGGCATTATATGTCTTGGTTAATTTGGGAACTATTTTTCTCAATCTTGTGCATGTTGTGCATGGATAAATGAAGTTCTCTTAACCTTAGCTTTATGATATCTGGTAATTATGTTGTGAGATTGATTATGATAATATCTATACATGTATACATGTATGTATGTATTTATGTCGTGTCTGATAGGTTCTTCATGGATCATGATTCTTTTTATGTTGATGTTTATATGTATATATATGTATGTATGTAAGTCATTTTCTAACAGGGTCGTTAGGAATCATTCTCGTAGAGGAATGATTTCTTATGCAGATGAATTGTATGACGAGGTTCCTATTTTATGAGGAAACAATTAACAATATTAGCCTCAACATATATACAAGGTTAGTATAATGTGGATATGAATTGATATTATATTTTTGTACTATGTCTATGTTTATGTTTTGGACAAGTAATGTTGAGGGATACATCAGCAGAATGGAAGGAGTGTGATCGATGGCATGATGGGACATGCATGAATAGTGAAAGGACCCTAGAAGTAAGGTTGTTTTGTAGAGTCAATGTGTGGTATATGGATGTGTAGTAAAATTATTTTGTCTATGTTGTACATGTTGTAGTTGTGATTTTGTGTACATGTGGTTTTTTGTATATATTGTTGATTTTTTAGTAGCTTGGGAGGTATTCCAAGCCCTAGAGTTCAGGGATTAAAGGGAAAAGTACCCCAAGAGTAACTTGCAGGCTTGGAAACCAAGCATGGGGTTTTATACCCATTGGTATTTGGGCCAAAAACATCATGATTTTTTGACATGTAATGGATGAGGATGATAGTGTTCATGGAAAATTGTCTGACACATTGAAAATCATTTGATTCAAAGTTGTCATTGAAGAGTTATGAATTTTTGAAGTTATATGTGGGTTTGCATGAGTTGAAGTCTAGGTTGTCTTGCTGATAAGAGGACCTATGAGATAAGTTCAAGCCCCTTGTTAGACATTGGAAGAAGCCCTCCTTTATGGTATATATAGGAGGTGTTGTAGAGATCTTTATCTCATCCAATTGTGCAACAAATAAAAAAGAGATCAACTCATTGAGAAGGATAATATTATTCCATTTCCACAACAAAGAAAAAACACATTAGCGTGGAGGAATAGGTTTGTATGAAGCCTAATTCAGGAGATAATATTATTTTTTGGAATCTTGCAGACCTATTCTTGGAGGCTGAGGTTAGGGAAAATCTCTTAGCATCATTTGTGTGTAGTGCAGACCCTTCAGAAGGGTTTTCGTAGTCAAGAGGAGGCTTTCTATAGAAATTCATAGCGAAAGGAGTGAGGTTGAAGGTATTTTAGGGCTTGGAATAGCACATAACTTGAGTCAACATACTCCTGCCCTCTTAGAAGGGCAGCCATATCAAAAGAAAGGAAATTCTAGGTAGATTGGATCACTGTTAGGAACTATGGTTGGGTACCCTACCCACTACAAAATTGTAGCAATTGAAGGAACCTAAAATAGTGAGCTAGAGCATGCATTTTAGGTTCATCTAGTGTGTGTTGGGTCATAGTGTGTGACCAGATTTGGATCATTTCAGTTGCAACCTGTGGAAGCCAAGAAGGAAGGTTTAACGTGTTGGTTAGAATCCCTAACAAATGGGTAGTTTCCATAGTTATTGGAAAAAATTATAGGTAGGTTTTGCATGCCATGTGATTGGGTTGACATGGACTATCAGTTGCCCTAATCAATGGGAAAATATTGCAACAGTTTTTGGAGCCTAGATTTGTGCAATAGCTCCTCTATTGGATATTAAAAGAGGATTTGATGACAAGTTTGTTTGCATTCATTTGTAAGGGTCTCCTAGGCGATTGGATGCCCTAGCTAGGTGCAGATGCCACAATGTGGACTTTGTTACTCATGGACTATTGGAGGGTATCATGAGAGTGGACCAAGTGTGAACGTGGATTGGGCATCTATGGTCTGCTGGAGGATAGCATGATAGTGCCCAATTTGGAGCCCCTTGTGTAACACCTTGATGGAGAGAGGTAGTTCCTAGAGTGGTATTGTTGGAGCTCAAGGGTCTGATAAACGAGGAGCAGTTTGTGAAGCCCGAGACTTGTGTGTGGAGAAGGAATTATACAATAGAGGATAGGCTTTCCTCCTAGCTCATGTTCATTGTGGGAGATGGACATATTGTAATGATAAGTGGCAACCCTTCATGCCCTATGTTTGTCTTCATCGGAGTAGCGCAAGAAGACCATAGTGGGATAATGTTCCTGAGTAGCTAAGGAGTAGCAATGGGAAAATTAAGAGTTGTTCACAAGTGGAGTTGTGAACAACTCAATAGAATTCTCGATTGATTGATATGTTGGTGGATGAAAGATCAACTAATGAGAAGATTGGATAGCCTAGGTTTAGTGGTCAGAAGGACTTGGAGCATTGATAGAGGCAGAAGTTGCATATCCAGAGCCGAAGGACCAAGAAGGTACAGGGTATGACCGAGAGGAGATGAGAGAGCAGACTATTGCCATATGGTCAAATTATCTTGTTTTTTATCTTGTACTAGTGGATGTATGAGGGTAATTATCCCTAGTACGAGAGCCCTATAGTTTTGTATTATATCAATTAGATTAATATAATGAAGTTGTGTTGAAAAAATGAAACAACTATCTATATTTTGTGCATTTGTGATTTATTGTTGTTTATATTCAATTGTGTAAAGTAGTTCTGTTGACATTCTTGGTTTGGTAGCGTTAGAGATTTTATGACTCTATCCTAGACCCAAGGTTGTGGAAATTCAACATGGTATCAAACCGTATCTGAGCTACTTAGGGAATAGTGAATTAGTGTGTGAAAAATGAATAAACTCAGAGGGAGTTATAAATTTATAGATCATGGAGGAGAGGGTTTAGTTAGAGACATGGATATGTGGTCTTGACTAGCTTGGTAGTGAAATTGGCTGGGATTCCTGGTGGATTGGTAGTGAGCTTGGTGAGAAACAGTTTGTTATAGGGAAAGTTGTTGATTATGGACTTCCTTTGACTTCCCACGTATGGTTGGTACAACTCAAGAGTTTCTTTGACATGGAAGACATTAGGTTGATTGAGATGGATTCATGTGATGGACTTCATATTGAAAAGCTAGATTCTTCACCAAATCGTGATGTTCCATATATGAGATTGGAAAAATTTGCAGGGGTAATATTTGATCTAGGAGGATGAGTGCTTGCAAGACTGAGTGAGTGGAGGTCAAGTAGGCTTAGAGGGAGTCTAGCCTCAGACGGAGCAGCCCTATGGAGTTTTTAGATCTTTAGGTTCGGATGGGGCAGAGGCACTACCGATATTTCTGGGCTCATTCTACAAGGTATGTTACAGTGATGGATGTTAGACGGGCTACTGTCATCGCCAGATGATGATGGTTACTTCCTAGTCTTGGAATTACCTCCCTCGTTAAGAGGGAGTGTTGATTTTTAAGTATCTTGGAAGGTACTTCAAGCCCTAAAGTTTGAGGATTGGAGGGAAAAGAGCCGAAAGAGTCACTTGTGGGCTTGGAACACAAGAATGGGGTTTTTTACCCATCGGGATTTGGGCCGAAACCATGATGAGTTTTTGACATTTGATATATGAGGATCATAGTGCTTGTTGAGACGAATCTGATGCATCAAAAAGCATCTGATTCTGAGTTTTTGTTGAAGAGTTATGAATTTTTGAAGTTATGTGAAGGTTTGCATGAGTTGAAATCTAGGTCTACTTGGTGATAAGAGGACCTATGATAGTTGTTCAAGCCCCTTATTAGACATTGTAATAAGCCCTCCTTTATTTTATATATAGGAGGTATTGTAAATATCTTTACCTCATCGATTTCTGCAACAAATACACAAGAGATCAACTTGTTGAGGAGGATAATCTTCTTCCTAGTCATAATAAGGAAAGAATGCATCATCATGAAGGATGTTGGGTATGTATTATATTCTTTCCATGATTAGTCACACGTGCGGGAGGTCACAGAGGGGGAGATAGCCCTCCCTGTACATTGTGGCGGGTGTAGCAGGGGTGGCAGCCCCCCCTGTCTAGGGGTTTGAAAGGGGTGGGTAGCCCCCTACGCAGGGTTCGGTGTAGGGCCCCAAGAATTTTTTTTTCCTTATCTTTCGGTGGGCGGACCCATCTATGGTTTTGTGCATGGGTTTGCACATGGTTTTGGGGCATGCTTGTTTTCGACCCCTGTTATTTTGTAGATCTGGTCAAGGGAACTACGGTTATGTTCTAATCGAGGGTTAATGGATTTTTGTTTATGAATTCTTCGGCAAGTATATATATGTGTTGTAACAATAAAAGGAACATAATGAAAAATCAAGCTGGTAGTCTTGATTTGGGATCCATGGGAAATTTGTGTGTATATCTGTTTTATGTTTTATTCTCTCACTATTTTTTTATGTCTTTAAGAATACATTTGCAGATAATTTATGTATAGGGTTAAAACCTACATTTGTTATCATATATATTTCAGCTTCAAGGGGACACCTTTGTTTTTGAGGGGTTTTTTTCTCTCGCCTGTGGTAGACCTTGTTTAGTGGGAGATCTGTGGGATCGATTCTTGCATTTAAAGAAGAAGGCGAGCAGTGGAAATATAGATATTGATAAAGTTAATGGTCAGAGTTTTGATTTGTGGAAGCTAAATATGGAGGATTTTTTGGTGGATGAATATTAGTGGATCACAGTATATGTGGGTGCTAAGCCAATGGAAATGTCAGATGAAGAATTGGTGAAGTTGGATTGGAAGGAAAAGAGCACAATACGGTTGTGTATCTCAGATTCGGTATTGTTGAATGTATCTGGAGAAGCTACAATGAAGACTTTGTGGGTCAAGTTAGGGACTTTGTACTAATCTATGTCTCTGGTGAATAAATTATTCCTGTGGAAAAATTTGTATAACCTCAGGATGAACGATGGAGACTCGGTGATAGAGCATCTGAATGCCTTCAATACTGTGGTAAGTTAGTTTTCATCTGTTGATATTAAGATATTAGATGAAGATAAGTGCATCATTTTGTTGTGTTCTCTACTAGATTTGTGGGACATTATGGTTATTTCAATAGGTAGCAATACAACTACCTTGAATTTTGATGAAATTATCTCAGCCTTGCTATTAGAGGAAATTAGAGGGAGAAATATGGAGGGCTAGAATGGAGATTCCTTATCTGTACGAGGAAGGTCCCATAATAGAAAAAAAAACAAGTTTTTGGGTGGGAGATATAAATCTACAGGAAAGCCTCTAAAGTTGTGTTGGAAATGCGGAAAGGAAGGGCATTACAAAAAGGACTGCAGAACTAAGGCTCCTGAGAAAGGAAAGGGATCTGATGATGCTCCTTCTATAGAGGAAAAAAATCACCTCAGCTAAAGGTGGGGATGTGTATTTGGCTTCTTCTTCAAATACACATGTAGATCATGAGACATAGTTGATTGACTTAGTTGCATCCTTTCACTGCACGTCCCATAGGGAGTGGTTCTACGAGTATGAGAAGTATGATGGTGGTGATGTCTACTTAGGGGATGATAGGAAGGCCAAAATCACCAAAGGTGGAAAATTCAAGTTGAAGCTGCAAGGTGGAAGGATTAGAACACTTCCTCATGTTCTTCATATTCCTGCATTGGCCAGAAATATGATTTATGTAAGCAATATGGATGATGCAAGTGTAAAAACATTATTCTAGAAAGATACCTGCAAGATGGTTTGGGGAGCAGTGGTATTATTGCGGGGAGTTTAGATTGGAAATTTGTACAAGCTTCACGGTAGAACTGTTATTGATTGGTACAATAGTTTTGTGGTTCCTCAAAGTGGAGCAGAAAGCCTAGGGGTCTCTGGAGAGAAGACCATGGTATGGCATCAAAGGCTTGGACATATTGGAGAGAAGGGCCTTCGGATACTGCCTGGTAATGGTATCGTAGAATTTATGTCTAATGTCTCTCTCAATTTCAATTTCTGTGAACATTGTGTATATGGGAAGCTGAATCGGGTGAGATTTCCTCCTGAGGCTAAGAGGGCAAACAAAATATTAGATCTTGTGCACAGTGATGTATTTGAACCTCTGTTGTTTCCATCACTGGGAAACACTGTGTACTACATTTCATTCATAGATGACTTCTCAATGAATACATGGATATATTTCTTGAGGAATAAATATGAATTCTTTGACAGATTTAATTAATTTAAGGGTCTAGTGGAAAACTATACAGAGAATAAGATAAAGGTGTCGAAGACATATAATGGTGGAGAGTTCTGCAAGAATTAATTTAAAGATTTCTGTAAGAAGTGTGGTATAGCATGACAGAAGACTACTCCATACACACCTCAAAAAAATGGAGTTGCGAAAAAAATGAATAGAACACTGATGGAAAAGGAAAGAATCATGCTCAGTGGTACAGGGTTATGACAGGAATTATGGGCAGAGGTAGTGGATACAACATGTTACCTGGTTAATTACATATCACCTTGATCAACGTTGGAGGATAATACTCCACACGAGGTATGGACTGGTAAGAAACACTCTCTTTCACATCTGAGGTTATTTGGATATGATTCATATGTACATGTTCGAAAGGATAAAAGGACCAAGTTGGATAATAAATCAGAAAGGTGCATGTTTTTTGGGTATAAGGATGGTTTAAAAAGTTACAATCTTTGGAACCCGGAAACAAGGAAGGTTCTGTAAAATCAAGATGTGGTGTTTAGAAAGGTGAAAGACGTTAAACATGAAGTCATACCAAAGAAACCTACGAAGATAGATTTTTTGCTAAAGGAGGATGAATCAGACTCACAATAGAACAAGATTTAGAAGAGAAAAAGCCACAAGCTCCAGTTGTGAGAAGATCAATTCGGGAAATAAGGCAGTTAGAAAAGTATAGTACATATGCTTTCTGTTCAAATTTTGCTTTAACTATCACTGATAATGATCCCAGAATTGTCAGAGAGGCAGTGGATTTAGAGGATGGAAAACTCTAGAAGGATGCCATGGTTGATGAAATTGCACCCTTGCACAAAAATGAGACATGGGATTTGGTGGATTTGTCAACTAGAAGGAAGGCCATCGGGAGAAAATGGGTGGTTAAGAACAATACAAATGTAGAAGGAAAGATGAAGAAATACAAAGCTCGGTTGGTCACAAAAGGTTATTCTGAGGTGTCGAGAATTGATTTTGGTGATATTTTTCTCCTTTTGACAAGGTTACTTCTATTAGACTACTTTTATCTGTTGTTGCTACATTTTATTTTGAGGTAGAATGGATGGATGTGAAGACAACATTTTTTCATGGAGATGTGGAAGAGGAGATCTACATGAAACAAACTAAAGGATTTATGGTGAAGGGTAATAAATAACTGGTATGCAAGTTAAAAATGTCTATGTATGGGTTAAAATAGTCACCAAGGATGTGGTATGAGAAATTTGATACCTATATCAGGGGACTTGGCTTCAGCAAAATCGAAGAGGATCATTGTGTATATTTTAAATTAATTGGTGATTGTGTTATTTATTTGGTCTTATATGTGGATGATATGTTGTTGATTGGAAATGACAAATAAATTATCTAGGATTTGAAGACCCAATTGCTCTCCAAATTTGACATGAAGGATCTTGGTATTGAAAAATATATTTTGAGCATGGAAATTAAGAGAGATCGAGCAAAGAGGAAGCTATGTTTAAACCATAGGAAGTATTTCGATACAATATTGCAGAGGTTCAATATGCAGGATAGTAAATCGATGAAGGTTCCTATTCCTGTAGGTGTGAAGCTATCCACTTAAAATTGTCCCATGACACAAGAAGAAGAGGAGGATATGTATCGTGTTCCATATGCAAGTGCAGTGAGTAGCCAGATGTATGCATGGGAGTATTGAGAAGGTTTATGTCAAAACCAGGGAAGGAGCATTGGACAACAGTGAAGAAGGTTTTCAGATATTTGTGTGGCACTAGTGATTGTGGTTTGTGCTACTAGGGAAGACTAGGATTGGACAAAGTTTTGGACATCTGTGGTTTTTTTGATGCAAAGTGGTTTGAAGATCTTGACTAAAGAAGATCTACTAGTGGGTATATGTTTATCCTATTTGGAGGTGCAGTCAGTTGGATGAGTAAAATACTTTTTTTAGTGGCTCTTTCAACTACAGAGGCAGAATACATGGCATCCACCCATGCAAGAAGGTAGTTTGGTTACAGAGATTGTGTTCAAGTATGGGGTTGGTGCAATGAGCTATAAGGATAGACTGTGATATACAAACTGCAATTTTCTTGGCTACGAATCCTGCTTATAATTCAAAAAAAAATCACATTGATGTTCAATATCACTTTGTGAGAGATATGGTTGAGGATAAAAAGGTATTGCTCGTAAAGGTGTACACTTTGAAGAATGTTGCAGATCCATTGAAGAACTCTATGAGCACTAAGAATTTCTCTTGGTGTAGAGAAACAATGGGTGTTGCCGGGCTGGAATAATGACTAAGATATTCTGTGGCCCCCTGCAAAAAGAAAACCAGTGGGATAATGTTCGGTATGTGTTATATTATTTCCACGATTAGTTACATGAGCAGGGGGGTCACAGGGGGGGGCAATAGCCCCCCTATACGTTGCTTCAGGTGTAGTGAGGGTAGCAGCCCCCCCTGTCTAGCAGTTTGTGAGGGACGGGTAGCCCCCTACATAGGGTCCGAGGCAGCTCCAAGGGAAAAAAAAAAATTTGTATTTTTCGGTGGGCGAACCCACCTATGGTTTTCTACATGTATTTGCACATGGTCTTGGGGCATGATGGTTTTCGGCCCATGGTATTTGGTAGATTCAGTCAAGGGAACTATGGTTATGTTCTAATCCAAGGTTAATGGATTGGGGTTTATTAATGCTTCTGCATGTATATATATGTGTTGTAACACTAAAAGGAACATAATGAAAAATCAAGCGGGTAGTCTTGATTTGGGATCTAGGGGGAAATCTCTATGTATATATGTTTTATGTTTTCTTCCCTCGCTATTTTTTATTTTCTATCTTTAATAGTTCATTTGTGTATAATTTCTATATAGGGTTAAAACCTACAAAGGAATATGGTTGTTTGAAGCCTATTTCAGGAGATTATATTTCTCTTTCGAAGGTTGCAGGACTATTTTTGGAGGCCGACTGTAGGGTAACTATTTTAGGGTTGTTTTGGTGGAGTGAAGACCCTTGAGAAGGGTTGTCATAGTCAAGAGGAGACATTTTGTAGCAAGACAAAACAAAAGGAGTGATTTCAAAGGTGTGTTAGGGGTTGGAGTAGCCCAAAACTTCAACAAAGGTCCTCCTCCCCTCTTATAATGGTATCCACAAAAAAGAGAACATAATTCTGGGTGGATTGGAGGGTTGTTAAGGACTATGTTTAGGTGACCTAAGCAGTCCATAATTGTATAAATTGAAGGACCCTAAAACAGTGAGTTGGAGCATGTATTCATTAGGGGATTTTTTAGGTCTAAAATGGGCCTCCTAAGAAAAATGTACAACCAAAATAAACTTTATAAGAACCAATAGGATTCAAGATGATGATGTCAACCATAGGGGATGATTCACCATTTTTAAAGTAAAACGGTAAAAAGATTAAAAGAATAATAAAATAATAAAACTACTTTTTTCACTCGTATTTTCAACTTATCTCCCAATTTTTTTAATCAAATTTCGAGTGGGAGTACTTGTTGGAAGAAAAATTTAATTCCTCGTCGAAGGAGTACCCATGTTGCATACTTTTGATAGACCCTGCTACATGAAAAATGATAAATAAATGAAAAAACATGATTGAAATCACGTTTTTAATGTATTTATCATTTTTCTTGTAGGAGGATCCATCAAAAGTATGAAATATGGGTACTCCTTGGATGAGGAATTAAATTTTTCATCTAATGAGTACTCCCGCTCAAAATTTGAGTAAAAAATTTTGTAGATAAGTTCAGAATATGAGTTGAAAAAATAGTTTTTTATTTTATCCCTCCAAAATTTGATGATGTAATCAAATATTATTTTATTATTTCCACTATTATTCTATAATTACCTTAGGAGGCCCATTTTAGACCTCAAAATTACCCTAATGTTAGGTGCATATAGTGTGTGTTAGGTCATAGTGTGTGACCAAATTTGGATCATTTTAGTTGCAACTCGTGGAATCCACGAAGGAAGGGCTAATTTGTTGGTTAGAAGCCCTAACCATTGGGCAGTTTCTATAGTGATTGGATAGAAATATAGGAATCCTATGGGTGTCATATGATTGGGTTGACATGGACTGTCAGGTGCCCTAATCAGTGGGAAAATATTACAATAGTTGTTGGATCCTAGATTTGTGCAATAGATCCTCTATTATAGAAGCAACTGGCAGTTGATGAGAAGTTAGTTGGACGCTGCATGTAAGGGTATCCTAGATGATTGAATGCCCTAGCTAGGTGCATATGCTGCAATGTGGACTTGGTCGCTCATGTACTATTGGAGGGAAGCATGAGAGTAAGCCAAGTGTGAACGTGGATTGGGAATTTATGGTCTGCTAGAGGATAGCGTGATAGTGCCTGATTTGGAACCTGGTGTGCAACACCTTGATGGACAAAGGTAGTTGCTAGAGTGGCATTTGTTAGAGCTCAAGGGTCTGATCAGCTAGGACAAGTTTGTGGAGCCCGTGCATTGTGTGTGGCGAAGGATTTCTATAGCAGATTATGGGTAGTCCTCTTAGCCCGTGTTCATTGTGGGAGATGGACATATTGTAGTGATAGGTGGCAGCCATCTATGCCCTATGTTGGTTTTCATTGGAGCACTGGAGGAAGACCATAGTGGGATAAATTCCCTTAGTAACTAAGGAGCAGTTGTGGGAAGTGTGAGTTTTTAACAAGTGGATATGTGAACAACTACACAAGAGTCTCGATGTGTTTATGTCTTGGTGGATGAATGATCAACTAGTGAGAAAATTGGATAACCAAGGTTTAGTTGTTTGATGGAATTGTAACATTGATAGAGGCAGGAGTTGTAGATCAGGAGCTGAAGTACTGGGCAGATACAGGGTATGAATGAGAGGAGCTAAGAGATCACACTACAACAAGATGGTTAGAGTATCTTGTTTTGTATCCTATACTAGTGGATGTATGAGGACCATTATCCCTAGTACGGGAGCCATAGATTATTGTATTATATTATTTTGATTAATATAACGAAGTTGGGTTGAATTTTTTTTTAAGTTGTCTATATTTTGTGGATTTTTTATTTACTATTGTTTATATTTCACTATGCAAGGTAGTTCTATTGAGATTATTGGCTTGGTAGCGGCATAGATTTTAAGAGTCTATCCTAGACCCAAGGTCATGGAAATTCACCATATATGATATTGTGTATATGTTGTTTAAGCAGTGCTATGTACATATGGTGTTGCGTACATGCAATGCTATGTACAAATGGAATTATGTACATGTTTTTTATGCAATGCTATATATAGATGGTGTTGTGTAAATGTTGTTTTTGTAGTGGTGGGTATATATGGTGCTATGTAGATGTTGGCTATGAGGTGTTGTGTACATATCGTACTGAGAACATGTTTTATATGTGGTGTTGTTTGCATATGATGCTATGTACATGCTCGATAAGTGGTGCTATGTACATATCGTGCTTTTTACATTTTGCATATGCAATTTTCTGTACATATGGTGTGGTGTGCATGTTTTACATATGGTGTTATGTACATGTGTTGTTGTGTGTATGATTATATATATGTCGTTGTGTGCATGTGGTGTTGTGTACACATGGTGCATTTAAGGAAAAGATTGGATTTGATGAGCCTAGAGCACCGGTGCTTGGTAGGAGTGATTGCTAGCCTACAAGCGATGTCACTGGGTAAAAATGGGTCATTATATGGTTATTGAAGCATCATAACATGTAGAAAAAATAGCTATAAAACATAGCATACTACAAAAAGAGGAGGAAACAAGAAACAACAAATACACATATAACAAAAGGTCAATATCGAGTAAACAAACTAATAATACCAATGGAGAATGAATACTCTTTTATTAGCTAGTGGTGGTAAAAAAGAGGTAGAATACTAAAACATTCACAGTGAGTCCTTAGAGCTATGGAGCTCTAATACTCAAAGAGAGGAGGGCTCTCCCCTTAAGTTGTTTGAAGGCCTCTCTCTTCTCCTTGAATGAGTGATCAAATAACGAACAATTGATGCACTTCTCATTTGGGATTAAGATGTTGGATGGACAACAAATGAATCCCTTCACTGCTTTTTTTCTTGGACAACAAATTGATGGTTTTCTCATTGCAAATTTGGCCAGCATAACAATGTGTTCTAAATTGTTCTTCTCATGATGGTATTTTATAGGAAAAATTCTAATATTCTTCCCTCTCTTGGTACAATTTTGGATAGTGACCCAAGAGTTGTGGTTGACTCCATTGTATGCTCACTTGAGGTCTCAAGATGGATCTAGGCGGTTGTCCTTGGGCGGCCTCAAGTGGAGAATATTCTTCCTTAAGGTTGCAAATTTGTCCTGGATAGTGACCTTCCACCATACCTAGGACCACATGTCTTATTGAGGAAAAGTCGCAGAGACTTGCATTGTTATCAAACAAAAGGGTGTGCGGAGTGCATTGTGCCAGTGTCTTCTATGCACAATTTGATAAATTTTCCTTTTTACCTTAGAGAAAGTTAAATCTTCCATATTCTATAATGTTTTTCCACCTGTTAGCCCCCCTATAAATTTTTGACAAGCAAATAGGGGGCTAAAATGTTCTTGAGTCTTCAAGGAATGCATTTCCCCTGAAAACACATCATCCTTGAAGCCTCCTTATACCCTTGCCCTTTGATAAATCCCCTCTGCTGATTCCCAGTATAAAGCGTCTCTGTTTGTGAATAAATGCCCAAAGGCCTCCTTTTTCCCTTTAGTTAATCCCTTCTAAACCTCTGTTTCCATTCCCATGCCTCCCCTTATAATTCCCCTATTACCCCTATAAATCCCCCCAAAATCCGCTTTAAATTCTACCCTTACCCCTTGTTGGGCCAAATTCCCCTTTGTCCCCCTTATCGTTTCCCTTCCTCGGCCTCAAAACCCACTTTTAAACCTTATGATAGGGCTTAGCCCCTTTTCTCGTTAGCCCTAACCACTTCCCGCACATGCCCGTGTGCTAAGACCAAGTGCTTAAGTCTTGAGCGCAAATCGAAATCGGAGAGCCGGGTGGGTGCATTCCTTTGTATCATCTCAAAAGTTCCAATGCATTTGACTTAGCACATCAAGTCCCCCGCTCTGTTTTCCACCGTTCATTCACCATACAAATCGAACGGCTCACGCAATGTCACAAATTTTCAATTGCAACACCTCTGTTTTCCCCTCTGATCGGCCCATCGGCCTTTTCGATCGATCGCAATCACAGCTTCCCCCCGATCTCTGCCCCCTTCGATCAATCGCAAGCTCTATCTTCCGATCCCCAATCCCGTCGTCTCCCGATTTCACCCCGACCGTCCATCCTCCCCACCAATCCGACAGTCATTGCTCCTCCCGCCTAATCGCAATCGGAAGCTGTAATGTGTGTCACCCCTGTGTCCCCTCTGATTGCGACTCCCCGACCACATCTCCACTGGTTATCTATCACTTAGATCTAACGGCTTAGAACGAATCACCCTCCACCATCACCGGGTCCCACATCCGTGGCTCCACCCCTTTGATTTTTCTGTGTGTTCCTTTGTAATCTGCCCAAATGTTAACCTTTGGGTTTTACACTGTGCGTTCATTTCTCCGCCACTTTTAATTGTTTCTCCACTGCTAGGCCACCACTCCTCCGGCCTCCGCAGCATTTCGCCACCACTGCCCGGGTTTTGTGACAAGTTAGTTCATTGTGCAGGGGTCACAGAGAGGTCAAGTCAGCGGCCGAATGAGACAGCAAAGACGAATGCTAAAAGGATTAATGCCCATAATTGAAGATCAACTATTATGATCCCGTGTCCGAAGAAGCAAGGCATAGTTTGAAGACTTAATCAGGCAAAGGGTCATATCCACATTTTAATATCAGCAGAACACATTCCTCCAGGCAGGACATTTATCTACAACATTCCTCATACCTCCTTGAGCCCTAAAACAGTTAATTATACTAGCAGAAACTGATTTAAGACTGTCAGACAACAGTTATGGAGTATGGGGTGACCTGCAAATCTTTCATCCAGTTCACCGACTTAAGAAAGCAGTGCAGAGTTCCAGACCACCGTAAGGACTTAAAGGGCATATCAACGGTCAATCCTGACCTGGCAGAGATCTCCAAACCAATCTACAGAGTACACACAACACTGCATATAGCCATTAAGCAGAATGGGCTCGGCTTCCTCCACCATTATGTCTTAATGAGACTCATTTAATTGTTCACCAATTTCTATTTTCCTCTTCTCCTATAAGAGATTCCCGAGAACATAATGTAAGGTTGTTGTTAGTTTGTTGTTCGTCCATTGTTGTTCAGCTGATAGTTGCTGTTGGGGGATTCATTTTGACTATTAGAGAAGTCTTGGGAGGGAGTAGCAGGGTAGTTTGTACTGTAGTAGGCTGGGAGGAGAAGGTCTGGACTATATTAGCCATTGAGTTCAGTGTATATGATTGGTTTTTCATCAATTAATCAAATCACATTTCACAGGATCCTAGTCTATTACTATTGGTGATGTTTTCCTAACTCTGTTTATTACATTTCCATATTGTTTCATTTTCTTCTGGGCTTGCATCATAAAAATGGCATAGGATTTACCCTTATTAGGTACCCTATGTCTCTGCTCTCCTTGCCTTCAATGTTTTCTGCTAAACGTGTGATCTAAGAATTGATTTCAGTCAATTTAACCAGTGTAGTGGATGTTATTGCCTGCTCTCTGATGTATGCATTGGATGATTCAGTTCTTAGATGTTCTTGTTGGGTTTAAGCTAGAAGGTTTGGGAACACTGGGGATTAGAGTTAGCCCTGTCCACTAGGATCCTTGCATGACCAGCTAGCCTTTCTAAGATCCCTTTTGTTAAACTTATCTCTGTTTTTCCCTGGAGCATGCTAAAGATGACCTAGAGTTAAATGACCTCTGGTCCAATCTACAAGCTGCCCCTTTGTCCCTCTGTGAGAGCTGCCTTTGAGTAGGTCCAAGCAGGTCTGGAGTTAAATGACCTCTAACCTGATCTATAGACTAAAATTGGGTCACTTTCCTTCTTTCACTTTATTCCTTAATGTTTCATTCCACCATCTAATCTAAAAGATCCTTTAGTATTAGATGACTTGCCCTCTGAAAGCTTTGGCTAGTTGTCGCATGTAATTCTCCTTTCATGACTCCATAGCCCAATGGATGGCACTTTCTTAGCTTATCCTCTTTGCTGAAACATCCTGTTGTTTTGTTACTTACCTTTCATTTCTTTCGCAGTCCATGATCTCCTAACCAACCCAGAAACCAACCAACCAAATCATTTTAACCCCCATTGTGCTTCTTTCATAACTAGCCTAATATCTCATTTGAGCTTCAAAGACATATCATTCTTTGCTCTATTTGGAGAGATCCCTCTCCGAGTCCAGGAGGGCTAGATCCTAGGGCCCAAAAGTGGTTCTGATGTTGTCTCATCTTTTGGTCTTGCCAATCTGGCCAAAACATGGGAACCCCAACATAATGGCAACTTCGCTGGGGACCAGAGACCAATCAGCCTTGATTTGGTAAACCACTGTGGTGGACAGTAAGTTGTAAATCATCCACCTAGCAACTCCACAATTCCTGAATGATTAAAGGACTCCACTGGTGATCAACAGGCCACTGATTATTTGTGGTTTCACATAAGACTCCACTGGGAGACCATGTCGCAGTACAACATCATCCATGCCGAAGACCAAGCCACATCACTAATGGAAGACCCTGAACGGTTTGCAGAAACGCTTCCAGATTTCATCGCAGTATGCCGTGATATAAATTATCTAGTGACTTGGAAGAATATAAGGTGGAGGACCTTCCAGGGGTTATTCCTCTCAGCTCAAAACGCGGACCCGTGATCAAGAAATTTTTTTTAGAGCTGGTGGTTGAGAGGTATGATGCTGAGATTGAACCCTTGAACTTGCAAGAAAAATCATACGAGTTCAGAGACCCAAGAGCCTTTTTGGAAAGTATCCCTCCCCTAAAAATGCAGAAATTCCACTGATGTTCAGTGTACAAGAAGAATATGATCTGGTTCTCAAGAGCCACCTTGAAGATGCAGTGGAAAATGCAATAACCGAAGCTGCCCAGGACGTAGTCAGCCTACCAATCATGGCAGGCCAGAGAGAAGAATGTGTACATAATGTGTTCGTGGATCCTGTGGCAGAGTACATGGAGGCCCTGATTTTCTCAAATACTCCAGCATTGATCCTTAGCATGGGCCAGATTCATTAGGAATGGTCACTACTGATGGTGACCACAGTTTTGGAGAACCACACACTGAGCACCTTGTGGTTATCTTTGATAGGCAGTCAGTGCTCATATCCTTTTTTGTTACTACTTGACTGGCTACATTGGCATTATTGTAT
Organism: Pinus albicaulis; assembly: GCA_034641835.2. Classification (NCBI taxonomy): domain Eukaryota; kingdom Viridiplantae; phylum Streptophyta; class Pinopsida; order Pinales; family Pinaceae; genus Pinus; species Pinus albicaulis. The sequence goes on from CM076576.1 coordinate 269,547,167, forward strand.
CACTTAGTACATCAGAGATTTCCAAGTAGAGTAGGGTAGGTAGGAAGTCTGAAATAAAGCTCAGCTTGTGAGTAGGTAGTTAGTTGTTTCTAATTTCTGCGAAGTCCAGCAAGCCAGACAGTCTAATCCTGGCTTGACTGTTTTTCAATTTATGTTTTTAGAATATAGAGAAGAAATCTGCTAGATAGTTTAATCCCAGCAGATGTTAGATTAGGTAGAGAAACATGTGAGACCAATAGTCTAAACTGGTCTCATGGAGTAACAAGGGTAGATTTAGAATAGGTTTATCTTCATGTTTGTAAAATTTGATGATGTAAAGGGTCTGCAAGTCCAAATTCACCCAAAAGAAAAAATGTTAGGACTATAGTCTGGGAAGGCAGTCATTTGGGAGAATATCATTGTTGATATAATGTCCTCATAATCTGTGGTAGTTGATCAAAGAAATAAAGGGATGTGCCAAGCAGCAGGCATCTGGCCTACACTAAAGATTATTCTCTGAATTCTTGACTCCTTCAAGAAGAAGCCATCCCCATGTGGAGCCACTGTATGCCCCCCTATAAATTTTTGACAAGCAAATAGGGGGCTAAAATGTTCTTGAGTCTTCAAGGAATGCATTTCCCCTAAAAACACATCATCCTTGAAGCCTCCTTATGCCCTTTCCCTTTGATAAATCCCCTCTGTTGTATCCCAGTATAAAGCCTCTCTGTTTGTGAATAAATGCACAAAGGCCTCCTTTTTCCCTTTATTTCATCCCTTCTAAACCTCTGTTTCCATTCCCATGCCTCCCCTTATAATTCCCCTATTGCCCCTATAAATCCCCCCAAAATCCCCTTTAAATTCTACCCTTACCCCTTGTTGGGCCAAATTCCCCTTTGTCCACCTTATTGTTTCCCTTCCTCGGCCTCAAAATGCATTTAAAAGGCCTCAAAACCCACTTTTAAACCTTATGATAGGGCTTAGCCCATTTTCCCATTAGCCCTAACCACTTCCCACACATGCCCGTGCACTAAGACCAAGTGCTTAAGTCTTCAACGCAAATCGCAATCGGAGAGCCGGGCGGGTGCATTCCTTTGTATCATCTCAAAAGTTCTGATGCGTTTGACTTAGCACGTCAAGTCCCCCGCTCTGTTTTCCACCGTTGATTCGTCATACAAATCGAACGGTCTGTGCAATGTCGCGAACTTTCAATCGCAACACCTCTATTTTCCCCTCCAATCAGCCCATCACAAATACTTGCAATGCGATCGATCGCAACTCCTTTCCGATCGATCGCAATCGCAGCTTCCCCCGATCGCTGCCCCCTCCGATCAATCACAAACCCTGTCTTCCAATCCCCGATCCTGCCATCTCCTGATTTCACCCTGACCGTCCATCCTCCCCACCGATTCGACATTCATCACTCCTCAAGCCTAATCGCAATCGGAAGCTATAATGTGTGTCACCCCTGTGTCCCCTCTGATTGCGATTCCCCGACCACATCTCCACCATTGATCTATCACTTAGATCTAACGGCTCAGAACGAATCACCCTCTGCCATCACCTAGTCCCACATCCGTGGCTCTGCCCCTTTGCTTTTCTGTGTGTTCCTTTGTAATTTGCCCAAACGTTAACCTTTGGGTTTTACACTGTGCATTCATTTCTCCTCCACTTTTCATTGTTTCTCCACTGTTCAGCCACCACTCCTCCGGCCTCTGCAACATTTCTCCACCACTACTCAGGTTTTGTGACAAGTTAGTTCATTGTGCAGGGGTCACAGAGAGGTCAAGTCAGCAGCCAAATGAGATATCAAAGATGGATGCTGAAGGGATTAACGCCCATAATTGAAGATCAACTATTATGATCCCGTGTCCGAAGAACCAAGGCACAGTTTGAAGAATTAAGCACACAAAGGGTCATATCCGCATTTTAATATCAGCAGAACGCATTCCTCCAGGTAGGACATTTATCTACAGCATTCCTCATACCTCCTCGAGCCCTGAAATGGTTAATTATACTAGCAAAAACTGATTTAAGACTGTCAGACAACAGTTATGGAGTATGGGGTGACCTGAAGACCTTTCATCTAGTTCACCAACTTAAGAAGGCAGTGCAGAGTTCCAGACCACCGTAAGGATTTAAAGGGCATATCAAGGGTCAATCCTGACCTGGCAGAGATCTCCAAACCAATCTACAGAGTACACACAGTGCTGCATATAGCCATTAAGCAGAATGGGCTCAGCTTCCTCCGCCATTCTATCTTAATGAGACTCATTTAATTGTTCACCTACTTCTGTTTTCCTCTTCTCCTATAAGAGATTCTCGAGAACATAATGTAAGGTTGTTGTTAGTTTGCTATTTGGCCACTGTTGTTTGGCTGATAGTTGTTGTTGGGGGATTCATTTTGAATGTTAGAAAAGTCTTGGGAGAGAGTAGCAGGGTAGTTTGTATTGTAGTAGGCTGGGAGGAGAAGGTCTGGACTGCATTAGCCATTGAGTTCAGTGTATATAACTGGTTTTGCATCAATTAATCAAAGCACATTTCACAGGATCCTGATCTATTACTATTGGTGATGTTTTCCTAACTCTGTTTATTAAATTTCCATATTGTTTCATTTTCTTCTAGGCTTGCATCAGAAAAATGGCATAGGATTTACCCTTGTTAGGTACCCTATGTCTCTGCTCTCCTTGCCTTCAATGTTTTCTACTAAAAGTGTGATCTAAGAATTGATTTCAGTCAATTTAACCAGTGTAGTGGATGTTATTGCCTGCTCTCTGATGTATGAATTGGATGATTCAGTTCTTAGATGTTCTTGTTGGGTTTAAGCTAGAAGGTTTGGGAACACTGGGGATTAGAGTTAGCCCTGTCCACTAGGATCCTTGCATGACCAGCTAGCCTTTCTAAGATCCCTTTTGTTAAACTTATCTCTGTTTTTCCCTGGAGCATGCTAAAGATGACCTGGAGTTAAATGACCTCTGGTCCAATCTACAAGCTGCCCCTTTGTCCCTCTGTGAGAGCTGCCTTTGAGTAGGTCCAAGAAGGTCTGGAGTTAAATGACCTCTAACCTGATCTATAGACTAAAATTGGGTTGCTTTCCTTCTTCCACTTTCTTCCTTAATTTTTCATTCCACCATCTAATCTAAAAGATCCTTTAGTATTAGATGACTTTTCCTCTGAAAGCTTTGGCTAGTTGTCGCATGTAATTCTCCTTTCATGACTCCATAGCCCAATGGATGGCACTTTCTTAGCTTATCCTCTTTGCTGAAACATCCTGTTGTTTTGTTACTTCCCTTTCATTTCTTTCCCAGTCCATGATCTCCTAACCAACCCAGCAACCAACCAACCAAATCATTTAAACCCCCCATTGTGCTTCATAACTAGCCTAACATCTCATTGAGCTTCAAAGACATATCATTATTTGCTCTACTTGGAGAGATCCTTCTCCGGGTCCAGGAGGGCTAGACCCTAGGGCCCCAAAGTGGTTTGATGTTGTCTTATATTTTGGTATTTCCAAATTTTCCAAAACATAGGAACCCCAACACCACCTTGTAGAACGTTCTCCTTGACATTTCATGATGTCCTTTGCTTGTCTGATTTTCCAGTGACAAAATTTCCCCCCTAATGTATGAGGTCCAGGAGGAACTGTATAGCTGAAATACATTATAGTTTTTGTTTTTTATAACCCATGTTGGGAGAGAGAGAGAGTAACTTGCATGCAGCCTAAAGTTGGAGACCCCTTAATGTGAGTAAAAGAGGGACCATGTTCTGTTGGAAACCTGCAAGAGATATCATAATACAATAAATACAAGATTCCTACAAGGTGGGAATGTCCCATGCTCGTGATGCTTTGGCTAGTTAAATCCTATCTGACAGATAGAGGTTCTGTCTGTGTCACTTATATAGTAGTGATTTTTTTATTTTGTTGATGATGACGATTGCCGATGCTATCAGTGCCATTTTTATTTGAAAATAAGCTGAATGTAGTGCCCACCTACATATAATCTTGGTATGGAATTTTTTAGAATATCATTGTATGCATGGGTGTATGACTGGGACCTTCCAGTGTATGCATTGATGAAAGAGATTGTTATAATGGCACGGGTCTTCGACGAATTCTGACAAAGTGCAATGGTTTTGAGGTACAATACCATCTTGACATGAAAGCTTTCATTGTAGTCAAATTTCAAGAGGATTGATTGCATCAATGGGAAATGATGATTCCCACAATGCCATCCAAGGATGCCTCTATTGAGGTGAGGATCCAACCAAGGTAATGATTCCTTTCTGGAAAATGGTGTTGAAGTCAACAAAAAGGAAGCCTCAACCGCCCGAGAGAAATAATGATGCACGGGACTAGAGTCTCTAATATTATAGTTTAACATAGGCATGGTAGCAAAAAATGGTTGAAAACTAATGATGGGATTTCAGTGACCCAAGTTCGGAGCTTGAAAAAAAAATTTGGTGGCAGTAATAATGATTTCTAATGAGGAAAGAACTGCAGTTGGTAGGACATCCAGGGTGGGTATGTGTTTGTTATGAATGTCATAATGGCTCTGCGTGAAAGGTGTGAAGCTATAACCAAGGGTGATTATGGATTTCTGCCATGGGAGAAAAGTGTATGGATGGGTAGGGGATGTTCTCCTAAAAAATATTTGTACAGTTACGAAAATAATATAAAATGGGTTTAGATTTAGAAACATGGAGATCGATGCCCCAAAAACATGAAAAATGATCACTCACTGATGATGTAAGGAAGGTGTTTTTGATGAGGGTGGGGGGCCTATTGGTTAGTATTGGTGTGGGGGTGGTGAAGTGGATGGAAAATATCGCAGATGGTCAATGTTGATGGAGGTATGGTAGGCCGAATGCAAGATGCGGTGGTGCATGTTCAATCTGCTTACGAAAATGGTAATTTGGGAAAGGGGTTTTATCGTGATATGGTAAAACTTGTCTTGATGCATGATGGATGGATGATCATGAATTGATTCCTAGACTAGGGTGTTATGGCCATGGCGTAATATTATTTGATGCCTGGTCTACTTGGGTGTTGGATGCCATGGAGGGGGAGGCTCTACCGACTGACGAGAATGTTTATCATGTGCAATATGGGGAGATGATAAACACGGCGGGGTGTTTGGAACCTATGGTTGATTCTTGTGGAGAAATGATGTTAGCAAATGCAAAGATTTTCTAGGGCTTTATCATGCTGAGGGAAAAATGATACCTTCTCTGGAACCTTGAGTGACTAAAGAAACAGGTGATTTTTCGTACTATATAATACCTACAACCAATACGACAAGTGAAAGATTCTTTTTCATTCAAATATACGACAAATGTGTTGAATGAAAATACAATGAGAGGGCATACCTATCAGAACTAAAAAATTATTTTTCAAAGGCATGGATGTTTGAAGCCTCCTTTAGGTGTTATGAGGTGTTGATCACTGTGTTTCTTTTGGTTTCACAATCGGGCTTTCTAAGCTCCCATTATGGTCACTCAAACAATTTTAAAAGGGTAATATATAGGTCAATATGGCCCATTTTAGTTAATTTGTGTCATTTGATATTTTTGAGGTCAGAGCTTGACGTCAAGCCTTTCTTGCTAGTAAGGTCAGCCTCTGTACCAAGGATTCGTGCCATTAGTTCTAGGTAGGCCCTTGAACATCCAACATTTTATTTTTTTTTCAATTTTACTATTGGGGGGTCCGTACAAATTAGGTTTTTATGGACCCCTTCTTGTTTTTGGCCTTGGTCGCGTAGGTGATCAAGGTACAAGCGCAGAAACCTCCGTGGAAATTTGATGATTTCCATGGGTATTTGGTGCCTATTGGTGATTTTTCACGTGGCTTCCACGTCCGTATAAGATACAGATGCATGGTTAGCGCACCTATCTGAGGAATAGGCGCGTTGAAAAGGCTAGGTTGTTTTTTGAAAAAAAAATGAAAATTTTGAGTTTTGATGTCACTGATGTGTGTCTTTTTGGTGACAGGATGTTGTGGAGAGAGAGAGACTAGCCGGATCTTCGTATGGTTGTGGCACATGATACCAATGCTAGCATGAAACTAGATCACTAGGGTCTCCTCAAGTTCCTTGAGAATGACCTCCTGAGGTTGCATGATCGCCTGCTGCACTAGTTGGTCCATTGTTGGAACAGGGGTGAAAAGTGATGGTGTTGCAAGGACATGTCATTCCTATCTGTCCGGAGATGAATATATATTTTGTCATTGATTTTTTTCCTCACGGTGAGGTACTCCCCCATCCACTCCCACTAAGGAGGGTGGGTCTCCTCCATTGGTCAGAGCATCATTGTGGCTAGGCGCCCCTTTCGGATAGGTGCATTCTCATATATTCAGTGACGACCTGGATGAGTGATGTGCTTTCACTATGATCATGTGATTGACTGGGTCATTGTCGCTGCATAGGGCGTTGGGACATCATATTAGTGTTTTGCGTAGTCTTCGGGCCAGACATTTCTTTGAATTTTCCCATCATTATTATGATGATATGGTGTCGCAGCTGGCAAAGTTCCGAGGAGGATCTAAGCTATTCACATATGATAGCATCCTTTGTAGCATTTTGTTTGAGAGGGTGGTACTACTGTGACCCATGGTACTAGTTCCTATGGGGTTTCATTGGGACCCTCGTATGAGGTGATGGGCAATAATGATGCCTCGAGGTGGGGAAGGAGAGGTGAGTCGCTATTCAAATGCGACCACAGAGGACTGGTTCAAGGTGAACCCTCATATGTTCCTCGAATATCCATACTCTAGGATGGAATTTCTGGGAGATCCAGATATGGGTATTCCTGTCAGTTACGTATGGGGACCAGCAGGTATGATTTTATGTTTTTCTGCATTTGTTGATTATTTATGATGTGTACATTTAGATGTGTATTGTGGTGACATTGACACTATATTTATTACTATTGCATATGGTGGAGCAGTTGGATGACCTACTGCTCGGTTGGTGGGACACCAACCCATTCGGAGGGTTCTAGGAGGTGGAGCTCAGCCCCAGGCTGGGGTTCAGGGTGGTGATTCAGGGAAGCTTCAGGGTGATGATGGTGATGGCCCTTCCACTGAGGGTAGCTCCTCGGCTGTTGCAAAGTGTGCTATGGCTATCGCTCGTGCTGAGGCAGCCGAGGCATGACTGGCAGAGATGACGGAGCACTTAGCTGCATCTAAGCTCTGATCCAATGATCTAGCAGATGCTTGGGGTCGATTGGAAAGACTGACCCATGATATGTCAACATGGGGTTTCTTCGATGATCTGGATGATGCCTGGCTGGAGACATTGCTGGGCTGGGAGAGGGGCTATCATTTAACTTTGCATCGTGTGGCACTTTTTGTTTTGGCTGCTGCCCCAGTGTTGGCACCGGGCACAATTGGGGGTCCATATGGCCTATCTGGTGGGGCTTAGCTCTATAGAGCCTTTGTATTCAGGTAAATCACCCATTATGAGGATGCTTCCCTTATTTTTGATGAAATGTGTATATATATTTTTTGGCTGATGTGTAGGTCAGAGACATGACTTGTTTTCTGTACTCACACATATTGTTTGGTATATATGCGAGATGTATTTTTTGCAGATATTGCTGATATCTATTATGGTTATATTATTTGATGGATGTTGTCTATCATTGATGGAGATCCATATTTTTTATGCTTTTAGTTTTATGTATGATCATTTATATGAGATGCATTCCAGTCTAGGATGTGGTTATCTATGCAATATGTTGTCTTGTTTTTATTTCTTAGTACATGTGTGAATGTAATATGATCAAATTGACAACTTAATATTTTTTAACATAAATATTTTCTAAAGAGTTGTGAATCTTGGACTTCAAATTCTTGGTTTAACTGTGAAGCCACTAACTAGGAATCAAGGAAGATATGCAGGTGGCAGATTCCTTGGTTGAAATTATTTCTCATGAGCCCAATGACCACGTCATATTCTGCCTAATTGTTGGTAGCTGATCTGATGCATACTCCGTTGGTGAAGAATGGAGATCGGTCAAGATAGTAGATGACCCGGGCAGCTGCTGTTCAATTTTGAGACCATCGCGAAGGTCCATTAGTGCATCTGAAGTAATGGTTGGAGGGACAATCCATCTATGACACCAGAGCACTTTTTAGAACAAGTTTTTGATGTTTGTGATAAAAAAAAACAAATTTTTCTATATGCATTTTATCTCTAGGGTTGAAGCCTCCTGACCATTATGGGTAAAAATTCTTGAGGTAGAGCCCATTGACGGGGTTTCTTAGGCACGTTCCATCGAGCTTTGAAAATATGTATTCCCCCTTGAGGAGGAAATGATTTATGACATAGGGACCTTTCCACAGGGTTTCAAACTTCCCGGGCCATAGGGCTTCTTTTGCAACATCGTAGCGAAGGAATGACTCTCCCCCAATAAATGATCAAGCATTGATGTTGCAATCGAAGGATTCTTTCAGCTGATATTTATGGGCCTTATTGTGTTGGAGTGACTGTCGTCAAATTTTGTCAAAGATTTCTAGTTGCACCAAGCGTTGCTCTAGAGGTTGGGTGTCATCAAGGATTTTGATGGCAGCGTGTAAGTTCAGGATTTCATGTTCTATGGGAATCACGGCTTCGACCCTATACACCAAGTGGAAGGGTGTGAACCCTGTTGATGTTTTCATTGTTGTGCGGTATGCCCACAAGGCAGACAAATCATGTGGTGCTAGTTTGTCTTGTGGTTATTCACCATGTGCTATAACATCGTCTTGAGCACTTTTTTCACAAATTCTACTTGTATGTTGGATTGGGGGAAGTATGGTGAAGAGAATTCATGTTTGAATCTGAGCTGATGAGATAGCTCTTGGAAAATCTTGTTTTCAAAGTGTTTTCCATGGTTAGAGACTAACTCTTTTGGTACACAAAACCAAGCGATGATGTGGTTGAATAGAAATTGTGTAGTAGTTTCTATCGTGTTGTTGTATGTGGGCATGGCCTCTTCCCATTTGCTGAAATAGTCGATGGCCACAATAATGTATTTGTGGTTTGCGGACAACGTCGGGTTGCAAGTCATGAAGCCGATCCCCCATTTTAGAAGGGACCAACTACTATGAACAAGTGCACGGGAGTGGGTGATGCTCTTGCCTTGTGAGCGAAGCATTGACATTTATCGCACCTTTTGACTATTGAGATGGAGTCACGGAATAAGGTGGGCCAAAAACATCCTACTTGTAGAACGTTTTGGGCGGTATCCATTCTAGAGAGGTGGGAACAACAAGCTCTTCTGTGACAGTCATTAAGGGCTTGCTCAACTTGGTCATGAGTGAGGCATCGATGTAAAATGGTGTCGATGCCCCGCTGATAAAGTACATCTCCCTTGAGGAGGTATCAGGTGGCTTGGTGGCGTATGCGCCTGCAAGATTCACTAGTGAGCTTTGGTTTGAAATTTTGGGTTCATAGGAATAAGAGAATATCTCTGTACCAAGGGTCATCGGTCGTCACTCGGAAGAGATGTTCGTCTGGTAGTGAATCGTTGATTGGAGATCCTTTGGTATGACTATGGAGGTTAGCGATGAACTCAGCTAAAATTAAAGCCTTCTTGATTTTGGGGGAGCTAATTTGTATGTCGAACTCTTTTAGTATAACTATCCAGTGAGAGTATTTATGGTTCATGAAATGACTGGTGAGCAAATATCTCATGGGATTGATATCTACGACGATTGTTGTAGTCCTTAAGATAATGTAGTAGCGAAGTTTTTGGAATGCATGTATTAATGCTAGGGGAATCTTCTCTACGGGCTCATACCTTAACACGGGCCTTGATAAGTTTTTATTAACATAATAAATTATTTTTCTTAACCATCGGGGCCCTCCTTGATTAACACCCCAGTCAAAGTGGTTTCTAACGCTGATAGATACAGGGTGTAATCTTTTTCATAGTTTAGTGGACTGATCAATGGTGCTGAAGATAATGTGTCTTTCAACGCCTCAAATTATTGTTGGGCTTGATCATCCCATTTGAATGGCCCTATCCTAACAGAGGAGGCATATGAATCACTGAGCGCAAGTGGCATATTCTAGGATGAAGCATCTTAGAAAATTGGCCTTTCCCTGCAAGATTTGGATTTTCTTGAGGGTTCGAGGTGGTGGTATATATTTGATATCTTGGACCTTAAGGGGGTCCACTCTAATCCCTTTTTGGGACATAATAAAACCTAGAATTAGTCCTGCAATGACACAGAAGACACACTTGAGAGGATTCAAGCATAGGTTGTATTGCCGGCATCGTTGGAATACCAGCCGTCGTTCCTCGAGATGATGAGGTCACTTTTTGGATTGAACAATGAGATTCTCCAAGTAGGCGAGGATAAGGTGTTCCAAGTAATGAAATATATAATTCATGGCCCACTAGAAAGTGGCTCCAACATTTTTAAGATCAAATGGCATAACCTGATATGCTAACGTGCCCCATGGGGTGGTGAATATGCTCTTGTACCATTCGATGTGTCGTATTTGGATTTTATTATACCTAGAGAAACCATCCATAAAGGAGAGGTCCTTTTGTTTGATCCAATTTTAGAATTGTTAAAATTGTATCGAAATTACTCAAACGACCAAGACGGTTATTTGAAATTTGGTAATTGTTGATTATGTAATAATTCAGGTATTGATCAATATGATCATTAAATTTTTGAAGTAAAAATGTGTGACATTGATCGACATCAACTTTAGATGCGACTCCAGCATATGTTACAAAGCACCATTCAAAGACATCTACAAATCGACCTACGACAAAAACAACAAAATTTGTTATAAGACTTATGTAATAAAAATTTTCTAAGTCTTTATGTAAAGGTCAAAAATGTCTACAATCCACTTTTGTAAACCTTAATGGACAAAACAGATCCTAAGGTAAAAAGGACTTCATTTAAAATCCTAATTCCTAAGTTTAAGTCCTGAAGATTAGTGCTAAGTGTCGAAGGAAAACACGCTTTGTAAAAGCCTAAATCTACTCCTAGGGAAAAATGTTAAATTCAAGTCCTATTCCTAAGATTTCTAAACTTATGGACTTAAAGTCCCTAGCAAAAAACTTATGTGGTGTAAAACCTTTAGGTTCAAATCCTAGCGCAAATTAAAATCCTAAAACCTTACCATAAACTTTATTACAAATTTCAGTCTATAAAGGTTCGGAAGTGGGTTTTAATACCATGGCATAAACATTATCAAAGGTTATTTTAAAATTATGTCAAACCTTTTTAAACCAAGGTTTGATGTAATGTTCAAAATCCTTATAACGAGTATTAAAGTCGGTTTTTATTAAACCTATGTCAAAGCACATTATGTAATGGGTTTGAAAGTTCAAATGTCAATTTTTCATAAACCTTAATGTAAAGGTTTGATGTTGATAAACCTTATTCAAAGATTGGACTATGGGCATATACAAAGGCTCGGGATATGTTTTAAAACATTGTAAATACACCCACAGAGTTATCCAGACCGCGGGTTTTAGAACCGTGTCGGAGATAAGTCTTGTGACGAGAACAATGGAAGACCACAACGGAAGTTGTAAAACCGCATGGCAATTCTGACCGCATCAGTTACAACATGTGACAGGTTGTTAACCCGCGGTGGAACATAAGTTGGTTTGTGTGGACAGTTGTCACGATACAAAACCGCCATAGTTTAGACCACCGAGATAACACCTTAACTGTCAGGATTCGACCACAAATGTAGCCACTGGACTGTTCACATGTAGGTGCCAGAGATCACTAACTCTGTATGATTAGCCTAACTGTCGGGCAGATATTTATATTATAGAGTCTAATGTTGGAATTTGAATTTAAATATAGCACTATGGTTTAGGTTTTTATCCTATGTATGGAATGAATGAAGCTTGATTTGAAGCCTCATCACCAAACAATCTCCAACAAAATTCTAAATGCAGCAAACAGAAGTTCGAAGATCAAGCCAACATGATGATTTCTATGTGGGCTTTCAAAGTGAATTAAGCATGAAGCTTAAAGACCTAATTAAGAAGGTTCATGAATTAAGTTAAATTAAATGACCTTGTAATCTTAACCAAAAGCTTAATTTGGTTTATTGAAGATTGAGGGAACAATTTTTTCCATGAATTTATGTGCTCCTATTTTATAAAAGAAAGTATTTTTCTTTGAAAAGAGGGAACTTTTTGAAGAGAGTGTTGATAACTTTTTGAAGAGAGGACTATTGAGAGTGAAATCTCAAGAGAGGAGAGTTTTCCCTACTTCGGGAGGAAGTAGGCCCTCTTAAGAAGATAGATGAAGTAATTGGTGGAGAGTTTTTCATTGCAGGTTTTTGAAGGAGCAAAGTAATCCTACTTGCATAAAGACATCATCAAAGTACATTTTTAATCGACGAGATCAACTTTGACATTCTAAAACTCTTTCAGCCACAAAGCTGTCGAAGGTCCATAAAGCTTCAGTCCACAGTTTTTTTTAGTGTGCGAATCATCCATGTCTTTTCTTATGTGTTGAAAGAAAAGAGTTGTATCAATTATCCTATTCAAGGGAGGGTCCATATCTGCAACATCAGTAGTGCAATTGATGATTCCTTGTAACATATTTCTCTCGGCTTAAAGAATACAACTGACGCACAATTCTGAGGCGGACTCGGAGACGTAGTCCAGGTGGGACAAACTCCATCACAAACTTCTTTGTCTTATGGTATGACTTGTGTGATTGATGTGAAATTGTTCAATCTAAACATACATAGATTATTTCATGCCTAAACAGTTAATGCACCTAATAACTGTTCAGTAATACTACCAATCACATGTTGTACAAGGACTAGGAAAGATGTTGGTTAAAATTATGCATTTTAATAACCTGAATGTTAATCATTTTAAAGTTCTATAGAAAGATTCTGTAGAGGGCTAGGTAGCCTCTAGATCTCATCTTTTCTTTAAGGTTGACATATCCAGTAAATGCCCCCACAGTCAATCTCTGAAATAGATCTAAGTAACTTAGGTTGTTTTCCAGATCAGTGTCCCATGCAAGAATCGATAACTTGTTCAACGAATGGGGTAGGGTAATTATCCTTTGGACATGCTTTGTTCAAATTACAAAAATCGGTACAGAAATGAATGGTGCCTTATTTTTTCATGACAAGAATAGGGTTGGAAACCCATGATGTGTAATAAATGGGGTAGAGAAACCCATCTTTGTGAAGCTTATCAATTTCTTATTTAATTTCTTCTTCCTTGGATGGGTGCAGTTGACGATGTTTCTGGCATACTAGTGGTACAATAGGACAAGTGTCAATGTGGTGCTCTACTATAGTGGGACTAATCCCTGAAATTTTCAAGTAGTCCCATGTGAAGATATCTCATTACTCTTGCAATAAATGTGTGTAAGAGGTTACTTCTTCTAGGGAACATGTTTCCCCTAGTGATATTTCTTCAAATTTTCATGATTTCGAGAGATATTCACCTTGACGATAGGAGAAATGTTTGACATGTTCCCTTCTTCGAATGCATCAGGAACCGAAATGGGATTTTTGAACCAATGGACTTTCCTATATGGAAGGAAATCTTTTGATTCGATTGCATAAATCGCTTGGGTTCTTAGATTGTTAGGACCGAATGTTTTTCAGGAAGAAAAAATGAGCAATGATGCATTGCATCCCACAGATAATCGGGTTCTCTCATGGCCTCAAGAATATCCTCATATGAGTGGAATAGGGATCCTAAGGGTGATTGAGTCTATGCAAGGACGTGAGAAGGTGGTTCTATCCTAACTATAATATTCCCAAATGGAAAAAGCCAGAATATAATGCATAAACATTGAAATAACAACATATAACATCACATCAATAATGGAGACCAATATGGAGCTTCTTTATTAATCATAACATCAGCAAATAATACAATATAATGAGGCACAAATAATACAACACAAGCCCACAAGCCTCCAATGACTAAATCCCCTCAATAATGAGGTGTTCTTGCTATACCAGAATGTTGGAACACTGCTACAACACAGTCATAAGAGAAATACTAAAAAAAATGAACATACAAAAGATTTAATGGCTGATATATGCCTCAAGAGATAATATTCAATGAAGATAAAGGCTCTATACAACCTCCAACAAATAACCCAAGAGGGTTGTTAGAAATACAACAAAGTACAAGATGTGAACCAAAGACCTAGGGCTGAAGATTCACTGCAACTACACAACTAGAAAGATGTGGCTGATCTGATGTAGCAAAGAATGTAGCCTCCTCCAACAGACTCTCTAGATGAAAGGTTGATCCCTCCACTAGAAAACCTTATCCCCAAATGGTGTACTGAAACCACTGCTGCAACTCCTCCCTAAAAAACGTAGCCCTAGGCAGAAACTACGTTGTAGGGGAAAATGATAGTGTGGCCAAGTGCCAAATGCTGCAATAAGGCTGAAGGGACTTCCTTACTATTCTCCCAATGGAAGGAAACCTTCCTCCACTAAAATCTAGATTAGAAATCACCCAAATATATTCTCCACTATTGCAACCTATGAAAAAGCACAACCCTCTGCAGAAAATGTGTTGTAGATGTAAGATGGAGCATGGCATCATCCAAAAATATGGAAATGTAGTGAAATCACTTCTCCTGAGTAGGAACTTGAAGTCCCCATAGGATGAAGGTGTGATTCCCGCTCGGGAACACCCTGTGCTAAATAGCACTGCAGTCTTATCTAAACAGTTGAAGAGAGAAAAAAAGTCTTAACAGAACATATGAAAATAATAATCTAAAACATATCCTATATGGCTTCCATCCCCTTCCTTATATAAGTGATGAGCTTCCTCAATGTTGGCCCCACTCATTAAATCCACTACTCCCCTGCATGGAGTCTCCCTCCAAAACTATGTTGTCCCATAATGAATGTCCACTCCTCCATGACATCGCTGTTGATTTGGTCAAAGTTGACCTAGACTACATGCACCAGCCCCTTTTCACACATAACGGTGCTCAATTAGGCTACTAAAATGATCTCCTTTCACATTAGGAGTGATTTTATTCATACTAAGGAGATTTATGGGTCTCCATACCCTCTTATTCATCAAATTAAGAAACAAAAAAAAAAAAAAATATTCCAACTACCTTGTAGCTAATTGGGAATATTACAATCCCCCCTCCCAAATGTTGCTTGTCCTCGAGAAATTGTAAAGGTGAGTGTTGCAAATATTCTCCTCCTTCCTTGGTGACACCTCCATGTGATAAGCTCTGCTCATATACCAAGTGTCTCCCAATCAATCCCTCCATGAAATGCTCCTCCCAAGTACTCATGAGATGCAAATGACTCATCTCATAAGGAAGCAAAAGATCCAATGTAGCAATCATGGTTTGCCCAATGATCTCCTTGAAACATGAAGCATAAGAAACATGGAGTATCTCTCTCCCATTGGGCATGTTCAACCCTTGCATCCTTCCTCCATTCATTCCCATAATAAGAATAAGGACATCATCAATGTATGGGATCAAAACCGAGGACACATAAGCTACCATATGCAATAATGGAGGTGGATCATAGTCCCACATGTGGAACCAGCACGTTATATCTCATGATTGCCTCAGATCATGATATAATAAGTGGTTTCCCCACCACTTACTTTCTTCCATAGTCTTCTCACATGCTTTGAGAATGTGAGTGATGTTTGGTGCCTTTGGTGCACACCCGGAATGATATGTCATATCCCTATATCCTCCTAGGGAGTGGCCATGATCAACAATATTTATGGCCCCAAGTTGACCATGAAGTTTATAAGGAAGAATTCTCCCACTTGGAGAAATGGCCTGCACATATATGGTAAAGGAATGAAAATATTCATCAAGTAAATCATTTTGCATAAAAACATGATCCTTACCATATGCTTTGCTCACACCAATGGATTGGCTCATACATACATCCCCTCTCATTCCCAAAGAGGAAATAGGTGGTTGTGATAACTCCATAAAAGAGTTATGTATCTCCTCCATCTCCACATGATCCATGCATCTACTCAATTTTTGATATATCTCCACTCCAATGCCTTCCCAGGTATATCCCTTCATGATGGTATGGTATGCTCTCATGGAATAAGTGTGGCTGAAGAGAAAATCCTCATGTGCTGCTTGTAGTAACTTCTCCTTGAGCTTGGATGCTCTAGATAATAAGATCCAACTATGATAGTGGATGACCCCATATTTTATTGAATAGCCCTCTCTAGTAGTTGGTCATCAAGTATCATGCAAGTAAAAAGATCCTTTGAATAATCCACCAACAACTCATATTTCCAATATGGACCTATCATCCATAGGGACAATGATGATGATCTGTCATGTATAACATCTTTCATGTGGCTTCCCTCCTCTTTGACATCTCCGATGCCAAAGTCACATACTGGGATGCTACTATCCTCCCTCTGCTGCTCCTTTCTCAGCGCAAGATGTGAGGTGAGAGTGGGTGTGATGATGTTGGGAGAATGTCTCCCTCCTCCTTAAGTCTACCCAAGACTCTCAGCATTGTACAATAACCTCCCAATGTTCCCACTCCTCCTATATCTATGAGTGGTGCAACATGTTGTCAAACATTTCTCACCAATTTCTAATCAGGTTGCCTCGTGGGTGGATTTCCACAAAACAATAATGTCTCATGGGCCAAAGTCATATGCATAATAGATGGGAATGTTAGGTCCTTGCTTCCACTACAAAAATCCATCTTTGTTTTCTATGCGGAAGTTTTTTGTAAGGGATATGTGTGCATGCCTTTAATCCTCTAATTTTTGCCACTTTTCCTATCCACCCATTCCATCTACAAAGTCTCCTAATCTATGGTTGTATCCGAAGCCTGTGCACCAATGTTTTTCTATTGGAAGCCAGCCAGTGAACGTTGTTGTTTGGGGCATTACAAAAAAAGGTAAGTCTAAGGTTGGTAGTGAAAGAGGTGGGTGTTTTGTAAGACTTTCCAATGTAATCAACCACTGCACACCCAATATCACATTGGTGTCAGGTATGTAAAGCACAAAGAAGTGATGAGTCAATGTATATGTCCCCATGGTGACAGATAAAGATGGAACATAATGCATGCACTGGATAGTTCAAGCTCTTGGGACCAAAACAGAAAATCCCTCAAAATCATCAGTGGGTATTGCCCTCCTTTGTACTAGCTAGGCATAAATAAAGTTGTGGGTAGCCCCACTGTAAATCAAAGTTGAAACCTTCTCATCCAAAATGGAACCTTAAACCCTCAAGGTCAAGTACTTGGGTACTCCTCTCAATGATGCAAGGTCCCCTCTAATTGGAGCAAATGATCCATTCCCATCTCTTGGTGGTGGTAGGATGCTCTCCTTCTATCCCATCACTGTGACCTCCTTCTGGTTCTTCTTCTTCATCCTCCTCATCATCTGAAAAAACCTCTATATAGTGCACCTTTCCTATTGCACATCTATGTCCGAGTTCCCATGATTCTTGGCATGTGAAGCAAAGCTTCCTTCTCCTCAAGTCTCTTCGTACATCATCAATAAGAGGTACTTTGTTTTGGCTCTATTTTCAAAAAGGAGCCTCCTCATCTTTTCCCTTTGATGGAAAAGTGGGCTTTTGTTGAGATGTTGCCTTTGCTTTTGGCGAGGCATCTTGTATATCTCTAGCCCTTTCAATGGAATATTGAAGGATAGTGGGTTTGGTATATTTAACCAACCCATGAAGAAGTTCTGCTAGCCCATCAATGAACACATAGACCCTCCTTGCTGCAGATAAATCAGGAACCATGACATAAAGTTTTGGAAATTCAAAAATATAAGTTTTTGGATTACCAGATTGTTTGAGATTAGCTAGCCCCATGAAAGGTGCCTTCAGATCTCTTCGATCAAACCTCTCCACCAACCTCCTTGTGAACTCTGAATATGAAGTCACAATGGCATGACCTAATGTAGAAAGACCATGAAACCACCAATCATATTCTTCACCCTCAAGGTGCAGCGCTGCTATTTTGATGGCCTCCATCTCTGGTACTTGGTTTAGCTAGAAGTAGATTTCTAGCTTCTCTACCCATGATTTGGTAATGCATTTATATGACCCATCAAAGTTGGGTAAGAAAAATCTGCCCATAGTTTGGTGTAGATCATGATTCTGTATGAATCCTCCACCTTTATTGTGATGTCAGGGTCTCCTATTGTCCTTGATATGATAGAATTCTTAAAAACTCAAATGATCCTTTAATCTCTAATATTGAGACCCATACTCTAGAAAATAGTCTTCAAGATTTTCTCATTCTTGAAACCCTCCATTTTCCACTGCTAAAAATGTAGGCATTGTATAGTGTTGGGAAACCTGCTGCTTCACTGTTTGATCACTTCAGTGAAGAGAAATGCCAGAGCCTTCACCATGTAGAAATCCTTTAGGGGATTCTTTGTGTCTATCCATCCTCACATCCTTTATTTCTCTTGCAATTTCTTGCATAGTTCGAAGAATATGCTTAGGAAACTCCTTCTCCTCATCTCCTCCTGATGAAGGGGTTTTACCCTTGTCTTCTCTATCATCTGTATAATCATATCTCTAGTTTCTTATGAAATACTTCTTCTCTCTATCTGTGAGAGGATCTCCTTCTTCTGATGACATATTGGCTTAAGATGCACAGGCTTAGCCAAGATTATGCTCTAATACCACTGTAATATTCCCAAATGATAAAAGCAGGAATATAGTGCATAAACATGGAAATAACATTGTATAACATCACATCAGTAATGGATACCAATATGGAGATTCTTTATTAATCACAACAGTAACAAATAATACAATATAATGAGGCACTAATAATACAACACAAGCCCACAAGCCTCAAATGAGTAAATCCCCTCAATAATGAGGTGTTTCTACTATACCAAAATATCGGAAGACTGCTACAACGAACGAACATACAAAAGATGTAATGGCTGATATGTGCCTCAAGAGATAATATACAATTAAGATCAAGGCTCTATAGAACCTCCAACAAAGAACCCAAGAGGGTTTTTAGAAATACACCAAAATACAAGATGTGAACCAAAGCCCTAGGGCTAAAGATTCACTGCAACTACACAGTTGGAAAGATGTGGATGATATGATGTAGCAAAGAATGTAGCCTCCTCCAATAGAATCTCCAGATGAAAGCTTGATCCGTCCACTAGAAAACCTTCTCCCCAAATGGTGTACTGAAACCACCCCTGCAATTCCTCCCTAAAATAATACAATCCAAGACAGAAATTGCATTGTAGGGGAAAATGATAGTGTGTCCTGGTGCTAAATGCTACAATAAGGCTCAAGGGACTTCCTTAATAGCATCCCAATGGAAGGAAACCTTTCTCCACTGAAACCTAGATCATAAAGCACCCAAATGTATTCTCCACTACTGCAACCTACAACACAACACAACCCTCTGCAGAAACTTCACTGTAGATGAAATATGGAGCTTGGCCTGATGCCAAAATGTGGAAATGTAGTGAAATCACTTCTCCTGAGTAGGAACTCAAAGTCCCCCAAGGATGAAGGTGGCATTCACGCTTAGGAACACCCTGTGCTAAATAGCACTATAGTCTTAGCTAAACAACTGAAGAGAGAAAACAAGTCTTAATAGACCATATCAAAATAATAATCTAAAACATATCCTCTATGGTTACCATCCCCTTCCTTATATAAGTGGTGAGATTCCTCACCCTTGTCCCCACTCATTAAAGCCACTACTCCCATGCATGGAGTCTCCCTCCAAAACTGCATTGTCCCATAACGAATGTCCACTCCTCCATGACAACGCTATTGATTTGGTCAAAGTTGACCCAATCTACATGCTCTAGCCCATTTTCACACATAAGGGTGCTCAATTAAGCTACTAAAATGATCTCCTTTCACGTTAGGAGTGCTTTTATTCCTACTAAGGATATCTACTGGTCTCCATACCCTCTTATTCATCAAATTAAGAAGAAAAAACAAAAATCAATTTTCCAACTAGCTTGTAGCTAATTGGGGATATTACACTAAAAAAGTTGGTCAACAAACATGATGTTGGTGGAGCCAGACGTGGTCGAAATGGTGCAGATAGATTTTGTTTTCACCATCGTTGGCACAACTACTTTCGTAGTTGCAAATAACTTGACACCTATGACTGATGAGAAAACAACATGCATCATGGTTCCGAAACATGACGTTATGAATCATATATGATGTATCATGTCATCAGTGTTTGGTGGGGGAGTAATTTCCATCGTGGCAGCTTGCATGAGAGCAAGTCAAGGTTCGTCATGAGGCATACCAAAGTACTTGCACTTTCCTCGATTTGGAAATTGTGCTTGGTGTCGAGGCACCTAAATGTTTCCATTAAGGGGAATGCCTCTATTTCGTGGTTATGGCCAGTGAAAATGGCGCATGGTACCACGATTCCTATCGAGTAGATGGTTTGAGAACCAACACTACTCTTCGCCCTTGAAGCGCACACTCAGAAGGGATCAGGCATAGGGGAAATATTTTATTGTTGCCATCTTCAAGTTTTTTTTTTTGGAGGTCCAGCTCCTTTGGGGGTGCTAAGACTCAACACTTCTCTTGCCGCTCTTAGCCTTGGTAGGTGCTCACAGTTCATTGTAAGGTGAGAACGTGAGCAGACCCTGCAATAGCAGTGTGTGATCTTCTCTTAATTAGAGAGATGCTTCTGTGGGATAGGGGAGACCATGTGAAAGATGTTCATGAGGTGCTTCAGTTCTTTACACTGATTGACCTAGTTGTCAATTTTTCACATAGCCCGAATGTCACCCTAGACAGGACATGGGTCTTGTTAGGCTGGTGCATATTTTTGACTTGCCCAATGCTTTGGTATTGATATGGGGCAGGCTGCCTAGGGGCAGTCTGCCTTACATTAGGTTCTCTAAACTTAGGTCTGACTATATCGTGATGGTGCATTTCTAATGAGTGTATGATGTTGATTAATGGGCGCACTCAAGGGATATAAGTACAATGTTCAACATGATGGTTTCCCTAACATAATAGACACAAATGTCTTTCTTAGGTATTCCCTTCCATCAGATCTAGCAAGGCATTTGGATACCATCTGCATATCGATTCTAGGTCTGGTAATTTGGTGACCAAGTGGTTACATGCATTCTGTAACACACAGGTTGGTCTTCTCCATGGAGGGTGGTTGGGGGTGACTATATGCCCCCCAACTGACCACTTTTTCCTTGACATAAAGAGAATGGACCTGCTTGTCACCTCCTTTTGCGTTTTGGAGCTCTCCATGGATTTTCTATCTGAGTCGTCTTCTAGGGAAAGGAAAATTATGGTCATGTGTAAATTGGTTAATGCAAAAAGAAATCGAGGGATGTAATGGAAATGACATAATGGGTGATTGCCACCACATATATGACATGAATGTTGGATTGCTAGAAGGTTGATATGGTATACTGGGTTAACCGAATAACATAATTGAAATAGTTCCAAGGCTGCACATTCGGTGATGAAATCATCGTGTTTGTCACATATGTTGGGAAAAATACTGAGAGGGGGGGGGGGTGAATCAGTATTTACAGCATATTCAAAACTTTTTACTTTTTCACTCTTTAAAACCCATACGCTACTTTCCTTTAGTAAACCCGCGTATATACACGGATATCCTTCATGCAACTCGCGTATTAGCAGAGATCTAAATATGCAGATATTTATTAACTTAGTTCTTTGCGCTATTCAATCATCTGATGTTAAGTTAACAGTAAACATGTGTAGTAACAATAGAATAAACCATCACACAAAGCATCACACATGAACACCAGGATTTTTTAGGTGGAAACCCAAGTCGGGAGAAAACCACCGCTGCAGTTGCTCAGCCTTCAATATTTTATTATAGAGAAAACATCTTATAACATATGTGCTGGTGCAGACTCCTACCAGCACGCAGGCACCCACCTGCGCTCGTTTACCAGCCTCTCCTGGAAGGGAGCTCCAACCCCCTGACTCGTTTACTAGCCTCTCCTGGAAGGGAGCTACGACCCCCTGCTCTCGTTTACCAGCCTCACCTGGAAGGGAGCTACAACCCCCTGACTGAAGGCTACAACCCTCAGCACCAATATGGACCATGTTTCATCAATTTTCACACTGGATCCAAATCTTCCTTTAGGACACCACTTGCAGGCCACGTTTCATCATATTTTCAGACTGGACCCACTCCATACTTTTAAGCACAGTCAACCATGAAACAGATACATATAACTCACTGACAGATATCAGTAAACCAGCAGAACAGATCAGACATTTCTTACCACAGACTTCAGCAAACCCTAGTTTGCATACGTGGTTTCCTTTCACTGATGTCGCGTATATACGCGCTTTCGTTCACACAAACCAGCGTATACTTCTGTACATATTATAGATCCAATTTCATTGCGCATACGCGTTTTCTCTTCAGCGAAGCCGCGTATATACGCGCTTCCTCTTCGGCGAACTAGCGTATGGATCTCCAACCATTACAGAGCTACATACTTCTTCAGATCAGATATTCAGTTCAGATTCAACCCTTTACTTCAGACATATGTTTGCCTCATCACAGATCTAATCACTCCATTAACAGATCTAGCAAATACAGATACATTTTAGATCTAGATATCCCGCTTCATCATTTCTTCATAGATGCATCATAGATTCAGATCTATCATCAAACCTTTACCCTTTCCATACAGATATACTTCACAGAGAAGTATTCATTCAAGCTCAGACATCTTGCTCCCACACTCATGATTTGCACAATGAATTTCTTCTCTTTATATAGGTTTACCCTTTTTTCAATACCATGAGCCCCTTTTTCAATACCATGAGCCAAAACAATACCATGAGCCCAAAACTACATTACTTCCGATGGTATTCCTGGACGGGGTCATTTAGACAAATCATTACCCAATACAATGGGTCAATACCATGGTGGTTACCCCTGGTTTTGCACTTTATGAGCGCTTTTGCCCATACGCGATTTGGCATGTTGTTTCCCGCGTGCATACACGACTTCCCCTAGACAGATCCGTGTATGCCTTGAGACATACTCTTTTCACCATAGATTTAGCACATGCTGAATTCCTTTCTTCATTGCCTTCTGTACTCACTGTAGATACATCATATTTACTTCATCAAGAACATATTCTATCAAGCACAAACTTCATCAAGTAAGTTTCCATCATCTTTATTAAGTGGGTTGCCATTCAAGGACAACACTCAGCATCATATCATTTCACATCAGATTTACATCATTAACCAAGTCCATCAGGTCAAGAATAACTTCATCAGGTGGTTTTCCATCAAGGACAACACATGTCAACAATCTCATGTCTTCATCTTCATTCAGTGGGTTGCCATCAAGGACAACACTCTGCATCATATTGCCAACAATCTCCCCCTTTGGACTTGATGGCAACCACGATGGTGTTTGGTTACCACAACAGATAGGTAAATTAAGAATACAATGACACCATGGCACATGCCCCATTGTGCCCCATTTTTGACACCATTCTTTCTCTTCATTCAAACACCATGTCACTCTCCCCCTTTGACATCAAGGGCAAAGGGCGGATCAAAACCAACATACTCTCCCCTTTTTCTCCTCATGTAGAAGAAGCGTTCTGCAGATCTGATGTATACTGAAGTGACCAAGCTCCCCCTGAGTTCATGCTGAAGCTTCAAACATATTTCTCAATAAAGTATATGACTTTATGAACTTCCTATCACCAAAGACTCATACTTACATCAAATATCCAACCAAGTGGATTTACATATGAGACTCAAGTACCCAACCAAGTGGGTTTACACAATTCAACTCAGCTACCCAACCAAGTGGGTTTACAAAAATTTGACTCAGCTACCCAACCAAGTGGGTTTACAAAAATTTGACTCAGCTACCCAACCAAGTGGGTTTACAAATTTTACAAGTCCTTACATGACTGAATATTACAATTTTATATCATGGGTCTCAACAAGACCTTTTCATCAAATTACAAATATGACCATTTATGACCAACACCAGAAAGACCTCAAGAAAGAGAACATATTTCAGAACCATCATAATGCCAACAACACATTATACTCAGCAACGCTAATACTCCCCCTGAATCTGTGCATCCAAGCATATTTTTCATATGGCTAAGGCTCCGCCTTAGTTTGTGCATCCTGAACACTTTTACCAACAAATCATCAAGGCATCTTTATCAAAACATTAGAAATAGAATTATGAGAACTGGAACACCACCAGAGATACCAAACAGTATCAGAGATACCAATCAGCACTGCAGATGTGCTGCAGAGAGCTGACCCCAAGTAGAATTTTGTCAGCAATCAGACATACGCGGTTTTCTGTGCAGGAACTCGCGTATATACGCGACTGTGTTTCAGGAAATCCGCGTATCCAATACCATCTTCTATACTATAACCAGATCTGATCCTCTGTGAGAAAAAGACAGTGTTCAGCTTCTTTCTGAGATATTTGAATGCTTCCCTGGACTACAGATAGATAGAACAGTGTAGTTGTGTCTTCAAGCGTCATCCAACGGTTGTAGCATAAGCACATTAGTAACCAAGCCTTCAGATCCTTTGCAGCATCAATACAATCTTTCCAAGAGAGATTATCATACCAGAACAACATCTTCAAATAAGTGTCAAGCAATCGTCCATGTGGTCCAACATCACCATGATATTTAAGATTTAACATGAAATAACATATGTAGGAAAAAGATCTCAACCATAGTAACAAACTCTGCATGATCTATTCTTATCTCTGAATCATAATACTTCCAATCTCATTCAATAGATAAACTTCAGCAAACAGTCAACAGGGCTCATAATAAATCATGTATCAAGCCATCATCATTTGAGCATGAGTATCACAATAACCAAAGAATAAGCAGTCATAGTGCCAACAATGCAATCATTAGTATTCAACCTGCAGCTCCCCCTGAACTAGTGTTCTTCCTTAACTTGTGCAATCTGATCATCTTCAACAGCAAGTCACTAGCAACAAAATCTGCATGATCTGTCCATATCCAACAGATACTCTTCATCAAGTAACACTCCGGGCTCATCCATGATCTTGAACATAAGAAACCAAGAATCATATCATCATTATTTAGAATTGAGAAACTAAGCTGATACAGAGTCAATAATACAGTTATTAATAGTCAGACTGATGCTCCCCCTGAACCTCTGCTCCAGATCTTCAGCTATCATATAAATTCTCTTATCATCAATGCATACATGACTGTGTCTGCTGAAACTCGCGTGTATACGCGACTTTTATTCAACGAACCCACGTATGGAAAGTGACACATTGAAACATTCACTTTCCTTCATCTCCCCCTGAACTTATGACTCCTATACCTATCTTCTTCACATCAGATGCACTGTCAGAAATACATATAACCAGAATCACCAAAACAACCATGGGAATAACCATTCATTGCTCCCCCTGTGACGATACATTACTAAGCTCCATAATGTATCCCACATCATTCCTGCAGTCAATAAGAAAAGTAAGTTTCAGAAGCGGATGACTACAGTAGGGTCATAATTCCCTACGTTTCTGATCGGTCCTCCATGTTTTTCTAGATTTGTTTGATCTTTCTATTTGTGTGCTGGAAGTTATCCAATTTCTCATATCTATTCAGCCTGCAATCCTTTTCTACATGTCCATACTTGTTACAAGAATAACATCTCATATGTCCAGAAAAATAAGCATAAGAATCATAATGAGTATTTCTAATCTTCCTCCTTTTACAATCGGCTGCTTTATGTCCATACTTGTTACATGAAAAACAATATCCCTTGAAGCTACCAGAGTACCTTTCTGAGTAGAATCTGTTTGTTTGTGGCTGAATTGTTCTGCTTCTGCAATTTGCTGCAACATGCCCATAATTATGACATTTAAAACATTCAACGTTCTTGAATGAATTCCTTTGAGAATTCATGATTGTTGGTCGATCTTTTGTTTCTTTCAACACTTCAGGTTTTGCATTGACATCCTCTGAATTTTTTGCACTTCCTTGTGAGCTAGATTCTCCTTTAACAGTTTCATGAAAACCAAGACCAAGTTTTATAGCAGGAGACCTTTGATTACTCAGAATATTGTCCAAGATGTTAGTACTATCTTGAAACCTCAAGAGTTTAACCTTTTCTTCTAATTTACCTTTGAGAATGTTTACCTCAACCTCCAAGGCTTGACATTGCTTTGTCATGCTTTCTTCTTTCCTTCTTCCATCTTCTACTTGAACCTTCAGATTTAGAATTTCTTCTTTCAACCAATTCTCGTTTTCTTCACATGTTTGTTGCAGCTCTTCATTCTTCTTATTTGATTTTTCCAGATCCTTTTTGAGAGAGATGATTTTTGCTTCAAGGCCTTCCTTTTCAAATGGTTGTAGAGGTTCCTCATTCTTCTTACCTGATGCTTCAATATCTGCTTGCAGAGAGATGATTGTAGCTTCAAGTCCTTCATTCTTCTTGCTAGATTTTTTGAGATCTGCATTTAGATCGTTGATTTCTGCTTCTAGCTCTTTAATTCGATTGGATGCATAAGTATGAAACCTTTGATACTTGTCCACCTGTTCATTCAGCATTTCTATTTGATCTTTCATTTGAGAGATCATCTCTTTGTAGATAGAGTCTTTCTTATCAATTTCATTTTTTTGTTCTTCAACTTTGATCTTGATAGCTTCTTCTAGATCCACAACTTTACTTTCACTATCTCCACTATTGTTTGCACAAAGAAGAGTATTACGAGTAGCCTTCTCCTTTTTCTTCTTTGCCATGAGTACTTGTAGAGCTTCGTCAGAAACTTCTAGATCCATATTGTCACTTCCACTATCATAATCTTTGCACATACAGTTAAGTAAGAGACAAGAAAAATGATTAATACCTGTTTCATCTTCTTCAATTTTTTCTATACATGATTTCTGAGGTATCCCCTTTCCTCGAGTAACCTTCTTCTTTTGCTTCTTAGCCATGAGCACTTTCAGATCATGGTCAGAATCTTCTTCATCTTCACTGCACACTTCATCATCATCTTCATTTGCATAATAACTCTTCCTTTTTTCAAATTATTTCCCTTTACCATATTTTTCTCTATAAGGACATTTAGCAGCATAGTGACCAACTTTTCCACACTCAAAACATTTGAAGGGAAGCTTACCTTTGAATCTTCCAGTACCTAGTTGGAGTTTCTCACGAAATTCGCTTCTTCTTCTTCGGATATATAGCTGGATTCTTTGACAACTTCCTTTTCTTTTCCTTTTGCAGATACCTTAAAAGTAGCTTCTCTTAATTGAGAAGGACCTCCTTGTCTTATTTCAAAAGCAGTCAGAATACGATGTAATTGAACAACAGTAAGAGTTTGCAAATCTTGCCTTTCTTCAATAGCGGAAACTTTAGAGTCAAATTTTGAAGTCAAGGATCTTAAGACTTTTTCAACCAGAGTAGTATCAGTTATGGTTTCACCCAAATTTCTCATTCGATTTACAATATCATCCAGACGTAAC
This sequence comes from Pinus albicaulis, assembly GCA_034641835.2. Lineage (NCBI taxonomy): Eukaryota > Viridiplantae > Streptophyta > Pinopsida > Pinales > Pinaceae > Pinus > Pinus albicaulis. Next base: position 269,574,632 of record CM076576.1, read on the forward strand.
AAGAATTGGGCAATACTCTCATCACTATGCCTCTTCAAATTTTCATATTCAATTCTACGAGTTTGGAGTTTTGCACTTTTTACCTTTGTGTCTCCTTCATAGCTTAGAATGATTTTGTCCCACATTTCTTTTGCTGAATGTAGCTGCATCACTTTAGCAAATTCGGATTTAGACATGCTTCCTAATAAGACATTCACCACTTTGGCATTGATCTCATACTTCTTCCTTTCTGCCGCATCAGTAGGAATAATTGCCGGGTATTGATAACCTTCTTCCACGATTGCCCATACATCTGCACCAAGACTTTGCAGATATGATTTTGTTTGTACCTTCCAGAATCTTAGATTGCTTCCATTGAATAGAGGTGGCTTTATAGACATTACTCCTTCTTGACTTCCCATTGCGACGGATCTCCTTCAAGCGATCAAGCTTCTGCAGAAGGACCTGCTCCGATACCAATTGTTGGGAAAAATACTGAGAGGGGGGGGTGAATCAGTATTTACAGCATATTCAAAACTTTTTACTTTTTCACTCTTTAAAACCCATATGCTACTTTCCTTTAGTAAACCCGCGTATATACGCGGATATCCTTCATGCAACTCGCGTATTAGCAGAGATCTAAATATGCAGATATTTATTAACTTAGTTCTTTGCGCTATTCAATCATCTGATGTTAAGTTAACAGTAAACATGTGTAGTAACAATAGAATAAACCATCACACAAAGCATCACACATGAACACCGAGGATTTTTTTAGGCTGAGGTGGAAACCCAGAGTCGGGGAGAAACCACCGCTGCGGTTGCTCGGCCTTCAATATTTTATTATAGAGAAAACATCTTACAACATATGTCTTCGGTTCAAACTCCTACCGACACGCATGCACCAGTGCCGACGTTTACCGACCTCTCCTGGAAGGTGAGTCATGGAACCCCCACGACTCATTTACCAGCCTCTCCTGGAAGGGAGCTACGACCCCCTGCTCTCGTTTACCAACCTCACCTGGAAGGGAGCTACGACCCCCTGCTCTCGTTTACCAGCCTCACCTGGAAGGGAGCTACAACCCCCTGACTGAAGGCTACAACGCTCAGCACCAATATGGACCACGTTTAATCAATTTTCACACTGGATCCAAAGCTTCCATTAGGACACCGATTGCAGGCCACGTTTCATCATATTTTCAGACTGGACCCATTCCATACTTTTAAGCACATTCAACCATGAAACAGATACATATAACTCACTGACAGATATCAGTAAACCAACAGAATAGATCAGACATTTCTTACCACAGACTTCAGCAAACCCTAGTTTGCATACGCTCTTTCCTTTCAATGATGTCGCGTATATACGCGCTTTCGTTCACACAAACCAGCGTATACTTCTGTACATATTATAGATGCAATTTCATTGCGCATACGCGCTTTCTCTTCAGCGAAGCCGCGTATATACGTGCTTCCTCTTCGGAGAACTAGCGTATGGATCTCCAACCATTACAGAGCTGCATACTTCTTCAGATCAGATATTCAGTTCAGATTCAACCCTTTACTTCAGACAGATGTTTGCCTCATCACAGATCTAATCACTCCATTAACAGATCTAGCAAATAGAGATACATTTCAGATCTAGATATCCCGCTTCATCATTTCTTCATAGATGCATCACAGATTCAGATCTATCATCAAACCTTTACCCTTTCCATACAGATATACTTCACAGAGAAGTATTCATTCAAGCTCAGACATCTTGCACCCATACTCATCATTTGCACAATGAATTTCTTCTCCTTATATAGGTTTACCCTTTTTTTCAATACCATGAGCCAAAACAATACCATGAGCCCAAAACTACATTACTTCCATTGGTATTCCTGGACGGGGTCATTTAGACGAATCATTACCCAATAAAATGGGTCAATACCATGGTGGTTACCCCTGGTTTTGCACTTTATGAGCACTTTTTTCCCATACGCGACTTGGCACGTTGTTTTCCGCGTGCATACGCGACTTCTCCTAGATCAATCCGCGTATACCTTGAGACGTACTTTTTCCATCATAGATTTAGCACATGTTGAATTGCTTTCTTCATTGCCTTCTGTACTTACTGTAGATACATCAGATTTACTTCATCAAGAACATATTCTATCAAGCACAAACTTCATCAAGTAAGTTGCCATCATCTTCATCAAGTGGGTTGCCATTCAAGAACAACACTCAGCATCATGTCATTTCACATCAGATTTACATCATTTACCAAGTCCATCAGGTCAAGAAAAACTTCATCAGGTGGTTTTCCATCAAGGACAACACATGTCAACAATCTCATGTCTTCATCTTCATTCAATGGGTTGCCATCAAGGACAACACTCTGCATCATATTGCCAACAACATAGTGCACAACATTGGACAAGAGGAGGAGGGATGAACGAGAGTATTTCTAGTGACTGCCCTTCCTCCTCAAGGTATAATATGACCTAAGGTTCTTCCCCATCTGTCTACATGGGGGAATCCTCCTGATATGATTGTTCTAGGGCATGTAAGGCATCCCTATATCATGGTATTTCTAGAAAATTATGGGTTTAATGCCCTTAATTGTTGCAGATAGTGCATGCATGGTTGGTATGCAATGCTTTGCCCTCGTTTTTTGTGGTTGGTTCCTTTTTATAGGAACTTGTGTCTCCGTAATTTCTTTCAGAGCTTAGGAGAGGTTTCAATTCATCCAGCTCCAGGAAAATATTGGTAGGATGGCCGACAATATCACATAATGTACAAGGTTGCAGTTCCCTTGGCATGATGGGGTTTTATGTATTTTTCCCTTTTTTTGTGGGTTTTCCTGGTCACTTTAACTAGTGTTGCTCTGGGAATCTTTTTAACTGATGTTTCCTCTGAAGGAGGGATAGTTTTTATTCCTATAGACGTAATACTAAGAGCACCCAGCATGGTTGGTGGGACCAGGTACGAGACAATTATCACAAATGACATGTTTGGAAATGTTACCATTTCCAACACCTGTTGTGATATGAAACCAGGTGGAGGGTGTAGAAATGGAGTTTGGGAGATGGTGTAGGGTAGAAAAGTTGTTCTTGTGGCCTCGGTTTCATTACTAATAGTCTCTGTCTCCTAGTTGATTTTGGTTTTTGATGATGACATCATGCATGTCACGGCCCCTATGGTATCAGTGAATGATTCTAGTATGACAAGGGGATCTCCTAGGAATGATCTAAGGATAGATGATGGTTTGAGTTGGCTAGGGCCATATTCCTGGTATCGCGTGAGCAATTCCGCAAATGTGTCTACATAGGGTAGAAATACATCGACATTCATCATGGGTCGCTTGTCATGGTATGTCAATTGGTCGATGGTTATGATGCGGTTTGTTGTAGCTCCTAGAGACAAAATTGAGTTTCAAAATACTAGTGCCTAGGACATCTTGAAATCAGAGGTTAGATGTATACAATTTTAATGGTGCCTTTGACAAAATATGGAGAAAGAGGATAATGATTGTGGTGGTTCATGAATAATGAAGACTTTGGAGTTTGATTCATGTGAATTACCCTATACTGCGAGAGGGCTCAGGAGGATGTATGGCTTGGTGGCTTTTCAAATGAGCCAAGTATGAAACAATGAGCATAGGCTTTCAAAATATGTAGAGGTGTTGAGAAGGAACAGGGGAGGAAATCGCAAGAGATAGGCTTAAAATTCTCAAGAATTTGTCTCCCGTGAACTTAGAGGAAGTGGATGTAAGTGGAATGTGACCAACAATAGGGATTCGTGGAGCGCAAATTAAGGGGGAACATAAAGTTTAACACATGATCATTATTCATACACGATTTCATGAATAAAAATGCACACCACCAGCAACTACATTACACAAATAATTAAAGCAGCATAACGTTGAACGATGATTATACATAAATAGGATATTACTGGTAAACAAGAGAATAAAAATACATACTACTCATTGATCCATCTAGAATAAAAATAAATAGCGATGTATATCATATTATGTTCAGAATATCTCTCCCAAATATGTGTCTCAGAGCATAAAGGGCACATTCATACAGAACTACAACAAAAATTATCCAAAATTCAGAACCTTTCTTTCATCTCTGAACTCTCTAAATATAGAGTTCTCCTTGATATTTTATGATCGAATAAACTTTCACGATCGACCCAAACATGTGAAAAGTAAAATATCATAACCAAATCATAGAGTGTGCATCGAGCAATCACTCCCATAATTAGAAAATCAAAATAGAATCAGGTGAAATCGAGACCTCAACAGTGAAACATGATAATCAAACAGTAAAAAAAACAAAATAGTTGGCCACAGAGGCCAAATCCTGGAATCTTAAAATGGGGCGGTGATGAGTAGCCATGAACAGATGGGCAGTCTGGCTTCCATCACATGATTCCACCTATCGTTGAAGGCCTCCACTCCCTTATTCTCATGATATCCATTAACCATTACGAAACGACCAGTTGTGATGTGCGTGCCTCGCTCTTTAGCGGGGAGTTCTTGGATAAACTGAATATACCATAGCTGCATTTGTCCCACCAAAAACCCATGTTGTGTTTGACTTGCAAAACCAGATACCAACTTTCAGAGGGGTGCCTGTCCGGTTTGTAGTATTAGATGGGGGGTGTGCGAAATAACTGTAGGCTGACATGTAGCACCAAAGGTGGTTTCCAAAAATGGCCATTTCGACCCTCCCCTCCCCCCCGGGCATTAACCTTTAGAATGTGGGGGGGGGGGGGCGCGAAATACATCATGAGTTGTTGGATGTGTCATAGGTAGTAGAGATGAGGGGAAGATGGTGGAGGTTTTGTGGTGATAGGACATGTGGGTAATGGATGGAAATGGCGGAGTTAACAAAAGTGTAAGTGAAATGCAGTTGGTGATGTGTAAAGGTAAGTGGGTACCAATAAAGGTTTATAGTAGAGAGAAATGAATTATGAATGATAAAGGTTCATGCAGAAAAGGTGAAGAGGGCTAAGGTTTTATTGCATCAGGGGTTTTGCGAAGGAGTGCAATGGTAACATGTATGGAGTTTTGTGATATGCGATTGGCAATTTAAGAAGGAGCTCACACCAATGTTAAAAGTAGAGGTGATATTACATATACCATATGTGAAATATGATATATGTAATAGTTTGTGGGATATGGCTAATGGGTTTGGGATCATAACACTTGGACAACAGCTCTTTCCTCTTTTGATTATGGGGTGTCCACCCGACCTGTGCTTGAATTGCTTGGCCTTCACTTTAGCCATTTCTACCCTTAATTTGCTTAACTCTCCATGTTTCCTTATTCATTCATAAAATTCTCAAGCCAACATTGGTTCCATTGAGGACAACGCACTCGTTTGAGTGTGTCAAGAAATTGTAGACCACTTGCTTGTGTTCTACTTGATATGCCCAGGATCATCATTAAAAACATTTTCAAGCAATTTTAATGAAAAAAAAACAGGAATTCATGTGAAAATAACTAACGGATATATATAAAATTTTAGGATATGTACAATGGGTTGTCATAGCCCGCTATCAGTGCTGGAAGTAAGGCTTGAGAAACTGTCCGTTGACAGGCATCTCAAGTATGTCTCCTTCCAAGTTCTCCAGTGCAAAGGTATTTTTTCCTTTGACCTTTGCCACCCTAAATGGACCAAAACAAAGGGAGTCGAACTTCCCATGTTTCCCTTTGTCTGACCACCTGACATCCCATCGCAACATCAAATCCCCTACTTCGATTTCCTTTTCTTTATCTCTTTGGTTAGAAAATCCTTTCATATTTTCCTGGTACTCTACTTGTCTGAGTCTTACATGTTCGCATGTTTCATTTTGTTTGACCAATTGGTTCGTTCTTCTGATAAGGTCATTTGGATCTTCTTAAGTCTCTTGTAAGAATCGTGCCATAAGAAATGCAAGTTGAATAGGGAAGATTGCTTCTTTGTCATATACCAGCTCAGAAGAGGACTTCCCTATGGATCTTTTAGTGGTGATGTGATTCACTGAGAGAGCAACCTTGAGCTAGGAATCCTAGTTATTTTGGTTTTCATTGATGGCATTTTTCAAGATCCTCACTAGTGTCTTGTTAGATGACTCCACCAGGTTGTTCCCATGTGGGTAATATGCAGTGGAGTGCCCTAGACTGATATTATAATGCTGATAGAAGTTCATGAACCTAGCCGACTTAAAAGCCTGGGCGTTATCTATTATGATTTTAGCAGGAAATCCAAACCTGGCTAATATGTTTTCCTCCAAGAACTTAATGACCACCAAATCTATGGCATTCCTTATGGGCATGACCTCAACCCATTTAGTGAAGTAATCTTTGGTGGTGAGGATCCATTGATGTTGGTTGCTAGAATCCAGGTGAATCTCACCTATGAAGTCGATTCCCCATTGTTAGAAAGACTCTTCAACATGAACTGAGATCAATGGGAGAGGTGCGAACCTTGGTGTTTTGGAAAATGTCTAACACTTTTTGCAAGCCTGGACGCAAGCATGTACATAACCAAACATCTTGGGCCAAAAGAAGCCTACTCTCAGGATCTTGTGAGAAGTGGATCACCAATTGTAATGCCCACCACATATTCCTTCATGGAACTCTATCATCACTTCGTCAACCTCTTGCTCTATTCAACATAGTAGTAAAATCCCAGTTGGGTCGCTCCAATATACTCACATGTTTGCCACAATATACTTTTTAGATCTTAACCTTAAAGCATGATACTTGGTCTTGTCATATTTATGGGAACACCTTAGGGTTAAAAGGTACTCCACTATATCTTTATACCATAAGGATAGAAGGTACTTTACATGTGTCTTTTGTGTGGAAGATTCAATGCCCTGATGTACACATGTATCCTCGCGCACTTCTCTTCTTGTGATAGACATATTTATCCCTTGAGCTTGACAGTTGGATTCAGAAAGAATTTTTGTCAGCCCTTGGCCTTTGAAGAGTTTGGTAGGCTTTATCTCCATCTTTTACTCCTGAATATTAGTTATCCATTTGCCTCTTTTTCCTTCACTATCACCCTACACCAAAATACCCTTCACTGATGTAGTGGGTATGTAAGTTGTTATGACATACTGTAACACGTACACCCAAATTTCCTTAAGTGAATTGACTAGAGCATATAATTGCTTTTCTAGGATTTTATATTTTAGTTTGGCAACATGAAGGAATTGGCTAAAGAAGGCAATAGGTTTTTCATGCCCTTCGTAGTTTTTTTGTAGCAGCACCGCACCTATTGTGTGAGGGTAAGCAAAAGAAAAAATCATGAATGGATTTCCATAATCTAGATCTGCCAACACTGGAGCTTCCGCAAAGGCCTGCTTGATCTTGTTGAAAGAATCCTTAGATTGAGGAGTCAATTTCACTTCACTATTCTTCTTTAGCATTTTGGTGATGTTTCGGATGATCTTGGCATAATTTGGTATGAACCTTTTGAGAAAATTTATTCTTCCCAGGAAAAACTATACATCCTTTTTGTTTCTTGGTAGGGAAATGTCGTTTATCACCTCTACCCACTTTGGGTCAATATTTACCCCTTCTTTGGTTACTATACACCCTAATAGCTTCCCTTCTTCCAGGGAAAACATGGATTTTTGGGGGTTAAGGGACAGACCATATCTTCAACATTTGTCAAAGGTTTGTTGAATATGCTCTATATGCTCAACATCACTCTTCGAGAAGATGGTGATGTCATCCAGATAAATCACCACAAACTTATCTTGGTCTCCTATGAAAGTGATGTCCATCGCACGCTGGAATTTGGTGCCGGTATTTATCAGGCCGAAAGGCATTCGGGCGCACATGAAGGTTCCCCAAGGCATAGTGAATGTCATCTTATGTTGGTCTTTAGGGAGCACCTCCACCTGGTTATATCCTGAGAAATTGTCCATCATGGACATGCGGGAGGATCCCCCTACCTTTTGGAAGATGTGGTCCATATTTGGGAGGGGATAATTTTCCTTGAGTGAGGCTTTGTTTAGATTTTATAAGTCCACGTAAAGCATGATTTCACCATTTTTCTTCCTCACAGGAACCAGGTTTTCCACCCATTTTGAGTATGTCAGAGGGAAAATGATCTTTACCTGCAACAGCTTATTTATTTCCTTTTCAATAGCCAGGAGGAGAAGAGGGTTAATCTTCCTCAACTTCCATTTATGAGGTTTGACATATTTTTTGAAGGGTATCTTATGTTGTATGATGTTAGTGTCAAAAGTATTTAGGTCATGGTATGACCAAGATACAACACGGTCCTCATGGGGGAACATCATGATATGGCAGACATGGCATACATATAACTCTGCCCAAGGAATATATTGTAGTCCAACTGAGCATCCAAGGCCTCAATGTCTATAAGAACTATCTTACTGACCAAGCAAACTGGGACATTTTGATAGAAAATGACGGGATCAGAAGGGTTCCCATCATACGCTCTGAGTGTGATGTCCTATGGCTTTAGTTCAAGAGATCCTAACTTCTTCCAAATGCTTTTTGACATGATGCATGTGGATGCACCCTCTTCAATGATACATCGATGGATAGTGATGTTCTGGACTGACATCGATATCTGGAAGGAAACTAATGAAAGAATCCTGAAGGTGGCTTTATCATCAAAAGCTATTAGGCATGAATCGACAAGGTTGATTGCACCTAATGTGAAAAGTAAGGCTTTCCTTTGCTTTGGGAGGGATTGCAAGACCTCTAAAGCTGACATGGAAGTAGGATATTGTGCTATATTGTCCACGATGCTATAATTATGGGTTTCTTTGGAGTGGTACCCTTCTCTCCTTGTTTGACCCTTAGCCATTTTTGGTAGGGCTTCAATAGGTGTTTTCGATATAGTCAATGGTGCGATAGGTGCACTCGTGCTAGCCCCTGATGAAATGGTGTCTAGCAAGGTATCATAGCTTCGATTCCATGTCTGAAAGAACATTTCCTCACCTGTCATATAGATTTAGTGGTTGTTGTTTCCGAAATCATCGAGGGGTGGTTGTTGCTGTTGGGTACTAACTGCCCCTTGTTGGGAGAAGGGCTACTGCTTTACACCTGCTTGTTGTGTAGGTCCCCCTTGTCCATGGTTACCTTAAAGCTTGTTTAGCTAGGGGAGTTCAGGATAGTGATGAGTGTAATGTCCATACTCACCAAAAATAGTGCAAGAGTTGTTGGTTTGTATATTAGCCCTCTTGCTCTACCCTTCGGAGTTATTTGGCTCTTGGTTTTGATTCCGGTTGGGGTTACCCCCAGCCTAGGATTGCGGAGGGCGTTGTTGGTTACTGCCCCCTGTTCAGGATCTCCCTTTTATTTATTTTTTGGATTTTTCCTTGCCATGTTAGAAGGATGAATATGGTTCTCTGGGTAATATGACGGGTTTGATTGGGCCTGGGAAGGTTGCACGAAGCTCACTGGTGCATTATTTTTCATTGGTAGGTTTTGCGCTAGGGAGTATGAGTATTGAGGTCCCTATCTCTGGTTTGTATATGATTTTTAGGGGGGGCTCTTCCCTCAACATTCCTAGCTGTGTATTGGGTCCCCTGTGTGGGAGGGTATGATCCTCCTTGTTGATGATGGTATGATGACACCCTATTAGTCATGTTCTGTATAGGTGCATGATGACTCTGATGGTAGCCTGGTTGCGGGATGTTCTGGATAGGATCATACATGTAATTGGGGTACAGGACACTACTGCATATGTGGCTTTGGGTCAGTGACCCTATCAATCTGTCTGAAATATTTGACGCACTAGGAAATTATTTGTAAGTTTGTAGGCGCGCAACATTAAGCAGGATGTTATATATGTATCCTAACTGAGTGTATAATAGGTTGAGTTGATGGGATTTTCTAATGACCTCCTCTTTGGAAGTAGGTCCTTGAGTTCCCACATCATTTGAAATGTCTGCTATGAGAGTTTTCAATAATAGGTCCAGTAAAATTCGATTGTCGAGTTTGGATTTACACAAAATTTGACGTCGCCGACTTTCATGGAGATGGTCTGAGATATGGATGGATGGTGTTTGCCTAAAATGATTTAGTAACTCCATTCATGAATCATGGTGGATGGGTAACTGAAAATACATAAGGAACATAGTAGCGAGGGCGCTAAAGGTTCCATGTGAAGCAAAATGCTTCTCCACATACCATTTCCTGGCTAGTCCTGTTAAGGTGTGCTGAAATAATCATAATAGAATAGTATCATCAATAATATTGTGCGATGATTTGATGAACACCACAGGTGGAAAGTCATTACATGGTTTCCAAGTTCTTCCGCTTTCTTCCCTTCGAATTTTGGAATGTCCTAAGGGAGCTTTATGGGCATGGGGGGACAAGGGGGATAGATAGGTAGGTATGAATTTTAACTTTGATAGATAGGTTTAAAGATGTTAGGAAAGTTAACTGAGTGTTGAGCACTATTGTAGAATGTGAAAATAGAGGATTATGGTTGTGTATGGGGTTTGTCTGTGACGTACTTGGCCATGTTCTGTTGGCTCCCCGAATGGGTAGTGCTTCTCTACCCTATAGGGGTTGTGGCAGGAGTGGTGTGTGGTGACCCTGAAGGGGTTTCCACAGGTGTGGTGTTGGGTGACCCTTCGGGGTTCCCAACTAAAGACGCCACGATAAAGGATGAATCGATAAGGGTGGTTGTGTTCTGTCTTTGATGCCTGAATGACGAAAGACCTGGCACTCCTCTCTCTAATGGGGGCAGGTCCAAAAACTTTCTAGATCGACGACATCTCGTTGGGTCCATTATGGTGTCGACTCAGTTTAATTTTTGAAATATTTTTCAGTTTTTCTGAGAGGAGAGATATTTTTATCAAATCAGAATGTGATCACATACATAAATCAAAGAAAAAAATAAAAGGTAAATTTCCCTTTAGATCATTCCTATATGATCAATCAATAAAAAAATGTGGTTTTGTTGTTTCGTGTATGATACTCAAGAATCCTAGAAGACTTAATCGTCCTCACACTCTGAAATGTAACTATGTAATATCCCAAAAGGGAGAATGCAGTAATACTTCACACAATATAAGAGCTTATAGCAAGATAAACAATAAATCTAAGTACAAATCAGAATATGCAGAAAGAGCTGAGCCATTTTATTATATTGGAGATGATTCAGTTACAAATGTACAAGAGATAGGTAGATCTAGCCAAGAAAATGAGCTAGGATCACCCTGAAAACATGTATGAAGCAGCTATAGCATAACTATTGAGGCTTTGCAACAAACACTGTGTTGTCTCTTCAGCAAGACATAAACATGGAGTTGTAGGCTGAAAACATAAATGCAGATATACTCAAAATTGAAGCTCCAATGATGCCAAGATTCAAGATCCGACCAATGTGATGGATTCCAAAGATAACCCAGAAAGGATTTTCCAGATCTACAACTTTGAAAAATTCACCTCCCCAGGGTTTGATCCTTGATCTATTGGGAAATACAGATATGAAGCTAGGTCTAAAGAAAGGATGGCTGAAATGTATACTTAGATCATATCTATGCTTGAAGGGCTGATCCCTTCCTCGGATCTATAAGCTAGGAGCTCTAGATCTAGTTCTCAATCCTCCAAAAGATGATTGCAGCTGCTGCAACACAATTGCCTCTAAAAACTGCGTTGTTGGGGAAAGAGAGGCCTTCTTCCTGCTGAAATATGCTACAATAAACTCCAGTCTGATGGTAAGACTGATGGAAATGTGGAGGAATGGTCATCCACTGGATTTCTAGATGAAGTACTAGCAACTTCCTTCCTCCTTTCAGATCTGCAATATGGACAGTGTTATTCTTGAGAAGAATGTTGCTGCTAGGAGGTCAATAAATTTTGGCCTAATGAAAAATATGAAATGTGGCTCTGGGAGTGCTGATATATAAGCCCAAGTGATGGGAATAATCCCTCACCTTGTTCTCCAGCTGAAGTATTGAAGATAACTTCCACCTTCCAAACTGATCTTCAGAAAACTGTAGTTTTCTGAATATGAATGTTCTGCAGAAAGTATAAAAAGGAAATGGCACTTAAAGCCTGATGTATAATTAAGTACAAAAATCTTCCTTGGATATCACTCAAAAAAGGAGGAGGGGCTCCCGCCCAGGAACACCCTATGCTAAACAACACTTGTAATGTTTGCTAAACAGCCCAAGAATGCAGTGGAATGTCACTTGAAAATTCCACATCTAAAATATCATACATCAAATAATCCAAGATGCCTTTCACCTTTGCCTTCATCTCCTTTATAATGATTGAACCATCCCAAGCCTTGGCCCTAATCTCAGCTATGCAGTCTCATGCGGAGAACATCCTCCAAGTGCGACTGTGTTGTTTGACCAAATCAACCAAACAGTCTAGGTGCAATGTACACCTCCTCCATCATGTGTGCTTCATTCCTCCACCACTCAATCATTAATGCTCAATGAACCTTTTTTTGACATCTTCAAGATCTTAGTTGACTGAATCAACCCTCCATGATCTCTCTCATTAACTGAGACATGATCTCCAATCTCATTCACATTAATAATTGCTCAACTACCTCTTTTTTCAGATCCAGTCTAAATTAATCCACATTCACACACACAAAGTGGATATTTATTCTTATTGAGGATTGTGGGTCCCTCCACCCTTTTATTTACTTAATTCATTAATAAAATTAAGGACTCTAATATTTCAAATGTGATGCGGAAATTTGGGAATATTACAGCCCCCCCTAGAAAAATGTTGCTTGTCCTCAAGAAACTCCAAAAGTAGATGCAAGGCCATCTATTCCCCTCCATATGGCATCCACATAAGGAAGGCTTCCTCCATTTTTTGCAATAGGTTATGTATGTTTGGTTCCAAAGTTGTCTTTTAAAAACATAAAGAATGACTTCCAACTATTTGGTTAGATGTCCTCCTTCCATCATGAAGTACCAAGTGACAACCATGTGATTTCCAACATCATCAATAAATGAGAGAAATAAAGTAAAGTAGCTCTTTCCACAAAGAAAAAGCTTCATCATATAATACACTCCTTCATCCCATGTTTCATAAACTAGATTGAGCATTGATATGCTCCCATACTTAGTCTTGTGGGATCCAAACTCCATCATTTAAATGTTATGCAAAAGAATAAGGGAAGAAGTAATAGGGGTAGACAAATATGTCAAACCATATTCTCCTAATAATAACCACTGGAGTAAGGCCCTTTGCTGCCATCCTCCATCTCGTCCATGTAAGATGGTCAAGCCACACTCCCCCATAAGCAACCAAAATAACAAGAGACCTTGTTGCCTTCTCTCCTCCTCATGTGCATCATGAAGCAAAAGCATACTAATGGAAATGTGAGGTGTCACATCAGCCCAATACAAAGAAACATCATAAATGCACATCACGATATCATTATGCCAAATTTTACACAATACAAAACACATAGACATAGGATATGTCATGTGGTGGCGAAACTCTCTCAAGTGAAACAAGAATGAACATGCCTTCCCTTGCTAAAATTTATCATTGAAAAACAATGCATGATTCATAAAATGATGAGCTAATGGGTGGTATGCATACTCACCCAAGAGCAGCCAGCGCAGTCATGCCTCCTTCATTTCATACATGTTTTTTAAGGCATGGATTAGAAAAATAGGTGCCTTTGGAGAGTGACAAAAATCTCCCAATGGCAACCAATGTAACCAAACATGCTAGCCCATACAAATCTGCAAATGGCCTTGCTTATTATCTTTACCCATTCACTCCCATGGGGATGATGAATAAGGTACTGCATAATCATGGCATCCTCCCTTTGTATAATGCCATCCTTCCCAAACTGTTGAAGACTTTTGCATTTCATGAAATGTTGAAATGCATCTCTAATGAGATTCTCTCTCCATCAAAGTCCCTCCAAAACCAAAGAAGTTTTGGATTTAATTCAAGTAGAAGTTTCTCTTTGAGCAGTGAGAGGCTGATTGAGAAAGGGTCATCTAGAAGGGAGAAAAGATTTCTCATTTCAAGATGTCTACCATTTATCATCTTTGCTTCCATTGCTTCATGAGTGAAGCGACCTCCAGAATGCTCCAAGAATGATGAATCCCTTTCTTTGTCACAGCTACTAAGTGAAAGCACTATAGATCTGCAGGGTAATATAGATGTTGTCTCAAAGTAAGGCACAATACTGATCTCATGATCAGACCTTGTACATAGGTTAATGCTAATCCCTTTTTTTGAAATTCTACATCTCAAGTCAAGGGGTTGAATGCAGCTCAACAATGAAGAATAGGGATAGTTTTCAATCTTTTCCTTGATTAGATCAAGGGTATTTTGCGCTGTGATATGTCTTTGCTTCAAATTAGCACTTTGTTCTAATCCTTGGTCATGGATTGATCTTGAAACAATATGAGCTGAATTTTTATGCATACCTCGGATCAAATGATATGTGGGAACCTCTTGACAAAACACAAGAATTCCTCCAACCGGGACAAAAATGTCTTCAAATGGTGGTAAGAGTGATGGTCTCTTTTCTTCAAGTGTACCAGCGCTAGTATCTTCCTCCTTGTCCTCATGCACTTCATGATCCATGCATGGGACTCCATATGTCAAGAGCTCAAGACTACCTTGCAAAGATGCAAGTGCCTCTTCTCTAGATACAAGTACTTTTGTAGCAGGTGGTGAAAGTAGTGACCTCTCCACATCAGATCTCTTCCTCAACTTGTGAAATAAATCTGAATACTTGGTCACCTTTGCATGCTCTAGGTGCCCAAACCACCAATATTCTGCTTCATCTAAGAGATGAAGTGCTACAATTTGAACAACCTCTTCTTCAGCCATAGGATGTAGCTTGAAAAATGAATCTAACTCTCTCCTCCAAGCTTTGAAATTTCTTGAGGAAGTCCCATCAAATGTAGGAAAATAGAATCTATTATGCCTCTTCCTTCTATTGCTGCTATAGGATCCTCTTTGTTCTTTGATTTTGAAGAATTGTTGGAGAGTTCGCTTCTCCTTGAAAGCTCGAGACTGTGCTTTGTACTCTTCAAGATATAGACTGAGAGTCTCATGAGTCTCAGGTTCATTCCTTCCTTCACTTCAATACCTCTCACCTTCTTCAAGGAAAGTGGGTATAATGGATCTATGAGGAGATCTATGATTCTCTGGTCTTCTTTCCCGCTAATAGGAACTGCTTTCCTCATCCAATCCACTCCTTGGATCTTCTTTCTGTTCTTCCTCCTTCATTTGAGAGACCTCTTTGGAGAGATCTTGCATGGATCTAAAGAAAGGAGTGATAAATTTTTCATTCTCCATGATATATCTCATCTATCTGTTCTTATTTTAATGTAAAAATATGCAGTGTCCATAAGCTAAGCTAAAGATCATGCTTTGATACCACTTTAATATCCCAAAAGGGAGAATGCAGTAATACTTCACACAATATAATAGCTTATAGCAAGATAAAAAATAAATCTAAGTGAAAATTAGAATATGCAGAAAGAGCTGAGCCATTTTATTATATTGGAGATGATTCAGTTACACAAGTACAAGAGATAGGTAGATATAGCCAATAAAATGAGCTAGGATCACCCTGAAAACATGTATGAAGCAGGTACAGTGTAACTGTTGAGGCTTTGCAACAAATACTGTGTTGTCTCTTCAGCAAGACATAAACATGGAGTTGCAGGCTAAAAATATAAATGTAGATCTACTCAAAACTAGAGCTCTGATGATACCAAGTGTTAGCCCCCCTATGAAATTTTTGACAAGCAAATAGGGGGCTAAATTGTTTTTGAGCCTTCAAGGAATGCATTTCCTCTGAAAACACAGTCTCCTTGAAGCCTCTATGTGTCTTTTATCCTTTGATGAAATCCCCTCTGCTGAGTCCCCTTTCAAAGCCTCTCTGTCATGTGAAGAAATGCCCAAAGGTCCTTTTCCCCCTTATTTCACCCCCACTTAGCCTCTTTTTTATTCCCCCTTGTCTCTCCTTCCATTTCCCTTTTTACCCTTCGAATTTCCCCAAAATCCCCTTAAAATTCTACCCTTACCCCTTTGATGGCCATTATCCTCCCTTATTCCTCTATCGTTCCCCTTTTGAACCCTCAAATTTCATTTAAATGGGCAGAAAACCCACTTCCGACCTTATTATAGGCCTAAGCCCCTTTCAAACCACTTCCCCACATGCTCGTGCGTTGGGACCAAGCGCTTAAGTCCCAAGCGCTAATCCCAATCAGAGCATCAGGCGGGTGCAATTCCCGTGCATCATTGAAAATCCCCGATGCGACTGTTTTATTAATCAAGTCTCGCGATGTAATCAAAGCCGTTGATCTACCATGAAGATCCAACGACGAGCCTCTAATCGCAGCCCCTCTCCGATCGCAATCGCAAGTCTCAACAGTGCTGCCCCGATTGCAGTCCTCCGATCCACTTCTCCACCGTTGATCTCCCCGCCAAATCGGACGGCCCTGCGCCAATCGCTCCATCGAAATCGCAATGTTTCAAATGCGCCCTCCGATCAATCGCAACCCTGTCTTCCGATCTCCTGATTGCTTCCCCTCCGATTACATCTGAGCTGTTGATCTGGACCCGAGATCAACGGTCAGCACTCAATCGCCATTCCTCTCCCAATCCGCCGATCACACTACCCTTCCGATTTCATCTCCGCCGTCCATTCCTCCCTCAGATCGACGGTCATCGCTCAATCGCAACATCGCTCCGATCGCAATCGGAACTTTTTGAATGTGTCACCCCTGCCCCCCCCGATTGCGATCCTCCGATTTGATCCTGACCGTCCATTGGATCTGGGATCTAACGGTTCAGATCTGATCGCCCTTTGCCTCCGCTGGGTCCCACTCTTACAATCATCTCCGCCGGGTTTCATGTGTTTTGTATATTGTTTGCCCATTTCACATATTGTTACGCCGCTCAACCTCCGCCGTTGATCTTTGTTCCCAGACCAAGATCTAACGATCTGCGCTGCATGTTATCACCAAACTCCATTGTTCATAACGTTTCATCATTTCATTGCATTTTGTTACCTTTATGGTGAAAGGCCATCGCTCCACCACCGCCGCACTACCATTTCGTTCACCATGCATTCATCGCTCCGTCCACTGTTTTCTTCATAAGTTCGCTGTGTTGCAGAGTTTCTAGGAGATGAGACCGCCGCTGTTCAATGTACTACCTCAATGGCGAGCAGCGCAGTCAGGATCAAATCTAATGAGCCAGTACCATCAGGAAAGTCAAGGAATGGGGCTGTCAGGACTTACATTAAAGGAAAGCGGAGTTCAAACGCCGAAAGTCCCGTCGGCGCCATTTAAAGATTGAGCTAACTCAACAGAGGCAGTAATGAAGCAGCAAGGAGTTTCAGTACAGAACAGAGGGATTAGTGCACATCAATGAAGATCTTGAGCTCTGAACCAGAGGTTTAAAGAGGCAAAGCATCATTTTGAAGACCCCGAGGATTGATCTGGAGATCCTGAACATCAATAAGAGGTAATATCAAGGTTTACTTATCAGCAGAATGTTCTTCCATAAAGGACAGGTCTCCCATACAGTATTTATTATGCGCCGTGTCCCTGAAGGAGTTTTTTGTTCCAGCTACAGTTCAAAACAATCTAACTTCTATGAGGCAGACCTCTCAGCAGTTTCTTTCATTTTGTTCAAATCACTTGGAGTACTGCAACCAAAGGTCAAATCATATCCGAAGTAGATCTCTATTGCACCAGGGAGATGACAAAGATTAAATATACAGCATATCAAGCGGAATGGGCCTTAGCCCTGCATTCATTGTTGTGTTTAAATGTAACATTTAAAATTCACCTACCTCCTCAGTCGGTCCTCTGTGTCTCTTTTTCTATAAAGCACAGAAGGGTATCAATGTAATGGTTGTTGATGCATTATCAGTGAATTGCAAGCATTTTTGTCCTGAGCCAAGTTCCCTGTGTAATCATTGTATAATAGGCTGAGACATATGATGTATTCAGGCTGAATGTCAAAGCTTTGGGCAGTGATGTACCTGATTGGTGTTGTGTTTAACATGATAAGAAGTTTTCATTGGATCCTGATCTACAACAGTTGGTGATGTTTTTCTTATCTCTGTGTTTATTTCCATTTCATTTCATGTTCTTCTGACTGGCATCTGAACGCATGACATAATATTTACCCTTGTTAGGTACCTTATGTCCCAGCTCTCTCATTCCTTAATGTTTTCTGCTCGCATGTGTATCTGAATATTGTTTTTAATTGACTAAACCAGTGTAGTGGATGATTATTGCCTGCTCTCTGATGTGCAAGTTAATAGAATCAATGTTCAGATGTTCTTGTTAAGATTTAATTAAACGAGGTTAGGAATATTGGGAGGTCTAGAAGCCTGTCTCTGCCTCTTCATAACCCATCCCTTCCATATAAACCTTTTCAAGATCCATGGTGTTACCTATGGTTTTTTCCAAGCAGGCCTAGAGTTAAATGACCTCTGGCCCGATCTATAGACAGAATCAGATGGTTCTCCATCCTTCACTCTCATTCCTTAATGTTCCATCCCACCAATCAGTCTTTGAGATCCAAATGCTCTAGATGACTAGCCCAACTAAAGCTTACACATTGAACATAAGTAAATCCTTTCTTGACTCCATCGCCCAATGGCCTTGATGTTCCCTGAGTTATCTGTCTTTGCCTATGATCCAGGTGGATACCAGTGGCCACCCACCTATTCCATTTGGACCAACAACATCAATTCTTGCAGCTTTTCACATTCAGCACAACTTACTATTTTTAGCAGGTTTTCGGGTCCTCCACTCTTGGAGCCGTTTTGGGGGCTTAATGATCTAGGTGGATATTGGTGGCCACCCACCTATTCCATTTGAAACCCCATCTTTAGTTCTTTCAATTTTCAAGTTGCAAGAAAACTTACTATTTTTAGCAGTTTTTCGGGTCGTGAACTTCCAGAGCCGTTTTGAGGCCCTAAACGACACTTTTTGGGAAAACGGAGAGCAACATGGGTCCATGGACCTATTTTTCTTTTTCAAAAATTTAATTCCTCAGATAGATCTTTCTAACGAGCTATTGGGCGCGTCAAACAGAGATCGGGTGCCAAAGTTATGCCCCCGGGAAGTTGAACCACCAATTTACCCAAACTGGCGCCCACAGTTTTGGCGCCTCATCTCCTACGGTTAGGTTTTTGGACGTTTCAGATTCTACATTGTTTCTCAATGATAAATAGGCCCTCGAGCCTCATTGTAACACAGTTCAAAGGTCTGTAGCCATCACATCTCTTCTCATAGATTCACTACCAGCACCCTAGCTATTTTATTTCCGTTATGCCTGTAAGCATATTTCTATTATTTGATATTAATGAAATGAAGCATTATTTCCGCTGCATCTCTATGTTCATGATTATTTCTATATTTTGTTGCGTTCCTGCATAAATCCGGATCAGCCTAGCTTCCTTCTTTACCCATCCTTGCCTTATGGTGAAACCTTCCTTCCTGATTTTCAACAACCAAACTCGAACAATCAAACAAACAACCTTGATGCCTATAACTAGCCTAAAATCACAATTGAGAACTTCAAAGACATATATCCTTTGATAATCATAGAGATATCCCTCTCTGGACCTAGGAGGGCTAGATCCTAAGGTCTGAAAGTGGTTCTATGTTGTCTCATCTTTTGGTCTCTGTCAACCTGGCCAGAACATGGGAACCCCAACATAATGGCGACTCTGCTGGGGAAAATCTGAGAGTCAAGAACTGCTAACATTTGGTCTATTTCCCATTGTCGTCCCCAACATAATGGCGACTCCACTGGGGATTAATTTAAGAGTTTACAGTTGTTGATATTGGTCTATTTCCCATTGTCGTCACCAACATAATGGCAACTCCACTGGGGAAGAGACTAATCAGCCTTGATTTGGTAAACCACTGTGGTGGACAGTAAGCTGTAAATCATCCACCTGGTGACTCCATGATTCCTGAATGATAAAAGACTCCACAGGTGATCAGCAGGCCACTGGTTATCTTGGTTTCACATAAGACTCCACTGGGAGACCATGTCGCAGTACAACATCAGCCGTGATGAAGACCAAGCCACGTCACTAATGCAAGACCCTGAACGATTTGCGGAAATGTTTCCAGACTTCATAGCAGCATGTCGTGATACACTTTCTAGTGACTTGGCAGTATATAAGGTGGAGGACCTCCCTGGGGTTATTCCTCTCAGCTCAAGAGGCGGACCCGTGATCAAGAAAATCCTCTTGGAGCTGATGGTTGAAAGGTATGAAGCTGAGATCGAACTTTTGAGCTCACAAGAGATATCATATGAGTTCATAAACCCCAGAGAATTTTTGGAAAGTCTCCCTTCCCCTAAAAGAGAAGACATTCCGCTACTCTTCGAAACACAAGAAGAAGAAGATCTGGTTTTCATGAGCCACACTGAAGATGCAGTGGAAAATACAAGAATCAGAGCTGCCCAGGACGCAGACAGCCTGCCAATCATGGAAGGCCTGAAGGAAGAAAATGTACATCATCTGTTCGTTGATCCTGTGGCAGAGTACATGGAGGCCCTGATTTGCTCGAATGCTCCAGCATTGATCCTTAGCACGGGCCAGACTCATCAGGAATGGTCACTAGTGATGGTAACCACAATTTTGAAGGGCCATAGGCAGAGCACCCTGTGGTTATCTCTGACAAGTAGCCAGTGCTCATATCCTTTTTTGCTACTGCTTGACTGGTTGTATTGGCTTTATCATATCACCTAGAACATTAGAGATTTCCAGTTAGAGTAGGGTAGGTAGGAAAGCTCAATAAAGCTCAGCCTATGAGCATGTAGTTAGTTGTTTCATCTTCTATCTTAGAATGTAGAGAAGAAACCTACTAGACAGTCTAATCCTAGCAGGTAGTAGTGTAGGTAGAGAAACATATGAGACCAACAGTCTAATCTGGTCTCATGGAGCAATAAGGGTAGAATTAGAATAGGTTTATTTTCCTGTTTGTAAAGATTGATGATGTAAAGGGTCTGCTAGTCCAAATGCACCCAGAAGAAAAAATGTTAGGACTATAGTGTGGGTAGGTAGCTATATGGGAAGTGTTTCTGCTGATATGATGTCTTCATAGTTTGTGGCAGCTGATCAAGGAAAGAAAAGGATGGTTCAAGCAGCAGGCATCTGGCCTACACCAAGAGATCAATTTCTGAATTCTTGACTCCTTCAAGAAGAAGCCATCCCCATGTGGAGCCACTGTTAGCCCCCCTATGAAATTTTTGACAAGCAAATAGGGGGCTAAATTGTTTTTGAGCCTTCAAGGAATGCATTTCCTCTGAAAACACAGTCTCCTTGAAGCCTCTATGTGTCTTTTATCCTTTGATGAAATCCCCTCTGCTAAGTCCCCTTTCGAAGCCTCTCTGTCATGTGAAGAAATGCCAAAAGGTCCTTTTCACCCTTATTTCACCCCCACTTAGCCTCTTTTTTATTCCCCCTTGTCTCTCCTTCCATTTCCCTTTTTACCCTTCGAATTTCCCCAAAATCCCCTTAAAATTCTACCCTTACCCCTTTGATGGCCATTATCCTCCCTTATTCCTCTATCGTTCCCCTTTTGAACCCTCAAATTTCATTTAAATGGGCAGAAAACCCACTTCCGACCTTATTATAGGCCTAAGCCCCTTTCAAACCACTTCCCCACATGCCCGTGCGCTGGGACCAAGTGCTTAAGTCCCAAGCGCTAATCGCAATCGGAGCGTCGGGCGGGTGCAATTCCCGTGCATCATTGAAAATCCCCGATGCGACTGTTTTATTAATCAAGTCTCGCGATGTAATCAAAGCCGTTGATCTACCCTGAAGATCCAACGGCGGGCCTCTAATCGCAGCCCCTCTCCGATCGCAATCGCAAGTCTCAACAGTGTCGCCCCGATTGCAGTCCTCCGATCCACTTCTCCACCGTTGATCTCCCCGCCAGATCAGACGGCCCTGCGCCAATCGCTCCATCGCAATCGCAATGTTTCAAATGCGCCCTCCGATCAGTCGCAACCCTGTCTTCCGATCTCCTGATTGCTGCCCCTCCGATTACATCTGAGCTGTTGATCTGGACCCGAGATCAACGGTCAGCGCTCAATTGCCATTCCTCTCCCGATCCCCCAATCACACTACCCTTCTGATTTCATCTCCGCCGTCCATTCCTCCCTCAGATCAACGGTCATCGCTCAATCGCAACATCGCTTCGATCGCAATCAGAACTTTTTGAATGTGTCACCCCTGCCCCCCCCCCAATTGCGATCCTCCGATTTGATCCTGACCGTCCATTGGATCTGGGATCTAACGGTTCATATCTGATCGCCCTTCGTCTCCGCTGGGTCCCACTCTTACATTCATCTCCGCCGGGTTTCATGTGTTTTGTATATTGTTTTCCCGTTTCACATATTGTTACGCCGCTCAACCTCCGCCATTGATCTCTGTTCCCAGACCAAGATCTAACGGTCTGCGCTGCATGTTATCACCAAAATCCATTGTTCATAAGGTTTCATCATTTCATTGCATTTTGTTACCTTTATGGTGAAAGGCCATCGCTCCACCACCGTCGCACTACCATTTCGTCCACCCTGCATTCATCACTCCGTCCACTATTTTCTTCATAAGTTCGCTGTGTTGCAGAGTTTCTAGGAGATGAGACCGTTGCTGTTCAATGTACTACCTCAATGGCAAGCGGCGCAGTCAGGATCAAATCTAATGAGCCAGTACCATCAGGAAAGTCAAGGAATGGGGCTGTCAGGACTTACATTAAAGGAAAGCGGAGTTCAAACGCTGAAAGTCCTGTCGGCGCCATTTAAAGATCGAGCTAACTCAACAGAGGCAGTAATGAAGCAGCAAGGAGTTTCAGTACAGAACAGAGGGATTAGTGCACATCAACGAAGATTTTGAGCTCTGAACCAGAGGTTTAAAGAGGCAAAGCATCATTTTGAAGACCCCGAGGATCGATCTGGAGATCCTGAACATCAATAAGAGGTAATATCAAGGTTTACTTATCAGCAGAATGTTCTTCCATAAAGGACAGGTCTCGCATACAGTATTTATTATGCGCCGTGTCCCTGAAGGAGTTTTTCGTCCCAGCTACAGTTCAAAACAATCTAACTTCTATGAGGCAGACCTCTCAGCAGTTTCTTTCATTTTGTTCAAATCACTTGGAGTACTGCAGCCAAAGGTCAAATCATATCCAAAGGAGATCTCTATTGCACCGGGGAGATGACAAAGATTAAATATACAGCATATCAAGAGGAATGGGCCTCGGCCCTGCATTCATTGTTGTGTTTAAATGTAACATTTAAAATTCACCTACCTCCTCAGTCGGTCCTCTGTGTCTCTTTTGCTATAAAGCACAGAATGGTATCAAAGTAATGGTTGTTGATGCATTATTAGTGAATTGCAAGCATTTTTGTCCTGAGCCAAGTTCCCTGTGTAATGATTGTATAATAGGCTGAGACATATGATGTATTCAGGCTGAATGTCAAAGATTTGGGCAGTGATGTACCTGATTGGTATTGTGTTTAACATGATAAGCAGTTTTCATTGGATCCTGATCTACAGCAGTTGGTGATGTTTTTCTTATCTCTGTGTTTATTTCCATTTCATTTCATGTTCTTCTGACTGGCATCTGAACGCATGACATAAGATTTACCCTTGTTAGGTACCTTATGTCCCATCTCTCTCAGTCTTTAATGTTTTCTGCTCATATGTGTATCTGAATATTGTTTTTAATTGACTAAACCAGTGTCGTGGATGATTATTGCCTGCTCTCTGATGTGCAAGTTAATAGAATCAGTGTTCAGATGTTTTTGTTAAGATTTAATTGAAAGAGGATTAGGAACGTTGGGAGGTTTAGAAGCCTGTCTCTGCCTCTTCATAACCTATCCCTTCCATATAAACCTTTTCAAGATCCCTTGTGTTACCTATGGTTTTGTCCAAGCAGGCCTGGAGTTAAATGACCTCTGGCCCGATCTATAGACAGAATCAGACGGTTCTCCATCCTTCATTCTCATTCCTTAATGTTCCATCCCACCAATCAGTCTTTGAGATCCAAATGCTCTAGATGACTAGCCCAACTGAAGCTTACACATTGAACATAAGTAAATCCTTTCTTGACTCCATCGCCCAATGGCCTTGATGTTCCCTGAGTTATCTGTCTTTGCCTAGCTTCCTTCTTTACCCATCCTTGCCTTATGGTGAAACCTTCCTTCCTGATTTTCAACAACCAAACTTGAACAATCAAACAAACAACCTTGATGCCTATAACTAGCCTAAAATCACAATTGAGAACTTCAAAGACATATATCCTTTGATAATCATAGAGAGATCCCTCTCTGGACCTAGGAGGGCTAGATCCTAAGGTCTGAAAGTGGTTCTATGTTGTCTCATCTTTTGGTCTCAGTCAACCTGGCCAAAACATGGGAACCCCAACACCAAGATTCAAGATCTGGTCAATGTGATGGATTCCCAAGATAACCCAGAAAGGATTTTCCAAATTTGCAACTTTGGAAAATTCACCTCCCCAGGGTTTCATCCTTGATCTCTCGAGAAATACAATTTTGAAGCTAGGTCTGAGGAAAAGATGGCTGAAATGTATGCTCAGATTAGATCTATGCTTGAAGGGCTGATCCCTTCCTCAGATATATGAGCTAGGAGCTCTAGATCTAGCTCTCAATCCTCCAAAAGATGATTGTAGTTGTTGCAACACAACTACCTCTGAAAACTACATTGTGAGAGAAAGAGAGGCCTTCTACCTGCTGAAATATGATGCAATAAACTCTAGGCTGATTGTAAGACTGATGGAAATGTGGAGGAATGATCCTTGACTGGATTGCTATTTGAAGTACTAGAAACTTCATTTCTCCTTTTAGATCTGCAATATGGACAACATTATTCTTGAGAAGAATGCTGCTACTAGGAGGTCAATAAATTTTGGTCTGATGCCAGATATGCAATGTGGCTCTGGGAGTGTTGATCTATAAGCCCACGTGACGGGAATAATCTCTCACCTTTTTCTCTAGCTGAATTACTGAAGACAACTTCCACCTTCCAAACTGATCTTTAGAAAACTGCAGTTTTCTCAATATGAATGTTCTATAGTAGGTAGAAAAAGGAAATGGCACTTAAAGCCTGATGTATAATGAAGTACAAACCTCTTCCTTTGAGATCACTCAAAAAAAGAGGAGGAATTTCCACCTGGAAACAGCTTGTGCTAAACAGCACCTACAATCGCTGCTAAATAGCCCAAGAATGCAGTGGAATGTCACTTTACAATTCCAGAAGTAAAAGATCATACATGAAATAATCCAAGATGCCTTTCACCTTTGCCTTCATCTCCTTTATAATGATTGAGCCATCCCAAGCCTTGGCCCTAATCTCAATTGCGCAGTCTCATGTGGAGAAGATCCTCCAAGTGGGACTGCATTGTTTGACCAAATCAACCAAACAGTCTAGGTGCAATGTACACCGCCTCCATCATGTGTGTTTCATTCCTCCACCACTCGATCATTAATGCTCAATGACCCTTTGTTTGACATCTTCAAGATCTTAGTTGACTGAATCAACCCTCCATGATCTCTCTCATTAAATGAGACATGATCTCCAATCTCATTTACATTAATAGTTTCTCAACTACCTCTTTTTGCAGATCTAGTCTAAATTAATCTACATTCACACACACAAAGTGGATATTTATTCTGATTGAGGATTGTGGGTCCCTCCACCCTTTTATTTACTTAATTCATTAAGAAAATTAAGGACTCTAATATTCCAAATGTGATGTGGAAATTTGGGAATATTACAAACTAGGACTTGCGAATATATCTTCTGGTGGGTACTAGGGTCAATGTCCCAAACGAACTGGCGATGCTTTCTAACAGCCAAAGAATTGGCCAAGGTAATGGAAAGAGGATCTAGTGCTGCCTGCAACGTCACCTATAGGGAAGTATTTCCTAGATCTAGCCACTAAGTACCATCGTCCCATGTGAGAATTCGAGTCTTGAGTTTCCTGGTATTTAGCTACCAATACCAAGCACTAGATGGGCCAAGTAGCCCCAAATAGTACCTCACACACTAGACCTAAGCTTAACCCCCTCTGAATCGGGTCTCTATGGTGCTCGAAAATTATTTTCAGTGGGAGGATAAATGGGTTTAAATCTCCCTAAATAGTCAAATTCTATGTTTCAAGAATGTAAAATTACCATGGAGGCTTATTGGATGCCTACCCCCAATGGTCCTAACCTGAACTATTAATTATCTTGTGGCCCCTGTGGGTAGATTTAATGAGTTCAATTAATGGTTAGTTTTAAGGAGTATTACATTTCTTATGGTGTGCCAATGTGTGTGACGAAGTGTACAATAAAAATGTTTATAGGATGTGGATATGTGATGATCCTTTACACTCCCTCATAATTAAACCATATTTTGATTTTTCCTTTCAAAAAGTAAATGATGTGCGGATAATGAGCAGCTTACAATTTTTCCTATTTAGAATAAATGTTGGACTATAGGGAGATGGAAAACTTATCAAAAGAGAGTGTTCATATGCATCCTGAGGGTCACGAAGAGGTGTAGGGGCAGCAAAGATTACTTGTCTTCTTAGATAATTTGATCCTGTTCTCAAATCCTAATGAAAAATTTAAATTTAAATTAATGCAAAATTTTTGAGAAAATGGAAACTAACTAAGCATATGTGGATATGGACCACTTACTTCCTGCTAATTACCTAAGCCTTTTGGTGTCTATTATCATTAATAAGTTCATTCAGATAGCATTGGTGGATTTTAACCACTTAGTTGCCTCCTAATTAAACTATGTGAATTTGTGATAGTAAACTAAAAAATAGAACTATGCAATAGCTAAGCTAAAGTTTAGTTTAAAACATGTCCTAATAGTCAAGGGACACCATAACATTGTGCTGGAAGATTTATTCTGGGCTTCCAGACACTTTACACTTGCAAAAATGGAGAAAATCAGTGAAAAAATGGCTCACTCGTTTCCCCGTGGATTATTTCTACACAGGCGCGTGACTTTACACATCTGTTTGAGGTTACTGTCTGAGATGAACATGTGCGTTTTTACTGCACACAGAAATTTTGCCTCTCCTGAACTGAATCTCTTCGTAGAAGGTTAATGAGAGAAGTTGAGGAAGAGGAGAGCTGGTCCTCTAGCAATTCTAAGCAAAAAAGAGGTTCTGCAAAACCACAACCACTTAGATTAAGAGATAAAATAGGAGTGGTGTCGCCAATCCTGTGTTGGTGTGTTTAGTACACAAGCGTAAGAAAAACATTGGTGCTTGGTAGGAGTGATCGCTAGCCTACAAGTGATGTCACAGGGAAAAAAATGGGTTTTTAGATGGTTAGTGAAGCATCATAACATGTAGAAAAACTAGTTATAAAACATAACATACTACAAAAAGAGGAGGAAACAAGAAACAACAAATACACATATAACACAAGCTCAATATCGAGTAAATGAACTAATAATACCAACGGAGAACAAATCCTCTTTTATTAGCTGCTAGTGGTAAAAAATAGGTAGAACACTAAAACACTCATAGTAAGTCCTTAGAGCTATGGAGCTCTAATACTCAAAGCAAGGAGGGCTCTCCCATTAAGTTGTTTGTAGGCCTCTCTCTTCTCCTTGAAATATTGATTAGATAACACACAAGTGATGCACTTCTCCTTTGGGGTTGAGATATTGGATGACCAACAAATGAATCCCTTCACTCCTTTGCAGCTTGGACAACACACTGCTAGTTTTCTCATGGGAAATTTGGCCAGCATAACAATGTGTTATAAATTGTTCTTTTCATGGTGGTTTTTTATAGGAAAATTTCATATCTTCTTCCCTCTCTTGGTAAAATTGTGGATAGTGACTTAAGAGTGGTGGTTGATTCCATTGTGTGCTCACTTCAGGTCTCAAGGTGGCTTTAGGAGGTTGTTCATGGGTAGCCTCAAGTGGAGAATCTTCTTCTTGAAGTGTGCAAAGTGGTCCTGAATAGTGACCTTCTGCCATACCCAGGACCGCGTGGCTTATTGAGGGAAAGCCATGAAGACCTATGTTGCTATCGAATAAAAGGGCACGTGGAGCGCATTCTGTGAGTGTCTTCTGTGTGAAATTTGATAAATTTTCCTTTTTATCTTAGAGAAAGTTAAATTTTCTAGATTCTGTAATGTTTTTCCACCCTCTAAATCATTTTGCTTCATATTTCATGATGTCCTTTGCTTGTCCAATTTTCCAGTAATAACAGGGACCATCTGGAAGCTAAACCATTGATATGAACAATCATGGTGCAAATCTAAGACCAAAATAGACTATAAAGGCGATGGAAGGAACAAATGAAAATGGGACAATAAATGCACACGGCCTTAGGACACAAGTAACAAAGAGAATGCAACACTGCATAAGAAGTTCAATGCATATAATAGATGATGTGAATTTAAGTCTGAGTAGAACAAATGTTATGATAGGAAGCCTGTATGGTGTTGAACTTGTGGAAAAGATCATCATCATAGATATTGTCCACAACATCAGGGTGGACAACCAAATATTTACAGTGCTCACGAGGAACAAAAAGTGGGGTATGTTGGACAAAGTATTCCTCGTATTTATGTAGCATTGGATAGCTCACATGAAGATCATCGGGACATTGTAATTGAGATGGATGATAAGCTTTGTGATCAAGTTGTTTCTATTTCGATTGACCCTAGATCTAGTTATAGTTATGTTAATCCTTACTTTTTGGATTAGTTTGGTTTGAATAAATAAGTGCATGAAAAATATTGGTTAGTGTAGTTGGCTACAGTTACAAAGAATCGAGTTCATCATTAGGTAAGAGCATGTGAATTTGAGTTGAATCGTATTCCTGCATGCTTTTAGGTATGGATTGGCTGTATCTTCACATGACTAAGGTGGATTTTTATGACAAAGATACCGAGTGTTTGGATGATAATGGGGAACAAATAATCTTTTAGGGTAATCGAAGGAAAATGGACACGTTGGAAGTTGAATGATCTCCTTGAATTTTTTTGAACATATTAGGAGAGTCTAAAGAGAATACTTGTTGTTTGTTCCTTGCTTGGGCTTTCTGCTATGGACAGACATAACTGGAAATATTCCATTTACATAGAAAGGGAGGCATACAATTTCCTTCTTTTCAATTCCCAGATTCCTCAGAAATCCTTATTATGGAGAAAGATATTGAGGGCTAAGGAGATCCCAAGGGTAAATACTTTTTATTGGCTTCTATATCACAAAAATCTCATTTCTTCTAAAAATATTCACAAACAAAGCATAATCAGCCCCTCAAAGTGTGCTCAGTGTGAAAATTAAGAGGAATTAATCCCCCGCCTATTTCTTTTATGATCATACACTCAAGTTGTTTAGACCTCTGCCCTTGGAAATCTATTCTTCAAAATCAAATGGCATCAAAAAATTCAAATCCTTTTCTCCTCTTGGAACAAATCTTATTCGGGATCCCTTCGCACCAAACATTCCCTTGAAGTGATATGGAATTCACTCCCTAAATATCTTTGTTGGAAAATATGTTTTGCTAGAAATAGTAGCATATTTAAAAATACTTCAATCTTAGCTAGATCTTCTATAATAATATATCTCTCTTACTATTTTTATTTTAGTCCTCCATCTCTTGATCCATCCCTTTATCCCCTTGAACTAAATTGGATTTTTTCCTGGATATCTTCTTCCCATGCTCCCCCTTCTCTTCCCTTTTGATACAGGAAATTCAAACCCCATTTGGAAACTTTGTCTATCCCATGAAGAATTTACTGAATGGAAGTTCCAATAACACTAGTAGATTCTCCAATTCGATGGTGCTTCTAACTAAAACCCAGTGGTGGTAGGAGGGTCAACGATATTAATAAATAATGAAGGAAATATTGTGAACAAAGTATATTAGGGTCTTGGAAAAAATTATAATAACTAGGCCGAAATGTATGGACTACTCCTAGCAGTCTCTCTTGCTCAAGAGTGAGACATCAATGACATTATTCCATTGGGTGACTCCTTCATAGCTATATGTTACTTGAGAACTAGCTCTCTCCCCAAAGACAATACCTTAAGTCTCTTATTTCATCAAATAAAAAGAAGTATTTCCTCTTTATCCAATACCTCCACTTTCCACATCCTTAGAAACCTTAATTCTAAATTTGATATCCAAGCCAATAGCGCTTGTTTAATAGCACAAACTAAGGATAATCATGTCATTGCATATGTTTTAATTACGTAATGATATATATGATACCCCCCTTATGTTTCACTTTCCCCTACCCCTCTCCTTGGCACCCTTGCACCCCTTCCCACACTCCTCCCTTCCCTATTGCCATGATTACTTAAATGAATTGATCTTGGTCACCCCTCTTGTCCCTTCCATGATGGCTATTTGTAAATTATGCATGGTCAGTTTTGACCATTTGTTCGATGCAAGCGTGAACGAATTTATTTCATTTGAGTGGAATAGACCCTTATGCACCCCTAATCTCCAAAATAGTTATGATATCATCTTTTTGGATCATATCATGATGATTTATATTTTCAGGCGTAGAAGGAACAATCGTTCTGAACTGATGACTTGGCTACAATTTCAATGGAGCGAGGAGAAAAAATCTTGTTACAGGAGCCTCGGGTTCATTAGAAGCTCTGGGCAATTTTGGTTAAGAATTAATCTCTCTCAATAAGGTTTGGAGTTGGTTTCCTTCATCTTCAGGGTGGTGTTTGGTCATTGGAAATATTGCAATCTCTGTGATGAACTTCATGTTCGGCTTAGGATTCTCCTTTGCTAGGTCAATCTAGTGGGGTTGTAGCCCCATTGTTGTGGCACTTCAGCTTCTCGGGATTGAAGGTGAGCCTCCCAATTTTCAATTCTCTGAGTCTAAATTCAAATGAGCTCTCATTCTGTAGTTATACTTCAGTCTTCATCTTGGTTGTGAATTCTGTTGTGGCTCAACACCTCTTCTCGCATTTTGGGAGTATAAGTCTCACGCCTTTTATTATTTTTGTTGGTGTATTACTGGGTGGGAATTCTTTGGGCAGAATATTTTCCTATGGAAAATCTAGGCAATTATCTCTTTGACAATTTGGTGCAACAACTTCTCTTGCCTGGTATAAGAATTATCTCACCCCTACCATGGATTCAGACAATTATGAAACTCAATCCTTAACTTCTTCTATATGTGATCATTATAAGAAGGAGCATGATTCTCTCTATTTAGAAATTTATGATTTAAATTTTCTGATGTATAAACAACATTCAAAATGAAACAAACTCGAAATACTTCTGGATCTGCAGCAAAAAGTTTCCATGTTGGAAGATGAAATTGACGATCTAAGAAGCATCATCAGGGGACTTCAATTACAGGTGGTTCATCCGGTCAGTGCTTCTCCAAAACCCCACTGCAACATCAACCTCAATAGGCCGCTAGATCTTGAAGATTAAACACTTTTTTCATGTTTGGGTTCAAGTATATTTGCATTTTGTATCGTTGTTGGCGAATATACTCTACTAGAAAAATAAGAGTGCTGGCACAATTAGGTATTTTTGTTATAATATGGGTAAGGGACATTAGAAGAGATTTTTCACTCCATATGTTTTGGAAAAAGTTGATCATCTAATTCTCCTAGTTATTTGTCATAACTGAGCATGGATTTACTGTAAATTAGTACTCATTTCTGTTAAGAAAAAACATGTAAGTGGCTGTAATGTGTTCATGGACATCAAAACGAAAGTCTTTTAAAAATTGAATTTACCACACACGCATGATGCTTGAATACTACATTGTATTGTGATTTTATAATACAATTCATAAGAAGTTTTTTCAATATTTCTTAAATGTAATGTTTAAGAAATAAATTTATAATTATTTTTTTTGGTCAAATTAATAATATATATATATATATATATATAAAATAGATTGATCAAACTTTTTGAACTTTTTAGTATTGTGAAATAAGAACGTATACAACTATAAAGTATTAATAATTATTACTACCACAATTTTGGTTAAAGATAATACTATCCATACAATATAGTAATTTAAATTTGTAGTTAAAATTTAATTAAGTATCTAGCATATATATCACTTATGGAAATGAGATAGGCAACATAGTATACAACTATATATAAAAATGTGAAAGTTTGGAAAAAAAAAAAAAAAAAAATATATATATATATATATATATATATATATATATATATATATATATTTGTGGTCAAAACCTCAACCAAAAAAACAAAACAAAAGCAATAAAAAATAGAGAGATATTATTTATAGCAATAAAAAACACTATATTCCAAAGAAGGTTCAGGTGAAACTAATGGCATTCATTAAACACTCTAACTATGACATACAAAATAAATTCCATCAAATGGACCTAGGATCAATCTTCACTCCACCTACATGCATATTTCATTCCTAATGCCCTGTTTCCACTTCTTTAATTCCAAAACCATTGTGAGGATAATCATTAATACCTTTTACTACTCTCAATGTGAATACCCTTCCAACAACATCCTTCCACCCATTTGTGCTTATATTCTACTTTTGTAACAAATCATTACAGTATTGCCTAAAACAAAATTTAATTATTAATATTACAAATAACAAACATTGAATAAACTACTTGAAACACATAATAGGAATAGAGACAAAAACCATATATGACATGGTCAAATATAGAATCATTAAGGTCATATACATAGGCCATTAAGTACACCAATAAAAGGCATCCCATGTATCCATTAGAAACATAAAATAATTCCATATTATTCAAATAACAATAAATGAACAATAAAATACTCAAAATACATGAACATATAGGTTGTAATGTCTAAGACAAAGTTAGTGGTGTGGATATCTATCTATCTATGTAGATCCCTTAAACGAAGCTTCAACATTTCTCATATACCCTAATATATAAATTTCTCAAAAACCAACATTGAACAAATCCACAAACGAATCTAAAATAATTAAGGGGAAATCACACCAATTGTTAATGTTTCACCCAACAAATATGACCACCTTCATTGGTTTTCCCCACAAAGAAAGGTTCAAGTTGAATGGGATGATAACATCATAATTCACAACAGCTAGATGAAACAAACCCAGGGGTGATCCAAATAAATCAGGCTTATGATATTTTTATATAAGGTGTGGTGGAGATTCTCTTGAACTTTCGTCACCTTTAAATACTATAGGATTATGGTATTCATTGGTTTTACTACCACCTTTTTCTAGTGATCACAACAACCACACAATATTGGCACCCTTTCGTACACAAGGATATTAATACCACTTTTATTTGGTCATCACAACAATGTAACATTGGCATATTTTCTATAATTATATTACTAGCACCTTCATTTAGTTATCACAACCACATAAAAATAGAATCCTACTTTTCAGGTATCTTAGTAGAACATTTAGTTGTTGATGGAAATCACATAGCAATGGTGTCCTCTAATTTCCGCCCAAACGAAAAGTATAAGGATATATGCATATGAATGTATTGTACCTCTTCATGTATAAGGCACGCTCCCAACCCATTAATCCATGCTTACCTAGTTGGCACAAGAGTAGATTTTTCTCCAACTCACCATCCTAGTATACAAGTGCATCAATCCTCACTAGATCTAAATTTCATTTCCTCAAAATCCCACTCCTTAATCCACAAAATCCTATTTAGCATGAATACAAACTTTGTCCAACCTATCATCCTAATAAGAAAGTGCATCAATCCTCACTATCTTCATAGAGAATTTTCTTATGAGATAACCCTAACAATGGGTAAGTCACTTATTTTATAAGTTATCTCAAGGTAACATCTTGAGAGGTTTCTATCTTATCCTTCTTCCTAGTCATGAAAGGTGGAGTTTCTCTTTAGCGTGAATTTACAAGTGTTTAAAATAGAGTAAAAATGCTTTAGATCCCCTTATACCTCTTCACTTTTACCCAAGCTAACTATGAATATAATTTCATAATTCTTTCCCATTTCCAAACCTTTATAGGCAATAGGATCAAATTACAATATTTTTTAATTCAAGAGTCCTTCCCTTGAGTGAATTTCCCTAATGACCATCAAGATATCAACTAAACAAGTCTCAAGATCTATGAGCTAATAAGATCATAGTTGATAATAACTTTAATGAATACATCATAAGGGAGGTCTAGAAAAAATAAATTTATTTTGAAATATTTTATCCATGCAAAGGTGGAGAGGATTCTGAACTTGCAACATCTTTGAATCGTATAGGGTTATGGTTCACAAAGGCCCTAATACCACCTTCAGTTAGTGATTGAAAACCAAAAATTAGTGATGACCCTCTAATATATAATGCTACTACAACATTCAAATGGTGACAAAAACCACACAATATAGGCATATTAAATTGGAAGGATATAATACTACCTATATTTGGTGATCACAAACACAATTGTGGCATCCTACTCTATGAGGATCTTCCTAGCATCTTCAGCTAGTGATGACAATCATATAGAAGTGGTGTTATATAACTTTCATGTTGAAATCACACTCATGGCATGTTAGTCCATTGTGACCTAATTACCATAGAAATATATTATATCCAAGCCATCATTCTTACAGAAAAGTATATAATCAATACTCATTAGCTCTAATAGAATTTTACTTCATAATACCAACCCTTAATCCATATAGAACTAGTTGGAACTAGTACATATTTATTCCAACCCATCATCTTGATAGACTTGCATTAATACTCATCATCTTCAAAGAGAATTTCCTAATAGGCTGACCCCAATAATGGAAATTGTTCTTCTTTTATATCTTATCTTAATGTAACATATTCCAAAATTTGTCTCCAATAATTCCCCTAATCCATCCAATGGAGAATTTATTGTTGAGGGTGAATTTATATGTTTTTGAAATACCCCTTCCCCTTCTACCTTTTTACCAAAGATAGATTTAGAGGTCTTTTTCATAATCCATTTCCTATTTCCAATGCTTCGTAATCACTAGGATTGAATAAATATCCTCATTAAGAAAATATCATATTAAGGAGAGGTATCTAATATGAGTATCTAATCATAGCACTAACCATAACAAGATATTAAATCATAGAAATGTCTCCAATTACATGTACGCATCATCAATCATAATATGAAACCAATATATGGAAATATATATAACACATGTATGCATCTTTAATCATAATATGAAATCACTCCAATGACAAGGAATCTATCACATGTGCATACATAGTTATGAAGTATATTCTTCATTTGGAATCCACACAAGTGGCATACTTATAGGGAATATACACATAATCACAATGGAAATATCTTAATGAGGTACCTACTCATAATCAACAAATATCTTTTACATGTCACCCACATGTCTTGGAATAATATAAGGGTGAATCAAATATGAATACCTTATACAACATATCATATTAATCTCATATATGGTTATCACAACTCACCCACCGATGACCAAGACATGCTATATCATCAATATCCATAACATTGAGCATTAATTAATATGTTAGAGAATTGGTATGTATGTAATATTAGGCACATGATTAAGGACTAGTCCTACTAATTCACCATAAAATATTTCCATGAATACACATTCATTATTAATAACATTGAATCGAAATTAAATCATCAACAAGGAATTAATATTAAGAAATCAACTGCCAATAGCAGTGGTGATATCCCCGAGAAATCCAAAATTCTCTTGCAAATAACGTGTATCATATTTTCACTATGGATCACTTGAGACAAAATATCTAATATTTTTTTATCATAATATTAAAATCAATATGAATGGATGAAATTACAATGATAATGGATTTATGTAAAGCCTTTCTCCCCCCACTTATGGTAATTGAGTAATATAGGAAAAAATAGAGTCCTCTCCTCAAAGAAAATTGAATTGGAATGACACCCCAAGGTAGGATATCATAGCATTATTTAGGAAGGAATATAATCTATTTAGAGTCGAAATAGGCAACAATTATGAAGAATTTATTTAAAAATGCTAGTTTGTAAACATTTTGTTTATTAGTGAAGGAGGAAATGGTAGATTTAGATTTAGGGTTGTTGTATTTACCTTTTGTTGATTGCATTTTTTATTTCATGTTGAATTTCTCTTGAGACTAATTCATAGAGGAGAGAGAATCGAACCTTTTTGTCAGATCTCTAATCTAGGTAGGTTTTGAGGTACCCCTCGGACTCAAATTTATACTTATTTGGGTTATTTTTCCCAAATAAACTAGCTCTTTTTGAGTAGGGTTTTCTTCAAATTATTCCTTGGTATTAATGGTATGGTCCCTAATAATATTTTCAGATTGATGTGAAAGTTTGGATCTAAGGGTGACATTCATAATCTAGAGAGTACTTCCAAAAACTATCCTAACAATATTTATGTATGGAGGATATAAGTGGTTGGAATATATTAATGTAAACATAGATATGTGTATATGAAGTGTATCTCCCTCTCTTGGTAGCCCCTGATAATTTGAAATGTTGTCGATGTAATTGTTGTTGCCTTTAAGGGTTTCCTTCTCCTAGCTTTCCTTAGGGAGAGAAAAGAGATAGACCCACGTTGGAGTTGCAAGGAAATCCTCCCTCTTTATATTATATTGCTCCTTCATAAGGAACATGAAGAGACTTGCATTGTTAAAAAAGTACTTCCCCTTAAAAAACCCTCAATATCTCTTCAAAGCTAGAGAACATGACTGTATAAAAACCATTTCCCCTAACTCTAATTATATTTTACCCTAGGAGTTTCATTTATTTCAGATCCACCCAATAAAGTCCTTTTAAAAGGGTCGTAGTCTAATACATTTGTAGATTAGAGTGTCATATTGCACATATTATATATATTCTCTGATATTACTAGATTTACCCTCATATTTTGGATCTTGCACTAATTTTAACAAGAAATTCCTTATATTTCTAGCTTGGCACAATGCACCCAATGAAGGGTTTGCTACAAAACCAAAAACCCCACTTTGAACAACCTATATATGAAAAACATGTCAAAGATAATGTGATTGATGGGGAATACTAGTAGATCTAGAAACATTATGAAATACCAAAACAATTTGGCTAAAGGATGGGGAAAATCTCCCATTCATGGAGCCAAGCATAGATCACTATGTGGAATAAACTCTATAAATTTTCTAAGAAAATCTAAAAACCAATTTTCAACAGAAGAAGAAAAATGGAAAATGTTATTATTAAAGGAAAAATATCTCTAAATTATTTTTCTCCCTAATGCTAATGTGTATACCTATTTCTAATTGCACAATTTTAATAAATAATATATATGGGATAGTATGAATAGATCTAAATATAAAATGACGTCAATACCTAATTTATAGTTGATAATGAAAAATGTGTGGAAATTAATGAGAGGGGGGTTGAATAAGTAATTTTATCTTTCTTCTAGTATTTAGCTCAACTAAATCTTATTTTTCAAATATCTTGTTATGCAACTAGTGGCTTATGTATATATTCGATTACCAGTTGTTCCTTTTGGAGATACCAGAGAGAGATATTTGCATATATTCCTATTCAAAATTCAACAAAATTTGCACAACATTCAACAAGAAACACATGAAGAGGCTAGATATAAGTAGAAACCCACAAGGGATAAAAACAAGGAGTTTTGGCTAAAAGTGATGTGAAGGAAACCTCTGATGTGAAGGAAAGCTCTTACTCCCCTATTACATCAAATTTTGTTTGGGATCCAACCTATAGGAGGCTGCTACCTCAAGGAAGCTCCAAATCCCACAAAATTTTGTACAAGTTGCTCCAACACCCACAAAAATTTCTATATCATACAACCTACATGAGGCTCCTACCTCAACGAGCTACAATATATTCTTTATCAAGCTACAACTTGAAAGGAGTATGCAATATCCCAATCACAATACAAAATCAATTTTATGGTTTTCAAGCTCCTGTGGATATCAATTATTGAACATTTTTCCAGATTATCCACGATGTTATAGAGCATTTGTCGACGTTACCTGAAATTAATTTCTTCCCTCAAGTCTATTGCTCATCTTCTCTACTTTCCTTCCTAAATTATGGTCCTTATCTTCTACTTTTCTCTTCTTATCCTCGACAAAATGTTGCTCATGAACCGTCTCATAAAAACTTCTAAAAAAAATTCCCTCTTCTCATTCAACATTGTATATTTTATAATCATATCTCCTTAACTATTTGTATTCTATGCAAGAATACAAAATGAGGAGTTGTCTCTTAGTCTTCTAAATTTGTTCATAATATGCCCCTTCATTTTCGAATTCTAAATTTGGAAATTTATAATATAAAATAGAGTAGAAATAATATAGGCTAGTAGTAATTATTGCAAAAAAAAAAAAACCTTGAAAGCTTTTCCGATTTGTATTAGCTACATTTTTCATATTTTTTCTGCCCATGTGTTAATTCCTTTGAGGATCTATTTTTTGATAAAACCATACATTTTTCCAGCGTATGTCTCAATATGTCATCTACCATTTTTCATTTTAATTGTAAGTTATACATCAAGATAACCAACCAAAATATTTAACAATGTTCATTCTTCACAATGATCGACTCAACATAGTTAAAAATGATCAGGCTTTTCATTTCACATCACTTATCATCTTTTGCATTTCAAGTAATATTGCAATAATGGAAGTGTAGCAATCAAAATAAATAAGCCTTGACACAATAAAAAACAATAAACTTTAATGACCTTAACATGATCATTTGATATTAATGCCAACATTACCAAAATTCTCCCCTTTTGGCATTGATGGAAACACAACAATCCTTCTCTTGTTTGTCCTGGAAAAAAAATGTCCTCCTCTTACGGCTTTTCCTGCATACCTTTTCTTACCTTCCCCTTTGACATTAACGTCAATGGGTTTTAAGACTGAAAGGACTCTAGAAATTCATATATCTATTGAAATGTATACATTCAGTTGTTCTAATTAAAAAATTCTGAGAGGCTTATACGACCCTATGGACATGTAATCAACTCAATTGTTCACATGAAATTATTTAAATTGTTCCATATGTTTTTAACTGAGCCAATATGGTGCAAGGAATATAATTTTCAAATCACATATTTGGAAGTAATTAGGGCAACCAAGCTGATAAAACTATCATTTAAAATATAATTTTGGAAATGTATTATTCATTGGTACAGAATACAAACCTCAATGTTATGGAGCCTGGAATAGTTATATATGAAGAAAATCTCTCCAACACTCTGAATCAGAACTTTATGCAATAACCATGTTAGGGCAAAAAACCCTAATTCATAAAATAAATCGAGGGTTCAATTCATAGAATAATCTCAACTATTAATGCCAAGTATTAGTGTAATAATAATTCACTATCAATGTTCGTCAATGTAATGTTATCTAATTGTAAATGTTTCTCTAAAGAAAAATTTGTTCTCTAAATGTAAATGTTTCTCTTGTACAAGTGCTTCTCCAATGTCTGTTAACTTTGACATGGTTTATTCTCAAAAAAATTATGTAAAACATTTTGTTACTATTATGATTATCATTGCTCCAATAACCATTAAAAAACTAGGCACTCCAATATGATGCCCGAATAACTATATCTACACTTCCCGATGTATTATAGTAACACTCTTCATTGTTAACACTCCAAAGAATAAACACTCTCCATATTACTCATCCAAGTGGATATTGGTCGCCACCCGCCTATTCCACTTAGACCCCCAACATTTTTTCTTTCATCTTTTCAGTTTCCTTAATGGTATCAAAATTTACTATTTTGGTAGTTTTCTGGGTCCTAAACTTCTGAAGCCGTTTTGAGGCCCTAAACAAATTTTTTTTATAAACGAGAAAATATACAAGTGTTTGCAGTCAAAAGTTTTAGTCCTCAGATAGATATTTCTTATGAGGTATTGTGCGTGTCAAACAAAGATTGTATGCCAAATTTACGACCCAGGGAAGTTGACGTACTAATTTACCCCATCGGGGCCCACAGTTTTGGCGATTCATCTCTTAGGGTTAGGTTTTTGGATGTTTAGGGTTTTCCATTTTTTATCAATAATAAATACTCATTTAAGACTCATTGTAAAATAGTTCAAATTCATGTAGCCACCACATCTCTTCTCAGAGATATGCTACCATAGCTTGAGCTAGTGTATTTCCATTCTGTTTGTAAGAATATTTCACTTATTTGATATTAATGAAACGAAGTTTTATTTATGTTGCATCTCTGTGTTTATGTTTATATATATATATATATATATATATATATATGTATATGTATATGTATATGTATATGTATATGTATATGTATATGTATATGTATATGTATATGTGTGTGTGTGTGTGTGTGTGTATATATATATGTTATTGAATTCATGTATAAGTCTGGATTAGTGGTATTAGAGCAGTCTACTCTTTCTCTATTTTTATTTTCATGTCCCTAATGAGGTCAAGGTATAAGGAGTTAGGGCTAAAACTAGTTGAACCTTTGCAATATCACCCTCGCAAACCCCGATAGCCTCCCATGGAGCAAGAAAATAAAAACAAGGGAGAAGAAGACCCTTTCAAAATATTTCTCGAGGAGGCCCTTGAGAAATAGAGGAACACAATGATGGATAACTTTGCCTAGATCCTTCAACGGCTACCCATAGGTAACGCATCTTCTTCCAGCAGCCACTCTAGAAGTGCCACTCCTTTTAAGGTACAATTTAACTTTGACACTCCCATATTTCAAGTCCAAATGGATGTAAATGTCGTATATGGATGGTTAAATATGTTGGAAGGGTATTTTTCAGTTCATGAATTTTCCAATCAGGAAAATATTACTTTTTCACTCCTCAAAGTCACGCCCCATGTCAAGGACCAGTGTGAAAACTATTGTGAGAAAAAAGACGAGAGGGAATCCTCACTATTTTCAGTCGCACCCACTTGGAATTATTTCTGAGACACCATCAAGGAACAATATTACCCTTTTGGGATATATGAAGATAAATACATAAAGAGGACCACACTAAGGCAGGGAAGGAACCAAGATGTGTCAAAGTTCACAAATGGTTCTCATTCCCTTTGCATGAAGTTGGGTATCAAGGATTCTGAGCGGCATTTTTTATTCAAGTACAATATCTATTTATATAAATACATACAGGATGAAATGGAGTTCCTAGACATATCCTCGCTTGGTATTGCCTATCGGTATGTTATCAAGATCAGGAAGAAATTTAAAAAGAGGAAGCCAGACTTTAGATCTCTAAATTTGAAGCAAGGGAAATGCACCCGCAAACCACAGAACGAAGGGTAGATCCAAGGCAGGGTGACCCAATACAACCCATTGAAGTTGTAAGAAAAGAACAACACCATGAATATAAACAAGGAAATAGGAAAATGGTGTGAGTTCCATAAGACACCCACTCACAACAAGAGTGAGTGTTGAGCCAAGCAATCCCTGGTGGTGGAGCTGAAGGCTTCCGAATCAAATGCATGTTCTGACTTTGAGTTAGAACCCAACAAGGAGAATGAAAAAGGGAAGCATATTATTAATGTGAATCCCAGTGCCACTATTTCCACCACAAATATCCAAAAGGATGAGCCCAATGATCCAGAGGAGGGGGATCACCTCATCCACTCACAGATGTGGGTGAAAGGTTCTCTGTTTCATGTCATTGCCGAAAACATGAGCTAGAAGAACCTCATTTTAGTACAGGTCATGAAGCGGTTTGGCCTACCGACAACAATTCACCTATAGCAATAAACCATATGCGGGATACTCCAAGGATGAGATCTCTGCATCAGCTAGTAGTGTCACCTCCCCTACAGCATCAAGCCCTTCACAGATGAGGTATTGTGTGTTGTTGATCCCCTTGAATTTTGTGATGTATTATTAGGCCAACCATACTTGTGGAAGTGGAATGTTTTTTATCAGTCTATGTCTTGCACTATTAATATTACTTTTGGAAATATTTTGTATAGAATAAAAGAGGAAGCACTGCCTATTGCCATCTCTTTGATTACTGTGAATAAATGCAGTAACAACATTTCCCAGACCAGGAATTTTTTTCCTTATGATTCACCCTCAAGGCAGGAATAATATTATGGCCATGGCCTCCAGACAAGGCTCCCATTAGGGGAATTTTGGGGTCTTAAAAGGGCCTCCTAAGGAAATTATAAAATAATAGTGGAAATAATAGAATAAGATTATATTACATCAACAAATTTTAAAGGGAAAAATAAAAAAACTACTTTTTCAATTCATATTTTCAACTTATCTCCCTATGAGTTTACTCAAATTTCAAGATGGAACACACATTGGATATAGAATTTTATTCCGCATCTAAAGAGTACCCATGTTGCATACTTTCTATGGACCCTGATACACGAAAAATAAGAAATACATGAGAAATGTGATTGCAATCACATTTTTTCACGTATTTTTCATTTTTCGTGTAGTAGGTTTCATCGAAAGTATGCAACATGGGTACTCCTTGGATGAAAAATAAAATTTTACATCTAATGAGTACTCCCGCTTGAAATTTGAGTAAAATATTAGAGAGATAAGTTAAAAATATGAGCTGAAAAAAGTAGCTTTGTTATTTTATTATATTTCAATATTTTTATTTTTTTAATTCAAAAAAAGTAAATCATCCCCCATGTTTGATATCACCATATTGAATCTTATTGGTTCTTATAAATTTTATTTTGGTTGTACATTTTTCTTAGGAGGCCCATTTTAGACCTCAAAATTCCCCTAATGTCCACACAACAAAAAAAATTGACGAGGTCGTGGAGGAGGACAGGGACATGTTCACCTCACCCACAGGGGTACCTCTACATTGTCAGGTCATGCACTCCATCAATTTGACCTCGGGTGTACCACTACAAAATGGACCGATCTATTGATGATCTCTTATGGACAACAATGAAATAAAGAGGAAGATTCAAGAGCTACTGCAAAAAGGGCACATCATGCCAAGCTCATTAGCCTGTGGGAGCCTGATCATGCTGGTATAGAAGAAGGATGGGACCTAAAGACTATTAATTTTCTATTGGGCGATCAACAACATTATTTTCCAGAAAAATTATTTGATCCCATGGATTGATAACCTTCTAGACCATCTCAAGGGGAAAAATATTTTAGCAAGATTGAATTGAAGCCTGGTTATCACTAAGTACCAGTCGAACCCTCCAATGTATGGAATATTTCCTTCTTCTTGAATGGTTGGTCATGACTTTCAGATTGACGAATGCCCCCGAATCCTTCATGACACTGATGGATGACATCTTGCGACCCTTCACCAACTCATTCCTAGTGTTGTATTTGAATGACATCCTGATCTTCATACATATTTGGGAAGAGCACCTCCACCACATTCGATAGGTCCTCCAAACATTGTGGCAACACAATTTGTGTTCCAATTTGGAGAAATTAAATTTTGGTATGACCCAGGTTAAACATCTGGGGTACATCATTGATGAGCG
This sequence comes from Pinus albicaulis, assembly GCA_034641835.2. Classification (NCBI taxonomy): domain Eukaryota; kingdom Viridiplantae; phylum Streptophyta; class Pinopsida; order Pinales; family Pinaceae; genus Pinus; species Pinus albicaulis. The sequence goes on from CM076576.1 coordinate 269,618,090, forward strand.
GCGTGTGCATATGGACCTAGCAAATATACAAGTCATTCAAGATTGCCCAGTCCCAATCACTCTAAAAAATATCAGAAACCTTCTGGGTCATTCCAACTTCTGCCATAGGTTCATGTTGGGGTTCTCTCATATCACATGGCCTTTAAGTCAAGTCACCAAGGGAGGAGAAAAAGGAAATTTATTTTGGTACGAATCCCAACAAAATGTTTTCTCTAAGTGGAAGCATCGCCTTTTCTTTGCATTGATGCTCACATTACTAGACCTGCAATAATCATTTGAGATTGAGACAAATGAGCCTGAATATTCTATTGGTGCAGTTCTTACTCCATAGGGACATCTAGTGGCATATCATAGTGAGACACTTTCAGACACCGTCTGAAATTATCCCACCTATGACGAAAACGTATTCCATTGTGCAGGTCTTCTGACAATGGAAGCATTACATTATAGGGAAGGAAACGATCATCCACATAGACCACCATCCACTATAGTTTCTCCAAAAACAATGGAATTTGTCGAACAATCACCATCTGAAATGGTCCACATACCTACAATAGTTCCATTTGAGTATTAAGTACAAGAAGGGAATCACCAACAATGTTGCATACTACCTCAGCGAACTGACGGTCATGGCACTAACCATTGTTCTTGACTCTTGTGGACATGATACTTGAGAATGGCTGCATCTTTACAAGAGAGATCCTGAATTCATCAATACATACCGGATGCTCCTAGAAGGAAAGCAATTTCGAAATTTTCACTTCCATGACACATTGTTATGTCACCTAGGACACCTTTATATTCCTTCAAGCAAGCATTCCAAGATTATATAGGAGGCGCACTACAGTCGGGTCGATGGAAATTTGAGGGTAGAGAAAATAGTGGTAGTTTTGAAGAATTATTTTTATTGGTCAAACCTTTGACATGATGTTGGGAAGTACATCAAATACTGCACTATCTACACCATTTCCAAACCAACCGTCAAGAAGCAAGGCCTTTATACTCCTCTACCTACTCCAATTCTACCTTGGGAATCCATATCCATGGATTACATGTTAGGCCTTCATTCTACTAAGCATGGAAATGACTTCATTTTCGTGGTCATCGACAGATTCTCTAATATGGCCATTCTTGTAGCCTGCAAGAAGTGTATCACAATAGAATCTACTCTAAATCTCTTATTTGAACGAATTTGGATACACTTTGGGATACCACTGTCCATTATCTCATACCAATATAGTAGGTTCCTGAGTAAATTTTGGTCAAGTCTCTGGTCAATGCTAGATACCAAGCTCACTAAGTCTACAACTTTCCACCTTCAAACTGATGGCTAAGTAGAGGTCGTCAGTAAGATGCTCATACACATTTTGCACATGTACAACTCAAATCATCCACTCACATGGGATTAAATACACCCCTATGTCCAATAAAACTACAACATAACTCTCTAAATCTCAACTGGTCAAATATCCTTTCAGGTGGAGTTAGCATTCCAGCCACTATGTCCCATTAGTGTGGCCATCCCATTGGAAGCTACTTTGGAAGATTCGGCTCAGGTCTAGTTCAAAGCTGGTAGGGTTAACAACTTCATTGGTCACATTCAACACATCTGCCAGCAAGTCCATGACACATTGTACATAGATATTGTTAAGGACAAGCAGCAACATAATCATCATCGGGTGCCACATAAGTTCCAGGTGGGTGACAAATTTTGGTTACATTTTCAGAAGAAGCACCTCATTGGGCCACACCGCAAGATTTTCTCACTCTGATATGGGTCGTATACCATCACCAAGGATGTAGGGGGCAATTATTTCAATATTATCATTGACCATTCCTTGGAATTCACCCAGTGTCCAATGTGGACCGCCTTCGACCATACTTTCCACCATTACTGGACACATGACATTGCAAAACAACTCAAACCAATAGAGTTAACCCCAAATTGCATGGAATAGGCCAAAATTGATCGATTCATGGACACATAGATCAAGGACACTCGCTAGCAGAAGATACAAAAGTATCGTGTTATCAAAGCTAGCCAACTCCTACACCAAGGCAAGTGGCTCACTAGGGACAAAGTTCAGCAAAAGTTTCCCTATCTCATGGAGGCACTCAACGCAATGGGGACTATTTCTTCCTAAAGGGGGATGAATGATATAGTTTGATATTTGTGGCCACCCACCTATTCCACTTGGACCCTCACCATTTTTTCTTTCATTTTTTCAATTTACTTAATTTTAGTAAAATTCACTATTTTAAGCAGTTTTTCGGGTCGTGAACTTTCGGAGTCGTTTTGAGGTCATAAACGATGTTTTTTTGGAAAAGGGGAAAACATGAGACATTGATTGATGTTTATGGTTGAAATTGATATCCCTTTGATATATCTTTCTAACGAGGCATTGTGTGAATCAAACGAAGATCATATGTCAAAGTTACGACCCCAGGAACTTGATGTAACAATTTACCCCAATAGGGACTAGAATTTTGGCGATTCATCTCCTATTGTTAGGTTTTTGGATGTTTAGAATTTTGCATTGTTTCTCAACAATAAATAGTAATTTGAGCCTCATTTTAACATAGTTTAGAGGCATGTAGCTGCCACATCTCTTCTCAGAGATAAGCTACCATTGCCCGAGCTAGTTTATTTCCATTTTGTTTGTAAGCATATTTCAATTATCTGATATTAATGAAATGAAGTTTTATTTATATTTCATCTCTGTGTTTATGTTTATATTTGTATTTTATTGTGTTCCTACATATGTCAGGATCAATAACATTGTAAACACTATTGGCTTTGTATTACAATCAACTTTGTAACAGATCGATGGAAGAATGTTGTTGGCTTTATAATGTATATATATATATATATATATATATATATATATATATATATATATATATATTAACCATTGGAATAAAGTTGTATATATACCATTAAGGATGTTTCAATTATATATTAACACTGCATATATATACCATTAAGAGAATTGTTTCCTTTGTAATGCATTAAATATATATTAACACAATAATCATTGGAAGAGCACTTCATATATACCATTAAACAGGTCGTAATTTTATATGAATGCATTAACCATTAGCCAATTCATAAACCATTTTTTTTCTTTGTAATGCATGGAATATATATTATAATGTTGGCCATTTTAACCGTTTCCTTTGTAACATTGTTGGCTTGGCCAACACAATTATATATGAATGCATTAACCATTGGCCAAAACATTGGGAAAACGATTATATTTTTGGATATGCACCATTAATAAATTGGTATTAATAAGTTAACGCACTAAAAATTTGTCCTTAACGCACTGCAAATTTTTCTTCAATGCACTATAAATTTGTCCTTAGGTCACTGTAAATCACATTAAATGGCACTGCAAATATTATCTTCAATAGTCATGGCTAAGATTAGGGCACAAAACCCTACATTCAATTTGAGGCACTATAAGGCACTATATTGTAATTATTCAATAATATATATGAATGTACCTACTTCAAATAACATTATCGAACATATTCGTGCCAATATAAATAATAATAACAATAATGGAATTTGTAATTCTTATCTCAATGTTTTTATGCATGTAGTAATAATAATACATAATGTAATGCCAAAAATCATTATATCGAGTGCATAGCGTTTTCCAATTGATTTATTCCAAGATCATGGTAACTCATGCATAGGATATGATGCTTTCCAATTAATTTATATTCACAATGTTCATTACCTATCGCTTTACCCCCTGCCATTCCCACTCCAATTTTTTATTTTTTCAATTACGCATAACCATAATTAGATTCCTAATCAAATAGTTATTACTCTTCTCTGTGTTACCTTCCCTACCAATATTCCTTCTTTAAAATTACATATAGGTATTCTTTTGAGCTTTCAACTCTATTTGGGTTACCATTTTCTTGTCATAGAGTTTGTTTAGTTTTCGAGTTTTCTTTCATCATCGACACACAATGTTCTTGATTTTTGTGGTTTACCCTTATTTTCATTTGTACCTATTCGATGTATGTCTTTGAAACTATTTCATTTTCTACAGTAGTATGTATTCTCTTCCATAGATATATATATATAATGTCCTTTGTGTATGATATATTGTCTTCTTTTCTCATTTAGGAAATTCTCTGCAATAAGAGTATTATTTTGAATTTTCCTTCACTGTTTGTTTTTATTTCTACATTAACTCATTGGCTAACCTCTGCAATAAAATTTTTTATAGTTCAAATTGGGTATCATCCCCCATGACCTATTCAAACTGGAAATCATCCCCAGGACCAGTGAAATAGGGTCTATCATCCCCTTACATTTCAGTTGTTATCTTCCCTAAGAGAAGAACAATTCATTCAAGGCTCCTATATTGAGATTTCCAAGGTCTGAAGTATATGTTATATCACTTATGAACTCACCAATGCTGCCTCTAAAGGGAATAACTATGTTTCATATGTAGAAACCTCCATTCAAGGGTGCACTGCAATGCACTTCCCAACATTGAAGAGTGTGTTGGTCACCTAGGAGATGAATTTTCATTGTTCCAGGAATCTCCACATGGCCAGTGCTTTCTAGAAGAATCCATATGTGTCAAAATTCGAATCCCAGTGTCCATATAACACCTCTAAACTTAGGAACATGTCTTTCCTATTATTAGAAAGTCATTCATTGAGAAACTGCCATCAATTTCGCTATAAATTGAGCACATATTCTAGTGCTAGGGAGGGAATAATTTTGGTAAAGAAATGTTGGTGGATTCTCATTTGAGAGAGTGAAAGTATTGATATGTTGTTGGTGTGATGTTGGATGTGATGAGGCTGGGATGAAGCTGGAGTTGGTGGCATCAAATCGATTATTGGTTGTAACCTCCCCCTTCTACTCTTTAATAAAGATTGATGTTCAATTTCCCATATATGTATCTCTTTGTGTTTCTATTTCTCTTGCAATTGATTCTTGAATGATATACATGTTTCACAACTAATCAATTTGAGTGTTTATGATAGGTAGATATTTGTATATGCATGTTGTTTTTGTTCTTTGTCTGTATTTGTGGGATTTGATTCGGTGATGGAAGTTGGATTGATTGCGGTAACAAAAGTGCCATAAGGAGAAGGGGAAGTGCTTGGATTACAAGTAGGTTTTTTTATCATTGTGTGTATCTACTTATTTTATAGAAATCGATAGAAAAGTATTTCATCTATTGTCCTAAGTTCCTGGCATCACACTTAGGGAATTTTATTTATCCATAGATCACAATTTTGCATAAAAAATTGGCAACCCCACTCGGGAGTTTCCTATCATTCTTGATGTTTTTTCCTCTATTAATCCTCATCAGTAGCATCTAATTTCAGTTATTATACTTTTGACTGAAATAATTGCATTAGAAGTGTGTTATGTAGATTGAATTTTCAATCACTGTTGTGCCCAACGCACTGTTGGTCAAGACATAGTGCACTGCGGTGCACTATCTCCCACTCAGGGGTGCACTGCAATGCACTTCCTCCCCTTGGAGACTGTGTTGCCCCCTTATCCAACCAAATTTCATTAAAATTTTTCATTTCTATCATTCTCAACAATTTTTTTGTTGTATTCTCAACTGTCTTAAACCTCTTTAAGACTAGTAAACTTTCTAGATTCTTCCTCCTTTGAAAAGTAAATCTATTTATTGTCTCTTTAGTGTTTTTATTTATCATCGGAAAATAAAATTCAAAGTATTTTATCTCGGCATTAGATCCATTTGTTTTCATAAAGGAAATTTTCATTTCATTCTTCCTTTCCTGTAGGCAAAATTGTAGTTCCATTGTTCATTTTTCCTAAAAGATAAATTGTTGTTAAATTCCTTGTTTCTCAAAGAAGAAAACACTTGTTTTTGTTGATTTGATGCACATAGTTTCCTTTCTTGCATTCACATCAAGGGAATTGAAAAGAAAAACATGCATGTGAATATAGTGAATTGTGTGTGTTTCATAGAAACAAGTTAGGAAAGTTTCATTTCAGTTTGTGCTCTTTGTTGTTTTCTTTAAAATTGATTGCTCTTTCCCTTAAGTAGCTAGGACTTTCATTGAAAATGCTTAAATTGAAAAGTTTGTTGATAATTTTAGTTTGCATTTTTAGGAATTTCCATCACATCACGTGGTGAACCTCAAAGACAAAATTTATAAACAATATCAACTTATAATTTACATCAATTTACCTAAAAAAGCATTGGAACCATAACGATAACATTTAGAATGTCTAGGCTAGAGACGTGTTCCAGCGTAGTTAAACATAGCAGCTATCATTAGCTTGTCTATGATACATTCCGAGTGTGATACCTCACTCGACATACGTAAGTATATCGAAGCTATTCCACGTACCTTCAAGTATATAGGGTGGTGTTCTAGTACAAAAAGTATAAGGGGGTGCTCTCAATGTGTGGTTTCACATTAGATAGTGCTAATACAGACTTGGGAATCCACGTACCATTGGATATATTTTGGAGGAAAAATTTAGGTTGCTATCCATCCATGGTGAGCTGAGTCGGCCACCTTGTTACTCGTGATACACCAAACACAAAATTTGGGGAGATTGTCTGCCCGTACTTCTTGGTTCGCCAGGAGGTATTCTGCAGTTCACAATTAATTGGTAAACCTTTTGCCTAGAATTACCCTTTTATTTTGTTTATTTGTTTTTTTTATAAAATAAATTAGTCATCGTGGAAGAAAAACATCCCTTTCCACGTCCTTCACGTAGAATAGCACTGAAACCACCTTTACACCAGAAGCCATTTCTGGTCGGTGAAAGTGACATCGCACTACTGAAACTAGTACTATTTGTACCTCTCGTGAGACATCATCATCACATATACCAGAGTCGTCTCAATTTTTTCTGCAAATATTGGTTCATTTACTATTTTCGAGATGAAGACCTCACAACTACCTATGGTTACGATCCATCTAATGAGTGAGACCATACCTCCCGAACCCGGCATTGTTCAACTGGAAGTTGATTCAGATCCTGTCAGTTTTTTCCAGAACATCTAAATCCCAAATTCGAATGAATGGAAGTTGGTCCTATATCGGTCGCCCCATAATCTATTGTAGCCATTGAGTCTCCCATATTGTAATATTCCCAAATGGGGAAGCAGGAATACATGAACATAATAATGGAAATAGTAGTGAAAAATCAACACATGTAATGTAAGAAGATCATATAGCCATCAAATTAAGATCATAACAAAAAAATGTATACAAGTCCTTGAGAAAATAGTCATTCAAGATAGGCAAAACCAGCCTCAAGAGAACCTATAGATGAAATATAAAGAACACTGCTACACAACAAATTCCCAAGGCTATGACAACGTAGTTTTATTAGATATAATTGTTGCTGGAGAATTTCAATACATATATATACTAATATATGGCTCATAAAATGTTGGGATTAAAGATATAAGCTCCCAAACACAATTTTAAGACAACCTGGGAAGGATTTCCTGAAATATACAAAGGTGAAAAAATGTCGGAATGCAGCCCTAAGACTGAATAGCAGCTGCAACTCAATAAATAGATGAAGATGGATGTAGATGATACATATAATGAATCTCATCCAATAGATATTTTAGGTGAAATCCCGATCCAATCACTAAAGATCCCACCCTCCAATCAAACACTGAAACCCCTCACTTCAATTGCTCACTAAAATAACACAATCAAAGAGTGATACTGTGTTGTAGGTGATGGAAAATATTTTTTCCAAGTGCCAAGATGTGAAATATACTCCAGAATCTTCCTCAGTGATCTCTCGAAGAGAAGAATGATTCCTCCTTTGAAAAACTAGCTCTGGAAGTGGGTTTCTCAACCCTCCATTGCAACACCCTGCAACACAACACAATCCTCTACAGAAACTACTCTTTAGCTGAAGACTAAAGCTTGGCCTTAAGCCTGAGTGTGGAAAATGAAGTGCAAAGCTCCCTCAAGAGGCCTCTCAATAAAAGAGATGAGATTCCCTTTCAAGAAAACCTGGTCCTAGACAGCACAACAATCTCAACTAAACAACTGAAGAATGCAAAATAGTCATGCAGACCATAAAATCAATAATCAATAACATGCCCCACTATGGTTGCCTTGCCCTCCTTATAAACAAGTGTGTGCCTTCTTACCTTGGGTCCCACTAATTAGGGTTTCCACCATCATGGAATATTCCTCCTACTATCACTTCGTTGTCTCCATTTATGATCTCCACCATCCATTCCAGCGCTGTTAACTTGGTCAAAATTTACCTTGTCCACATGTATTTGCCCTTGTTCACACATGAGGGTGCAATATCTAGCTATTATTATTATCCCTTTTTCACATCATGAGGTATTTCATTCCTGTTTAAGATATGTATGGGCCTCCTTACCCACTTATTCATCTAACTAGGTGTTTAAAAGAAAAATTAATATTCCCATTAGTTGCATGCTAATTTAGGAATATTACAGTCCTCCCCTCCCAAATGTTTCTTGTCCTCAAGCAACTGCAATGATAGAACTGAAGAGCCTCCTCTCCTCCTCTTGTAGCATCCTCATATGACAAATTCCTCCAAGGAATAAGAGGTTGTCTCATCAATACATCTCCAAATTTCCCCTCCCAAGTATGCAAGCTAGCTTTTGGTGGGCATCCCAAATAGCTATCATCATGTAGAAGTAAAACATCCATGGAGGAAAGAATGTGCTAGCTAGAGGCCTTATTGAGGCATGAGGTTTGATATATATTGGGGTCTAACATCCCCATGTGAATACCCCATCCCCAAGCTATCATCCATACAAAATGAGCCACCCTTGAGAATGGTAACTCATGAAGAATCTCCTCCACCTTTGGCTCCTGCAATGTAGGTGGGTTGAATAATTGAACATGGTAGAGAAAATAGCGTACCCCACACTGTGTTTCTCTCCACTCTTGATAAGTGTAGAGTAGCTGATGATTTTTGGTTGGAATAATGTTGCCCTCAAGTGGCAAGAAGGAGATTGGATTTTTAAAGATCCTCTCTCTAATGTCATGAACCATGTTGGCTCAAGCCATCCCATACAAAATGAATGGCACGTCATCACCATATGGAATCCAAATCAGAAAAAGGCTGAAGGTTATGTGTAAGTTTGGATAATACCAATGGTCTCTCAAGGGGATACAACGTAGTCTTTCCAACTGTTGTTTTAGAATATCAAGTGGCAAGTTTCCCTCCAACAAGTTATTAGTTGTGCATGTTTTCTCATCTACTATGTGGTAGTAAGCAGCATTATATATCAGCTGAGCATAATAACAACACACTTGCCCAAATTCATGTACAAAAGGGTTTTCATCATAAGTGTTGGTCCTACAATGACCATGAACCCCCAAAATAATCTTGCCCTCTTGTGGAGCAATGCACTGTACATAGATGGTGAGATAATGCAAATACTCAATGAAATAATCAATAAGTACAGAAATACATTTCTTAACATGCTTAGTGAGTAGGCTGAAAGTGAGGTCCATGGATGAGTCCTCCCATGATAATATTCTCATAAAATTCTCCAAAATGAAAGGATGCATACTCCCCTTGGAACACTCCATCAATAGAAACATACTTCCAAGTGACAGTGTTGTTGGCCTTAGTGATAAGGATCTTACCACTCCATGACTCCCTTCTTTGACATGCCGCATGCCAAAGTAATCCACCATCCTACTGCTATGTGGGGAGTTCTTCTTCCTATGTGGAAGCACCTCCTTATCCTGCAATGTTGAAGGGTAGCTTCTTTGCATCTCAATTATGCCATCCCTTTATCCGAAAATATCATGCCAAGTGTGTGAAAAATTCTACCCATATTCTCCCAAGAGTAGCCAAAGCAACAATAACTCTTGCTACTCCAACACACCTCTATCATATAAATCATGAGGTGAAGATATGATGATTGACATAAATTATGTCATATCAACAAAATGCACCAAAACTCTTTGTTGCCATATGATGCAAGAGTCCTGTTGTTAGTATGAATCTTGATTTGAGGTGTACGAAAAAAGACCACTTTAGGTGCGCATAACAAACATACCTAACAACATAAATGATTGCTAATATCTTTAGATCTGCAGTTAGATGGTCAAGACAAATGCTGTAAAAATCTAGATCTATGCATTAGAAGACATTAAACAGTAGAAAAATAAGATTTACTCCATAGATCCAATAGACAAGACAAAAATATATCCAATGAAATTTTTATTAATGGCACCTGGGAGGAAAACACAAAAGGGTGTTCCCTATTCTCCTCAATGGGATGGGTTCTTGTAAGTCCTCAGCACTTCAGATTTAGAATTCCTCTCTCTTGATGGTGTAGAAAACCAAGACAAAAATGGAAAAATATGGCTATGATAATGGATCAATAGCCAGACCAAGAGTTGAGATCCAGAGTGATCTTTAGGCAACAAAAGGTGACAAATGAATGGAAAAACCCTTCAATTTATAACAAAATATTAAGTTATTCTAGATATTGGTGCATAGTTAAAATATTATTAACCAAATCAAGATCCAACTTTTATGGAATATTTTATTATATTTTTTGGAGGGAAAAGGAATTTGACTTGAGTCAAATCCCCTTATTTGTAAATAATAAATAAATATATGATGTATTTATCATTTTAAGGACATGGTTAGGAAATAATGAATAAATAAATGATTTATTTATCATTTTAAGGGTATGTTTGTGTAATAACCAAATAAATAATGATTTATTTAATTATTTAAGGGAGATTTAGTCATATTTAACAAAGAATATTATTTAAATAATTATTTTTAGAAAATAATAAGATAAATAATGATTTATCTAACTAATTTCCTTGTTTAGGGTTAAATATAACTACGAATATTAATTAAAGTATTGTTTAACTAATTATTCTTTGAGGAAAATCAAACAACTATGGATTTATTTAATGTTTCCCCATGAGGTTTCCTGTTTAGACCATAAACAACTTAATAAAGGTGGTTTACTAAGTTATTTTTCATAGTGAATGCGATTTTACTTGGGGTAAAATTGGTCTTACTTGGTGTACTTGGGTCCATCTAATAACAATGGATTAGATGACCAAAAAATGGTGTAACAGATTGCGCCCCAGTGTACAAGCTTTAGGAGCTAATCGTATGATCGAAGTATGTTGTAAGAACTCAATCACTAGACAACAATGGGGAAGTCAAAGAGAGAGAATTGTAAGGTAGACTAAAGTGCTGAAAGAACTAGACTTGGAGGAGGTGACTTGCAGGTGCGACAAGTCTATTTGATAAGTGAGTACCTGCTATAGGCGGCGGGGGAGGCATACCTATGTCCGCTGAGGCAATAGTACAAACAATAAGGCGTCCAGAAAACCATGAGACGACATAATTCTAGCATAAACACGAGCTAGATAAATAAAATGATAATGAAACCCACATACATATTGTGCCTGGGATAATAGCCAGGACTTGTACAATGATATCTGAGTATATGAGATATAAATGCAACCCAAATGCCTGTGAAAAACAGGAAAGGGCTCTAAAAATTTGACTAATACATGCAAACAAAAAAGGCGCTGCAAACAGTTGAGGCTGACATCATCAAATGTATGTAGTTGCATCAAAGGTTGTAATGAAGAGGTCATCCGAGTGTATGGGGGGCTACCTGTAGGGCCATCCCCTCATGAGGGCTGAGACATCTCACACACACCCGGGAATCATCGATGTCAACTGCTACATCACTAAACCATTAAGTATATGGATCTTGATCACGCTGAAAGGAGCTGGAGCTGAGAAGCAATCAAGTCAAAGGGAAATAAGGAGTCCCTTTGCCTGATCTGAGGCACTAGACAAAAGTGGAAGTAGGAACCAAGGTACACTACCCTGTATACCTATCTTCTGGAATGAATGAGCTGATGTTGATAGAAGGAAGTCCGCCATAGGTGAGGCAATAAGGGATCCTAAACTAAGGCACGCGAGAAAATAGTATAGTGACTGACAGACTGACACCATTGATGATGATGAAATAGGGGGGAATGAGTAGTGAATGGATGAATTCCCTTGTTAGAGAATAACAACATGGATGACCTTGCAGCGACTGACACAATATCATGGGAGATAGGGGACATTGGGACTGAAGACCATAATGAGTGACACGAGAGAGGGAACAAGTAATGAAGGATGGAGGACTATAGCAGGGTGTGAAGAGATTCAGGATAGACTCCATGAAAGCAATGATGACTCAACTCGGATGCTCTAAATAAGGGTGACTTGATAGTGCTGCCACACAAGAAAGGGGTCCCATGGGGACCATAAAGGCATGAGTACAATATGGTAACTCACGACGAAAGTCAGCACGAGCATGGGCAAGTATGGAGGCAACATGGTGCCCTCGGTACGAGTGTTGCAAGTGAAGAAATTTGATTTTGAGGAAGGGTGAAGTGGCACTTCATGGGAAAAAGGTGTCCCGGTGAAGTATCAAATCACTAAAAACTAATAGATACCCATTTGAGGGCTTGGTGAGAGCTTTCCAACAGTGCAGACAGTTTGGTAAACAAAGCTACAGTTGGATCGTACCAAGAGAAAAGAAAAAATAGGGTTTTCTCTTTTAATAAGGCATTTTCCCTCCAAATTCATTCATTTTCATGTGGAGCTGTGGTGAATGTAGAGAGGAGAGAAGGCCCTAAATCTTGCAGCAATCATAGCAGAGAAAACGACCGTTGGAATCAAGATCCGTCAGTTGCAGGTAAGAGGCCTAGCCGTACTCTTTATTTTCAGTGGATTAAAAGTTCAGATTAGGTCCTTAGAGCTCAGGAATAGCCCCTTACTCCTCCTCAAAGTGCGACCTGGGTAGCAGGTTTTGGGAAGAAAAGTGTGACCTGTCCCAGTTTTGGGCCTGAAAAGTGCGACCTAGCAGTGAGGGGTGTTTCTGTGTTGTTTTTTGGCTGAGCACTAGGCTTTTGTGATGAGAAGCAGTCTTTCCTATCTGTATACTGAAAAATATGATGTTTTCGTGTAGATATGGTAGAGTTACGGATTAAATGGAGAGAGAGAGACCTAGGCGCATTATGGTTGGAGATCCGGGAGGATCAGGGTGTCTAGAATGCTTTGGTCACGTTTGGGGTTTTGAATTTTGTGGAGAACCCTTTGATGATAGTTGGGGAGCCCTTATTGGCCTGGATTGTCAGCTATTGGGACCTGGACCATGAGGTCTTTATAGTGCAGGGACACCGGATTGAGTTGACAGTCCAGGATATATATTTTCTAACTAGTCTCCCACCACTTGGGATGGTATGGAACACTCAGCTAGTATTACCGCATGGGCAGAATATCATAGAGTTTGTAGAGCGCCACTATCAGCCAAGTCTCCAAGTCAAGGGGCTTGGATACCCATCGGGGATTTGGAGAGGTTAAAGACCCGTGATGTGGCCGCAGAAGTGTTGTGGATCATAGGAAACTAGGCACTCCATCACATCGCGGGGGGTCAAATGATGCTTGTGGAGAGTGTTTTGAGTGGTACCTACTATGGGTGGGCCCAGATGATGTTGTCGTCATTGAAACGACAGTTGTCACTATGTAAGCGGAAAGTGAACCATGACTATGCATATGGTACAGTTTTATGCTCTTTCTTCTTTGAGAAGATCCCGACACTTCGACCTCACATACAGCTCCCAAATGGAGGCCCGAGAGAGCCTAGGATGCACCGGTGGGGGCGACTACTGTGTAGAGGAGGAGGTGGAGCAGTTGGATGAGTGTTCCATCCTGATTTCTTTGTTCATTGGGATCATATGCTGCTGTATATAGATGACTATCGCTATAGTGGGATGAGTTATTGTGGGGACCTAGATCTGTCACTGCTGCCTGGTCATATATGGGGAACCAATGGTGAGTGAAAAATTGCTAATATTTTATGTGCATGTAAATTTTCTAGAATATTATATGTGGTACCGATTCTTTTACTTTTGGTATTCAGATACAACACCTGTAAAACTGGCCGGGTACGTGGGACGACCTGCAATATCAGGGGCCACATGATCTAGTGGACCAAGGGCGCAACATAATGAGAACGCAGTAGCCCTTCTGGAGGATATCCGTCATAGATGTGAGAGGCTTTGACCAGTGTTTCAGAATGCGGTTTGCAGGACTTAGATGACCAGTACATAGAGCCGTGTATTAGTTTATCCTCGAAATGGCGAGGGGTCATGTGGCACATGGCAATGGCTGGACAGGGAATGCATGATCTACAAGCAGCGGGGGCATAGCCATTGGTTTTGGATCCTCCAAATAGTGATTAGTGTGTAGGGGCAGGTGGTTCCCCCATTTTTGAGTTTTTGTAACATGCTATGGGCATGTCAAATTTATCAGATTTAATGAACTCTAAAACATTTTATATGACACATACTATGGATATGCATTGTTTTGATATTTTTATTTTATTGTCTTGTGTTAAATGTGCGTGTTAAATGCCAATCTAGAATATGGTTTGCAATGCTATCTACGTAGTGATTTTGTGCTCTAGGTACATCACTGAAAGTAATGATTTCAAATTCACGCATCAAGAGCTTCACTCGTAAATATCTTCTAAAAAGGATAGGATTATGTACACAATATACACCATTCAATTGTATGACAAGAAGGAGGAAATATAAACGAACATGAAGGTGGAGGATGCGATGTGAAAGGGAATTGGCTAATAAACCTCATACAACATCATATTTGGCCTGATTATTGGTAGCAGTACCAATGCATACACTGTTTGAAAGAAAAAGCGCCTGCAAAGGGGTAAAGATGGCCCAACCTACCAAGGCTAAATTCCGAGAGTAGTGACTTGCACCATCAGCAAAGTCGATATAAGGTGTTCATGGGAGGTCCCTCTGAAATGTGCCACAAGACAATAAGTGGGAGGATAAAGAACAATGCTGGAAACCTAAGCACACAATAGAAGGCGAATGTACTCTGCGAAAGGGAGTGATCTGGGTAGGATGTCTACTTCCCACATGCCGCCGGTTAGGGGAAGTGTGGGAGCTATTGGAGGCGTAGCTTGAGCTCAGGCTAGATAAGTCACCAAAATTATGGATGATGGCATCCCGTTTATGGGCGGGAAATATGAAGTCAGGGGTGGATGAAGCTTCCATGATGTCGCCGTCACAACAGGAGGTGGAAGGACAGGAGGAAGGGAGACCACATGACGCAGCGAGGCTACCTGACTCATCATCATGAGAAGAAAGAATCACATGGGCATCATCATGGGGGGTGACGTAAGAACAAGCAAATAAAGGATCCACTAATGTTGAGGCCAGGGTGTTTGATGAAAGGAGGTCAGGCGAAACAACAGGAGAAGATTCAGAGGGAGATTTTGTCGAGTGTCTCAAGGATGATAAAAGGTAGAGGATGGTTTCTGCATGCTCCATCATTTTGACATCAGGGGGGGAATGTAAATAGGAGTGAGTAAATCCTCAGTCTGGCCTACAGCATACTGTGAAAGCACGGGAGAATCGAATTGATTTTTTTCAATATCGTAATCCCAAACTCCCTCCAAAGAGGCACAGTAATGTGTAAGGCAGGGGCAATGAGGAGAGTAATGGCCACAGAGACCACACAAAGCACAATGTTGTTTGGTGTGAATAGTCTTGGTGTTCTTGGTTGCGGTCGATGAATAAGCAGAGTTTTCAGGGACTGTAGACTCAGGGAACGTGACATTAGCCATGGGCTTGATGCAGGGCAACTCGGGACAAGTATGGGTGGCATGACCGATGACATCACACAAAGAATAGGGCTTTGGAGGCGGAGGAAGTGTAGGGTTAGTCGAGGAAGCTTTTTCTTTTGAGGCCTTTTTGTGAGCTTTGCCCTTCTTACCCAAAGAGGTTGCAACAGGAGTCAGATCCTGTTGATGTGGCTGAGGCACTGTGACAACGGGAGAAGTCAGGGGGACCGGTTGAACCGAGGTCAAAGAAAGATAAGGTTTAGGTTGACATGGCGGGGTGGTGGTTGGAGGATCAAGGTACCAAACTAGAAGTCCAATGGTCAAGTTAGAAAGAGAAAGGGTGGCCATGACAGGTGCCGTATAAATGCCTAGTGCAGGGACTAGGAACGATATCTGACCAGAGGGGTAATGGCTAAGTGGGATGGCTCCTAGATGGTTAAGGCCTGGAGGAACTGATATAGGAGGATAAAGAGGCTTAGGAGTACCATTTGAAGGGCCAGGAGGAGGATGTCCAGAAGGTTGCATCGAAGGGCTAGGAGATGGCTGCGGAGGGTGAGGGGACTGTTGACTAGACGAGGCGGGCCTCTTGAGAGAAGCCCGAGATTATTGCATCATGCAAACATTCGATGAGCTGGGATCAGATATGGGAGGGGAAGACCAGGGAATGTACCAAGCAAGGAGGAGTCCTTGTAGACGCTGGGTAAGACACTAGTCAAAGGGTCGATGGTTTGCTTATTGGCCACCGAAGAAATAGTGGACTCAGGGGAGGTCTAAGACTTCGGTTCGTAATACATCAACTGGTCAATGGTGACTATATTTCCGTTATGGGGGAAGGAAATATTGCAGTGGATCATGGAAGGGATAGCAGACATCACATAAGTGTAGCTAAAACCCAGTAGAATGTTGTAATCTAAGGGGGCGTCTATGACTTCTACGTCAATGCAAACCATCTTGCCCACAATAGTGATATGGAAATTGTGGAATAAGCCAATAGGCTTGGAGGCATGGCAACCCCACACTCAGAGGGTGATCATGGAAGGATCCAACTCAAGAGATCTGAGTTGTTTCCAAACTAAAGCAGACATCATGCAGGTGGATACCCCCTCATTAATAATGTATCGAGAAACATTGGCGTTCCAAATCTTGACTAGGATTTGGAAAGTGATGGAAGCAGGGAGACGAGGATGTTCTGACCGGTCGACATCAAAGACAATCAATCGATCTTTGGAAGGGTCTAAAATTCCCATGGCAGATAGAAGAGCTTTTTGTTGTGAAGGGCATGAATGGAGTATTTCCAGCATTGAAATGGAAGTAGGGGATTGTGCCAAATCATCGACTATTCTATACGAATGGGCGGCTTTGCTAGTAGTAGCATTTTGGCATAGAGGACCCTTAGGGATATTGGTATGAACTTCCACCCTAGGCTGAGGGATCTTCAAGGGGCCATTAGGTGTCAAAATAGGCTTTTTACAGACCGAAGTAGGTGGCTAGGGAACAAACGTAGTGAGAGGCTTGTTGTACTGATGGGATCGATTCTGAAGATTGATGTCTACTGTTGAAGGTTGATCGGTTTTCATCATGAAAATCTGGTCATCAGGGGTACTAGACAGAAGAGGTTGGGTAACAGTGTGGTAAACAGGAGGTTGGGCAAAGAGAGGAGGCATGCTATATCCTGAATACGTGCTATCGGGAGGGGAAGATATGCAGGAGGTGCTAGCCCCTCCTCGAGGAAAATCAGAGCCCATCGGAAGTTGAGCAATGACGATACACACACGGCACAAAATAAAAAGAGACCGATAAGGGCAAGGAGGTGCAGGATCAACTGATTACAATGTCGAAACAAGGGCAAGGAGGTGCAGTATCAACTGATTACAATGTCGAAACAAGGGCAGAGAGGAGCAGGATCAATTTATTTCAATGTTTTAGTGTCTTTGCTTTGTGGTGTTAACCAAGCCCTTTTTTTCTTAGGATGTGTGTGTAAAAGTGTGTAAATTTTAATTTTTAAACCCAAACATTTGTAGAGAAAAGAAAAATTGTTGTTGTATAGCTGTAAATAAACCTGCAAATGAAAGTATATAGGCTTGAAAAAACAGAAAATAAATAGCTAATAATGCAATAATCTAAACCCAAGGAGGTGGGCCTCTCAACAACTAGTCTATAGGTGAGTGAAAAAAATAATAAAAACACACTAAAACAACCAATAGATCTAAGGTCAGAAGGGACAAGGATCTAAAGGACAAAATCTACTGGAATGTGGTGCAGAAACAACAACAAATCAGAGGAAGAATTGTTGTAAAAAGAGGTGGCAAAAGGCTATCTCCAGGAGGGAAGCAGAGTGCACCCTAAAGGAAAACCCAAAAAAATCTAAATGAGGAGATTTGGATGGATAACAAGCTGATCTGAAGTGGATCTAAAATTGAGGTATCAGATCTGAAAAAATGGCTGAAGACTCTGAAATTTTAGACAACTTGCAACAGTAAAAACTCTTCCACAAAAAGTGGAGGGTACCGAAGCCTTAGGGGGCTATTTTCCCTCTTATTTGAGTAAAACAGAACAATTACAGGTACAAAACAAGCGGAGACGACGGTCAGACAACCCTAAATAGAGGCTCATACAAACCCATAAAACTTTCAGAAATATCCCTGCAAAAATACCAAGTCGCAATTTCTGACCTATTTTCAGTAGAGGTTGCACTTTTTGGGCAGTAAAGTGTGCCCTGGAGGTCCAGGTCGTAGGTTTTGGGCTAAAAAGTGTGACCTGCACTTCCGGCACTCTCGGCAACAAATTTTAGAAAAAAATGTCGTCTCAGCTGCGGCTGATGTCTGTCACCTGCACAATAGGTCCGAAAACACATGGACGTCAGAATTTCATCATTTTAGGGTTTTATGGGTTAAAATCAACATCAAGAAAAGAAAAAAAACAAGGGGCTGAAGAGAAATCCTAGGGTTTGAAGCAGCTTCATATGCAAGGATGAGAAAAATGACAGTGGTCGTAATTATAAACCCTTGTGGAGTTGCCATTTGTTAGTATGAATCTTGATTTAAGGTGTATGAAAAAACACCACTTTAGCTGCACATAACAAATAGCCCTAAAATCAGAAATGACTGCTAATATCTTTAGATCTGCAGTTAGATGGTCAAGACAAACACTGAAAAAATCTAGATCTATGCATTAGAAGACATTAAATAGTAGAAAAATAAGATTTACTCCATACATCCAATAGACAAGACGAGAATATATCCAATGAAATTTTTATTAATGGTACCTGGGAGGAAAACACAAGAGGGTGTTCCCTGTTCTCCTCAATGGGATGGGTTCTTGTAAGTCCTTAGCACTTCAGATTTAGAATTTCTCTCTCTTGATGGTGTAGAAAACCCAGAAAAAAATGGAAAAATATGGCTATGATAATGGATCAATAGCCAGACCAAGAGTTGAGATCCAAAGTGATTTTTAGGCAACAAAAGGTGACAAATGAATGGAAAAACCCTTCAATTTATAGCAAAATATTGAGTTAGTCTAGATATTGGTGCATAATTAAAATATTGTTAACCAAATCAAGATCCAAATTTTATGGAATATTTTATTATATTTGTTGGAGGGAAAAGAAATTTGACTTGAGTCAAATCCCCTTATTTGTGAATAATAAATAAATAAATGATTTATTTATCATTTTAAGGGTATGTTTGTGTAATAACCAAATAAATAATGATTTATTTAATTATTTCAGGGAGGTTTAGTTTTATTTAACAAAGAATATTATTTAAATAATGTTTAAATAGTTATTCTTAGAAAAAAATAAGATAAATAATGATTTATCTAACTAATTTCCTTGTTTTGGATTAAATATAACCAGGAATATTAATTAAACTTTTGTTTAACTAATTATTCCTTGAGGAAAATCAAACAGATATGGATTTATTAAATGTTTCCCCATGGGGTTTCCTATTTACACCATAAACAACTTAATAAAGGTGGTTTACTAAGTTATTTTTCATAGTGAATGCGATTTTACTTCGGGTAAAATTGGTCTTACTTGGTGTACTTGGGTCCATCTAATAATAATGGATTAGATAACCAAAAAATGGTGTAACACCTACCAAGTTTCCTCCACCAACATACCCTTTGAAAGAGGATATGTCACATGATGGCCAAAATATTTCAAGAGTAGCCAACGTAGCCATGTGTCTTGCTTCCCTGTGTCATAAATATGCAGGTAGCTCACCAACCTCTTGCATACCATCCACACCCATTCATCCCTATGTGGGTGTCTCCCACCATGCTCCATCTTGGTCCTCCAATGAAGACTACCATATTCCCAAATCATATTTATACCTCTGCATTTCATGGGATTTTGAAATGCAACCTCTTGGAGATATCCTAGAGAATACCTCACATCAAATTCCATCGTGAATCCATAAATATCTAAGTGTGTTGAAGGCAAAAGCTCCTCATAGTCCTGTACAATGCTCATCCTAATAGGTCCATCACAATGATGAATAACAAAGTGTCTCTCATTGATCAACTACTCATCCAATGTCATACAAGTGTAATGGTCATCAGAATGCTCTAATGATAGTTGGGCCCCCAAATCCTTACTCCTACTTAATGATAGCGCTATTAATCTCCTCAGTGGTGTATTTTTTGTCTCATGCTCAAGCTCAATGATGAACATAGAGTTCTGCGTTGTATTGTTTAGGAAAAATCTCATCCTATCCTCCACAAGTCCACACCCCAACCCCAAGTGTTGTGTGCAGCTCAGTAATGACACATTAGGATGATTTCTTATCCCTTCCTTGAATAACTCAAAGTTGTATAGCGCAGTGCAAGTTTGATGCTCCAAATCAATAGTATGTGTTGACCCTTGGTTATGAAAAGGAATATTTCCACAACCCTCCATAAGATTTTCTGAAATAATACAAAGTGGAAATTCATGCATACCTTGGTGAAGCTTGGGAACATCCTTTATGGCTACAAGGGTTCCTCCTTCCAATGTGTTGGCTCCCCCAACTGCTGAGGATGATGGCTGCTCCTCCATAGTTGTGTCAGCATTGGTACAAGTCTCCTCAAGTGGTGGTGAAAGCTCCTCCCCCTTTGATTTATTCTTGTCAAATATTTTGATCACCCTATGAGTGAAATCTATAAAAGTTGTCACTCTTGCATGATTCAAATGGCTGAACCACCAAGTGCTTGCTTTACCTTCAAGGTGTAGCACTACAATCTCATTATCCTCTCTTTCTACCACTGGATGTAGTAGGAAGAATGCATATATCTTCATCACCCAAGCCTTTGGTTCACATTTGGATGGTCCATCAAAATTAGACAATAGAAATCTATTGTCCCTCATTATCCTATTGCTGCAAGGCCTCCTTTCTTCTTCAAGCTGAATAAACTGAGAAAAAGGTAGAGTCTCCTTGAAAGCTCTAGGTTGAGACTTGTATTCTGCAAGGTATCCACTCAGGATCTCCTATTCCAAGTGCCCTCCATCTCCATGCTTCTTGTCTTCTTCCTCAAAAAGAAAGGGCATAGTGGAATTCTTTGGAGCCCTCTACAACACTGGTTCTCTTTTCTTATCATAGGAAGTACATGGGCCTTCCTCCTCTTGAAACCCTTAAGAGGTCTCACTGCAATTTTCCCTTTTCATTTGCTTAACCTCCTTAGAGAGGCTCCTCATAGATATAAAACGTTATGAGACAAAGCTAATTCTTTCCATAATTCTAATATTTTCCTTCTTCTTCTTATTCTCCTGATAGCATAATTGCTGAGATCCACAGGCTAAGCCAAGATTATGCTCTGATACCACTTTAATATTCCCAAATGGGGAATCCGAAATACATGAACACAATAATGGAAATAGCAGTGACAAATCAACACATTTAATTTAAGAAGATCATATAGCCATCACATTAAGATCATAACAGCAAAATGTATACAATTCCTTGAGAAAACAGTCACTCAAGATAGGAAAAACTAGCCTCAAGAGAACCTGTACATGAAGTATAAAGAACACTACTACACAAAAAATGCCCAAGGCTATGACAGCACAGTTTTATTAGATATAACTACTGCTGGAGAATTTAAATACATGTATCTACTAATATATGGCTCATACAATGCCGAGAGTAAAGATCGAATCTCCCAAACACAATTTCAAGACAACTTGGGAAGGATTTCCTAAAATATACAAAGGTGAAAAAATGTCAGAATGCAGCCCTAGTACTGAATAGCAACTGCAACTCAATAAATAGATTAATATGGCTATAGATGATACATATAATGAATCTCATCTAATAGATCCTTCAGGTGAAAGGATGATCCAATCACTGAAGATCTCACCCTCCAATTAAACACTGAAACCCCTCACTTCAATTGCTCACTGAAATAACGTAGTCAAAGAGGGATATTGTGCTGTAGGTGATGAAAAGTATGTTGGAAAAGTTCCAATATGTGAAATATACTCCATAATATTACTCACTAATCTCCCAAAGAGAAGAATGCATCCTCCTCTGAAAAACTAGCTCCGGAAGTGGGTTTCTCAACCCTCCACTGCAACACCCTGCAACACAACACAATCCTCTATAGAAACTGTGTTGTAGCTAAAGACTGAAGCTTGGCCTTAAGCCTAAGTGTGGAAAATTAAGTGCAAAGCTCCCTCAAGAGGCCTATCAAGAAAGGATATCGGATTCTTGCTCAGGAACACCTGGTGTTAAACAACAGAGAAATCTCAACTAAACAGTTGAAGAATGAAAAATAGTCATGTAGACCATAAAATCAATAATCAATAAAATGCCCCACTATGGCTAGCTTTCCCTCCTTATAAAAAAGTCTTGTTGGGTATGTGTTATATTCTTTCCATGACTAAGGACGCACGGGGGGGTAAGAGGGGGGGCGTTAGCCCCCTCTTTGTGCTGGGCACAACAGGGGGGTCACAGGGGGGGTGGTAGCCCCCCCTGTCGGCGTCCGGGGCAGTGCCCCGGTGAAAATTTTTGTTCCTTAATTTCCGGTGGGTAGTCTGTGTCCATGCTTTTGTGCATGGCTTTTCACATGCTATTGGGGTACGATGGTTTTCGGCCCCTGGTATTTTTGTAGATCCGGTCAGGGGAACTACGGTTATGTTCTAATCCAGGGTTTATGGATTGGGGTTTATGTATGCTTCGGCATGTATATATCTATATATATGTGTGTGTGTTGTAACACTAAAAGGAAGAATAATGAAAAATCAAGATGGTCGTCCTGATTTGGGATCCAGGGGAAATCTCTGTGTTTATCTGTTTTATGTTTTATGCTCTCGCTATTGTTTATTTTCTGTTATAAGATTCGTGTGTAGATAATTTTTGTTCAGGGTTAAAACCTACAAGTCTGAGCCTTCTTATCTTGGGTCCCACTCATTAAGGTTTCCACCATCATGGAATCTTCCTCCTACTATCATTGCATTATATCCATTGATGATCTCCACCGTCCATTCCAGCATTGTTGACTTGGTCAAACGTGACCTTGTCCACATGTATTTGCCCCTGTTCACACATGAGGATGCAAGATCCAGCTATTATTATGATCCCTTTTTCACATCATGAGGGATTTTATTCTTGTTTAAGATATGTATGGGCCTCCTTACCCACTTATTCATCTAACTAGGTGTTTAAAAACAAATTTAATATTCTCATTAGTTGCATGCTAATTTAGGAATATTACACATATCACACAGTCAACCTCCTAAAATATACTTTGGCCCTAACAGAAAAATAATTCCACTTGGTTTAATTTCGATTGAAGAAATACCACAAGACGAAACACCTTTAACTCCAACTCATTTTGGGATGGAGCTTTACTTGTACGAGTTTTTTCCTCAATCACCCTCCTCTGGTTTTGTTGATGCTATGTCTATTAGAGTTCCTGTAGATCTAATAGGATATAAATTTAGTCAAATAACCATGCCTGAGCCAAAATATTTGGCTAGAAAATCTATTCCAATTGCGACAACACCTTCCCTTGCTACCTTGTTGATGTTCACAACTTCACCAGAGTCAGATTTATATGGTGGCCCTTTCATCCCATCTGGTTACCAATATTTATCTGGAACCTCCTCTAGTGCATCATTAAACCCATGGAATTCACCAATTTCATCATCTGGGATTCTAACTAGTAAATATATAGTGATTACTGAATGTCCTGATCCTTTATATACATTATCAGGGCAATATCAAGCTGGTCCATCTTGGTATATTCCATCTAGTACAATTTCAACTAGACTCCCTGCATTTGGAGAAAAATATTTTCCATCTTATTATGCTCATCATGCTTGGGGGAAACCTATGGTCACCCATTTTGACAGTACTCCACCATTATTTGGTCATCCTAATGTCAGAATGAATGTTTTTCAATGGCAACCCACTCTACCCATCCAACCAAAAACGATTGTACACTCGTATCAACCAATTCAACCTGTTGCACCCACATCAACTCCACTTGTTAATACATCCTTACCCCTATTATAAACTCAAATTTTTGTACCTCAATCATCTCAAGTGGGTCCTTGAACCCAATACCATCAAGTGTTTAGCCCTCAAACTCCAACTCCTTCGACTTGTTTGCAACAACCACCCGTGTCTGGAATTATTTATTCACAAGTTGTATTACCATATTATGGGATGTCGTAGCCACAACCAGGTTATACCTATCCACAACTGAATCCAAGCTATCCTATTTTGGGTTATAATATTGGTGGACAGACCCCTTGGCAGCCACAAGCACAAATGCCACAACCTTCATTTCAACAAGTAGCATACCCAGGTTTTGGTAAACAGAATCCTCAAGTGTTTTCTTAACAAAACAACCCCTATCTTGGTTACCAGCAATAGATTCCTTATGTTGGTTCTCAAAGGCCTGCTTCCCAAGAAATTTCATCATATCTTGGCTATGCTCAACCCGACTTAAATCGACAGTAGCCCTTTGTTACAACTTTAGAGTTACTGGATTTAAACTGGCTCACCAAAGATCCAATCAACTATGCTCCTTGGTGGCTGGTGATACCTCATAAATTTCCCTCGGATATTCCTAAGTTCAATGGAAACCCTGGGGAATACCCGTCGATGCATGTTATGACTTATCATTTTTTTTTTTCATCTAACTCCTTAAATGATGACTCCGTTCGACTACGCCTTTTCCAGTGTACGCTCACTAGTCCAGCCACGAAATGGTATATTGAGTTACCAAGAGCTTATTTTGATAATTTCACTACCCTAGCTACTATATTCTTGACCCACTTCCAGTTACCCATATGATATGAAATTGGAATGGAACTCTTGAATAATTTTAAAAAGACTAATTCTACTCACATTTCTGATCATATTCATGAGTGGTGTTGTCATCGTAGAATGGTTAAGACATTTGTTCCTGATCAGCTCCTTGCTGAGTGCTTCCTTAAGTCCTTGTTACCATATATAACTGAGGATGTGGCTAAGGGTGGTGCCATCACTGAAGATCAGTTCATTTCTCATGCCCAATATTTAGACTTCATTTAAACTCAGTCTTGCATCCTCTATGAGAAAATTCCCAACCCGCCACAATCTAATTTTATTGTTCCTCCTTTATCTAAGGACTCTCATGTCGGCGATGGTATGATCGATATTGCAAGCACACATCACTCTATTGAAACTGATCCTACGCCTTCTTCAAAAATTCATGGTGTGTCATCTTAGAAGGGAAAAGGTGAAAAGCAACTTAGAAGTAATAAAAAGGGGAAATCAAAAAAAAATCAAACTTCTACCCCGTAGGAAATATCACCTGATCAATCGACTAGAAATCAGAAACCTCATTACCCTTGCATAATCTGTAATGAGGAACACTTTGTTAGAGATTTTCCTCACAACACTGAAGTCTCAAAATTGGTTAAGACCTCGCATGCATCCATAGTGTTGACTAATCCATTTTCGGAATTCTGACAAAAATTTGGTTGCTACAGATCCAGCTTCTAGTTCCCAAGTGCTTATTGTGTCTGTCACGAAGCCATCAACTGATTTTTTTGTGTCAAAGTGTAACAAATATTATGGTAGTCAGGCTACTAATAAACCCACTACCTCGACCACGAATCCGACTATGGAATCGATATCACCAACTGTTATTCTTGAATTGACAATAAAGCCACCAAAGGACGTCACTCATAAATTGACATTTAATCCTCGAGCCTGAGCTTCTCAGAATTATAATATAGTTTAATATTTGTCTCAATCCCCTTCAGCTATGTCAGCACTTGAGGTGCTTCAAATTGCCCCTCCCAGAAGCAAGCTTTTTTGTCGTCAATTGGTGGAATTGACCCGACAAATTCCAATCTCGTAGTCTTTAATCATACGGGCTGTGTGCCGCAATTTCCAATAGAATTAGAGTTCTCCATCCAATTAAATGTTCTAAATCACCTTGTTCATCTTACTATTATTTATTAGAGAGAATCTACGTGCATTATTTCTCTAAACTGATAGAAGTCATTTGGTTCATCGCACCTATCTCAATCACCTACAACATTGAAAGCTTTCGACGGACATACATATAAGCCTTACAGTATTTCCAATAACCTGCACATTGAACTAGGGGGAAAAATAGTGAATTTTGAAGTTGAGGTTGGTTACAGACCCCTTGACTACAACATTTTACTCGGAAGGCCATGGGTATATGCTATGACTGCGATCGTGTCTACATATTTTAGAATGATCACCTTTCCACATAAAGGTATCATCACAGCCGTCAATCAACTATCCTTCTTTGCCTCCAATTCCTAGGTAACTAGAAGTGTTCCGTTATTTCACGTGCCCCAACTCGCACTTCAGAAAATCGGTGTAGGACTCTTAAAGGATTCCACCCTCATGGGAACCTTTTCATTATTGCCGCCTAAGACGTCGACAGAAATTGCAAACATAGAGACTTGCTACATGATATCTTCCACTTCATCTGGCTTAAGGAAGATTACGGGTGATTCTAAAGTTGTTACATTGGATTAATTTATGCCGCCCAACCCATTTGAGCTAGCATATCAATTAATCTACATGGCTTGGGCAGCAAATCTGAAATCATCGTCACTGGTTGTTTGGGTTGATCATTGATTAGATTTTGGTACTCCATCTGATCCTTTTTCCTCAACTTTCTTGACAGATGAGAATATTGTGGAATCCATGATGCCAGAAGGAGAACCATGGGAAGCTCATCATCATCACTCCCATCTTTAGGATTATGAAGAAGATAATATTATTGAACTATATCACCCATCGATCAAGACATTCTTTTCAAATTCTTTTCCTATTAATGCAATCAAATCTGAGAAAAATTTATCAAATATTGAAGAAACCATTTCTATCGATACTTATACCAAACCTGGCATCGTAGAAAACATTCATGTCGGCGTGTTTTTTTCTCCATCAGAACTCAAAACATATCGCTCTCTCTTTCCTGAATTTTGTGATCTATTTTCTTGGTATTACAAATAAATTCCAGGCATAGATACTAGTATCATTGAACACACTATTAATATGTACCCTGATGTCAAACCAATACGTCAACACCTTTGTCCTATTCATCCAAAGAAGGTTGATGCCATTAAAGCAGAAGTTGAAAAACATTTGCAGTCTGGTTTCATATACCATGTTCTGCTAACTGAGTAGGTTTCCAACATTGTTCCTATTATTAAAAAACAAGGGACCATTAGAGTGTGAATCGATTATCAGGATGTCAATATTTCTTGTCCAAAATACAACTATCCTACTCCCTTTATCGACTAGATTATTGATGATTGTGCTACATGTGAAATATTTTCGGTCATGGATGGATTTTCTGGCTACAATCAAATCAATATCTACCCAAAGGACCAATATAGGACAACATGCATCTGTCCCTAGGGCAAAATCGCTTATCGAAAAATCTCGTTTGGTTTAAATAAATTTGGGGATACTTTTCAGAGAGCAAAGGATTATGCTTTCAATGAAATCAAGCACATTATTCAACACTATCTAGATGATTTAATCATGCATTCATGAGAATAGACTGATCACCTGAGGCATTTGAGAGCTATCTTTTTACACTGCCGACACTACAAAATAAGCCTAAATCCACATAAATGTGTGTTTTGTGTTGGTTCTGGTCATTTTCTAGGATTCATTGTCTCAAAAGAAGGAATTTGAATCGACCCACTAAAGGTCCAGGCTATTATTGATTTTCCTGCACCATCAAATTTTCTTCAGTTACAGAAACTTCAGGGAAAGGCTAACTTCCTAAAGAGGTTCATACCCAACTACACCGAAATGGCTAAAGGATTTACTCGGCTCTTGAAAAAGGGGATTCCCTTCCATTGGGATAAGGTTGCACTAGCTCCTTTTGATGTTGTCGACGATACACTTTTCCGGGTGTCATTAATGTATCCCCCCAATTATCAGAGTGATTATTTCTTATATATCGTTCCATCTGATACAACCATTGCTATGGTATTGGTCAAAGTAGAAAATGGGATAGAACATCGAATATATTATTTGAGTCGTAATCTCAATGATACAAAAGTGAAGTATTCATACATAGAAAAGCTTGCCTTGGTGGCCGTTCAAGTTGTCAAAATATTTCGCCACTATATCCTATTCCAGAAGACCATTGCCATTCCAAATTGAAACCCCATGACTTACATCTTATCACGTCAATTTTTGGGGGGAAAGTATTCAAAATGGATTGTCATTTCGTAGAAATTTGAATTGTAATTCATCAAATCCAAGTCAAAGAAGTATTTAGTTTTGGTTGGGCTTCTCTATGACCTTCCCTCTGATAGTACTGCTACTACATCGAAACCATCTATTCCTTATGAGTCTCTATTTCTGATCGGATGATCTGATCCTTGGTATGGGGATTTTATCATTTATCTCCAGACACATAATTTTTGGCCTGATACCTCTCGCTCTAACCAGAGATGTATTTGACACCAAGGAAAAGACTATCTTATTGTTGGCTATACTCTTTATCATTGTGGTGTCAATACAATTTTAAGAAGGTGCCTCACTTATGAGGAGGTCGAACAGGTTTTAAATGATTTTCATGTTAGGGCTTGTGGTGGACACTTGTCTGGTTATGCTACCATGTAGAATATACTCCACGCTAGTTACTTCGGGCCTACCATATTTCATGACTATATCCTCGTGGTCATAATTTTTCATGAGTGCGAAATATTTGATCGTAAAATCCGTAAATCGCCAGCGCCAATGCATCATGTTGTATTTGTGGGACAATTTTCAAAATGGGGCATTTAATTCGTGACCTATAACCCTCGTTCATCTGGGCGGCATGGGTATATTATTTTCGTAGTAAACTAATTTACCAAGTGGGCTAAAGCGATGCCTACATTCAACAACATGGGACAAACAACTGCATTTTTTTTCTTTAATCATGTCATTTCAAGGTTTGGGGTTCCACAAGCTATAGTCATAGATCATGGTTCAAATTTTCACAATCATATGATGAATGAGTTGACTGCCAAATTAGGATTTTCCCATGATAGTTATACTCCTTATTATCTACAATCAAAAGGAAAAGTTGAGGCTATTAACAAGATTATTAAATGAATGCTTCAATGAATGATAATAGTTCATAAACAAAATTGGAATTTAATCTTGTACTCGACTTTGTGGGTGTACCGAACTCGGTGAGAAAATAAACTGGATTTACCCCCTTTCAATTAGTGTATGGTCTGGAAGTTATCTTGCCAATCTAATGTGAAATATCATCATTAAAAATCGCAATCAACTTGTTACCTGACACCTCTATTGAAGAAGTGCATCCTTTTAACCTCATCCATCTTGATGAAATGCGTCGTGAAGCCCGATTGGCCAACAAAGTGCATAAGAGACATATAAACTCACAATACGACAAGAATGTCGAGCCTCACATCTTGTTAGAGGGTGACCTGGTCCTTCTTTATGATCAGGAAGCTGATGTAATAGGTACAGGGAAATTTGATCCATTATGGCACAACAACTATATTGTCAAAAGAGTTCCTGCTAATAGTGCCTACGAGTTGGTATATTATGATGGAATTCCATTCGCACGGCCTAGAAATGGGTTGTATATGAAAAGTTACTATACTTAAACATGAGCACAGTGAACTATTGTATTATATTGTATATATGATGTTGATTTTCAATTATTATCTTAGTTTATTTTTCTAGAGTTTTCTTGAAGTTAGTAATCCACTTTACATTTCATCGCAGATGTCTGAATCTTTGGAACCATTCATTGGGTATGTTGATGGTGCTAGTTGTAGTACGCAGAATCTATCCTCTGCAGCGTGGGCCATTTTCGCTTCGAACGACGAGTTAGTGAATTAAGGGATTTGTATTGGTCAATCTATAAACAATATCGTTGATTGTAGTGCATTGATCAAACTTCTCTCTGATGCCATTTCATTTGGTATTAACCGCATCGTCATTAGGTTACACTTGAAACTTTTGGTACTGCAACTTACTAGTGTTTATGCTGTCAGAAATCCAACACTACATCGTAAGTTCCTAAGATTTCAACTTTTTGAAAGACATTTTGATTTTATTAGATGTCAACACATTTATAGAAACTTGAACACATTAACTGATTCCTTAGTGAACTATGTTATAAACAAACAATGGAAACATATGTAAAGATACATAAACATAATTGAATAGGATTGCACAATAAACATAGGAAAACACTGAAAAAAATAGATATATAGTTATAGGTTTTTACAAAATCTGTGCCCAAGACACATTGGTCATCTAATTGTTAGCACCCGAATTGGACCCCAGGCTGAAAAGGGAAAAACAGCGTAACAAATAAACCACGCTTAGCCTTGTAGCTAGCCCTACAAGGACAGGAGAGGGCTCTCTCCGTGAAAGGATATTCAATAAAATGCAATAATGAATCTGATATTAGGATAGGTATAATGATGGGTAATAATTTTAATAAATGAGATGAAATTTTAGGGATGTGCGGGACAAAAAATAATGGGACAGTTGAAATCAGGAAATTAAATCAAGACACAGCGTATTTTATGGGGCAAGATAGGCAGGATATTTAGCAAATCAAGTTGAAATAAGATGGGATGGAAAGACTGGTGAGGAGCTGAAAAGGGCATAAGAAATGGATCCTTTTCAAACAGAAGAGAAAAACACAGAGTATGAATGATTTCCCAAGGCAGAGCATATAAAATGGATTCAACCTTTCTATCTTGAAAGCATTCAAAAAGAAATGTTTATGGATGAGAGGTGAAACATAAAAATTTACATATGAAACAAAGGAGAGAAACAAATGCTAAATCTCATACCACATGGATCCCTCAAATCAGAGCTGCATCTCTTATTAATTCCCTGTCAAAAATGTACAATGGAGTGTAGAGTTTTCTGCCCACACTATTCCCCTACTGCTGATTTACAGACTAATTTAAAAATGATTTACAATTACAATAAATAAGCTGAAATGTGGGAACATAGATCCATGAAAAGAGGGATTTTTTTAACAACTCAGAACTAAAATCTGAATATGGAAAAGAGAACCAACGTTTTTCCTCTGAAAACAAGGAACAATAATACATTTTGACCCTTTGAAAATTCGCTTATACTGAATGAAGGAAAAATGAGCAATCCGGAAATAGATTTCCTATTTTTTTGTTGCTGTAACGATCTCTGTTTTAAATAAGCTTTCTTAGCCTTTGAATTTTCACTTTGCTTTCCGTATTCCGTTTGAAGAAAACCGACTTTTATAAAATGTTTGAAATAAAACTGAAACGAAATAATGCTTTCGGTGAAGGGAAAAAATTAATTCTTTGAATAGGAAAAAGGGAAGGAAAGGAGGCGGGGTCCACATTATAATCACAATTGGAATGGATGGAGTTGAGGGATATAATATAATAAAACATTACAATTCATGCTTGCAATGGTATCATCACAATCTGGATTGGGGTTGGGCAATATACAATATAATCATTGTAATATGTCATGTGATAGTGCCATCGCAATTGGCGATAGAAACCAAAACGTCCAATGCGATTGGGGGGAATTGGCCTTTGTAATAAACATGTTAGCCCCCCTATGAATTTTTTGACAAGAAAATAGGGGGCTAAATTGTTCTTTGAGCCTTCAAGGAATGCATATCCCCTGAAGACACATCATCCTTGAAGCCTCTTTGTGCCTCTTTTCCTTCGACAAAATCCTTTCTGCCAAGTTCCATTATAAAGCCTCTCTGTTTGTGAAGAAATGCCCAAAGGCCTCTTTTCCCTCTTGTTTCACCCCCACCTAGCCTCTACTTTGTTCCCCCTTGTCTCCCCTTCTATTTCCCTTCTTACCCCCTAAATCTCCCCTAGAATCCCCTTTAAATTCCTCCCCTAACCTTTGTTGGCCACTTTCCCCCCCTTGTTCCCTTTATCGTTCCCCTTCCTAACCCCACGTGTTGCATTCAATGGGCAAAAAACCCACTTTCCTACCTTATAATAAGGTCTAACCCCTTTTCCCCCCTTCTTCGATTATAAATCACATCGTAAATCGCTTCAAAACAAAATATGCGATTACCGACCACTTCCCCTCCATAACCCGTAGACCTTTATAATAAAACTTTATATTATAAAGTTTCCGCCGTAAACCACTTCCCCGACCATACCCCTTCATACATTGTGATAAACTTTAATATAAATTTTTTTGTTATATATAGCCCGCCGCATTGAAATCGCAATCACAAGCCCTATTCAATCGCAGTCGCAACACTTGTGGGATGACCCCCGATTGGTCCATCGCGCCCCGATCGTTCCGTCCTCTGATTGCGATCCTCTGATCTTATCCTGACCGTTGATCTGATCTCCAGATCCAATAGTCAGCACTCAATCGCGCCCTGGCCTCCGATTGCAATCGTAAGTCCTATCTCCCTGTCCCCGATTGCAATTGCTCCGATTTGATCCCGTACGTCCATTCTCCTTCCTGATCCTACGGCCAACGCTCAATTGATTCACACCCATCACGCCCCTTGTTTCTCCCTCCGATTGATTGTGAGTCGTTGATCTGGCCTTTGGATCTAACGGTCAGCGCTCGATCGCGTCCCCGCTCCCAATCGCGACCGGAACTTTTTAAATGTATGTTGCGATTGTCACCAACTCCAATCTTCGATTGCGATTGCTCCGAATGAATCTTGGCCGTCCGTCAGATCTAAGATCTAAGGTTCAAAAGTTGATCGCCCTCTGCCTCTGACTAGGTCCCACCTCATCTCATTTCAATGCATTTTTTCCACATTTATTTGTATTTTGTCTGGGGTTTAAAGCTTAAGACTTTGCACCGAAGTCATATATTTCATAATTGTTCCACCCATTTCCGTATATTATTCCACCGCTCGATCTTCGTCGTTGATCTTCGTCCCCAGAATAGGATCGAATGGTCTGCGCTGCATAGTATCACCAAACCCTATTATTCATAAGTCTTCACCCCTCCGTTTCCATTTTTTTCCACCATATAGTAAAGGCCATCACTCCGCCACCGTCGCACTACCATTTCGTCTCACCCCCCCCATTGCATTGTTGTTTGAATTTAGATGCGTGATCCGCAGGGTACAAAAGAGAAACACCGCCATTAATACATAGTATGGAGACAGCAGCAAGGTCTTCGCTGACAGAGATGCAGATTTTAATAAAGGACAGGTTTTTACATCAGCGGAGTGTTCCTCTCCATGAAAGGATGGGCACCCATACCACTTTCATCTTATTCCATGTTCCTGAAGATTTTTCCGCCTTGACCACAATCCAAAATCACTAGAGCATGTTGTTAATACAGTATGGCAGATCATTCATCCATCTACTCACTCAGTTTGTTTATTCAGCAGAGTACTTCTGCAGCAAGAGTACATCAGAATGATGTCAAAGTAAATGAGAACTGAAGAAGATCACACCTCCATTCCAAATAGGTACCGGGAATAGATGTAGAGATTTAAAACAGAATGGGCTTCAGCCTGCTCCTTCTTTCTGTGTTTTAATGCTTCATTTAGTGTTCCACCTACCTCCTCGGCTCATCTTCTGCTATAAAACTCAGGAAGAAATTTTTTTAAATGTTGTTGTTGATGAGATATCAGAGAAATGTAAGCAATTTCCTCTTGAGAAAAGTTCTCTGTGTAATATTGTAAGATAGGCTGAGAAGTTGATGTATTCAGACTGAATGTTCAAGTTGTGGGCAGCGCTGTACCTGATTGGTTTTGTTTTAATATGACAAGCATATTTCTTTGGATCCTGATCTAAAGCAGTTGTTGATGTTTTCCTATCTCTGTGTTTGATTCCATTTCTACTGGCTCACATCAGAAGTTTAACATTGGATTCACCCTTGTTAGGTGCCCTATGTTTCCTGCTCTCCTTGCCTTTAATGTTTTCTGCTTATATGTGTATCTGAATATTGTTTTCAATTGGTTTAACCAGTGTAGTGGATGTTATTGCCTCCTCACTGATGTATGAATTAATGAAATCTATGTTTAGATGTTCTTGTTAGGATTTATCTGGAAGGTTTGGGAACAACGAGGATTAGAGTTATCCCCGTCCACTAGGATCCTTGCGCGACCAGTTTTCCTTTCTAAGATCCCTTGTCTTGCGTCTGGTTTTGTCCAAGCAGGTCTGGAGTTAAATGAACTCTGACCTGATCTATAGAAAGAATTGGATGGTTTTCCTCCTTTCATTTTCAGTCCTTAATGTTCCATTCCGCCAATCATCCTTGAAGATCTAAATGCTCTAGATGACTAGCGCAACAGAAGCTTGCACATTGAAAAAAAGTAAACCCTTTCTTGACTCCATTTCCCAATAGCCTTGATGTTCACTGAGTCATCTACCTCTGCCTAAATTTCCTCTTTGCTCATCCTTGTCTTATATTGGACCCTTCTTTTCCTGATTCCCAACAACCAAACATAAACAAACAAACAAACCCTGCACTTCATACCTAGCCTGACATCTTCAAACTGAACTTCAAAGACATACCTTTGACACATTATAGAGAGATCCCTCTCCGAACCCAAGAGGGCTAGATCCTGAGGTTCCAAAGTGGTTCTATGTTATCTCATCTTTTGGTCTTGCCAACCTGGCCAAAACATGGGAACCCCAACATAACGACGACTCCGCTGGGGAATTGAGTGCATCACACTTTGAAACATCCCTAGGCATTCAAACCTAGAAAATCTGGTTAGGTTGGTACTTCGACACTCCTTTTCCTGAATCGACCTTTGTTTTTTGCATTTACCCATGCTCTTAGACAGAGTTTGGAAAGGGCCAGGTAGCCTCCGGATCTCATCCTCTCCTCAGAGGTGACATATCCGGTTAATTCCCTCCCAGTCAATCTCTGGTTGGAGTTTGCTGTGTTTCGAGGTTGTTCTGGAAAGGAGACATCCCCTAGGCACTGTGGTGGACAGTGTAACCCTTAGATATACCCTAAAGCCTTCCACCTGGTGACTCCATTGTTCCTAAATGATTAAAGACTCCACTGGTGATCAGCAGACCACTGATTATCTGTGTTTTCACATAAGACTCCACTGGGAGACCAGCCTCTAAGACAACATTAACCATGGTAGAAGTAACAAGTGGGGTGAAGCTGCTTGGCTAAGAAACAACATTCTGGATTTCAGAACCATTCACACAAGAGCTTTCCCTAATCTTAATCTGCCTAGAATAGTTGATAACCTTGAGAGTATCCTCAAGGGATCTCCTGCACTCAAAATACCAACTATTTCTAGCCACATCTATAGAGCTAATTCTGCACCAAAAAACCTTACAGCTCTATCACACTTTCACCTTGACCTAGACCCTCCAAACAGACTACCAAGGACTAGGTCATTCAATCACCAAGATCAACCAGACCCTGAGCTACACGGTTCACCATCCCATAACGATCAACACACTAGGTACAGAGGAAACCCCCCATCCACACTGCCTGATATAAACTTTGCTCAAAACTTGGGGCTCTCCCACCCTAGGTATTCTCAACGAGCCTTAGTTGGTCCAAATATCCTTGTCATCCAAATCCTAGCTACTCAGGTTAACCCTTTACCCCATCAGAATATCATCATGGCAGCCTGGTATGCACCTCTAGTTTTACCTCAACCCTTGTTAGCCCTACCAAACGATTATCAATCAAAGATCCCACATTTCACTGCTAAAGAGTCCATCACAACTCAAAAACATGTAGATAAAATGGAAGACTCGTTTAACTATATGGAAATTTATGATGAAACAATTAAAATGAGAATATTTGCCCAAAGCTTGGGAGGTGAGGTGAAGAAGTGGTTTAAAAACCTACCTGCTGGTAGTATCCAAGATCTCCCTGCTTTATACCGGACTTTAATCAAAAAATGGGAAACTAGGGCAAACCCTCGCCAACTCCTAGCAGAATACATGAGCCTTAAGAGAAATGCAGGAGAGAGTGTCCATGATTACACAACGAGATTCAATAGCATCTACAATGCTCTCCCCCCACATATGAAACCTCCACAAGGCATGGCCCTAGCAAAATACCCCGAAGGGTTTGATGCTGACATGGCCTATGAACTTAGAGACAAAGAGTACACCATTCTGGAGGACATGCAGCAAGGAGCTGTAAAAATTGAGGCAAATCTGATTGAGAAAAGGGCAAGACTCAGAGCTGAGAGGAGGGTGACATATAGGGATGACACGGTAGCTTCCACATCTAATCCAAATATAGATAGACTATCTAAAAATGTGGACAAGTTATACCAAATGATGGAGAAAATGGTTGTCACTCAGAACAGGAACCAAGGTCAAAATCAGAACCATAACTTTAGAAGAAACAACAACCCTCCCAACAGACAAAAAGAATCAGATCAACAAGTCGTTCCCCCTTTCCAAAAAATTTTAGATGAAGGTGAGGGAATCATAGAAGAGTCTGAGGGGAATGAAATAAACATGTTCGAAATAGAAAATTCAGTCCAAGGCTATCCCATAGAGGAGGATCAGCCCTTATCCACCTATTGGGATGAGGAGTGGTCAGAGTCTGAGGATTATAGAATTGGATTTGAAAGTGCTATCATGCAGGTTAGGGAACAATATGATCTTAGGAGCAAAAGAACCAAGACACTTCCAAGCCCAAAGCTCCTGAGCTCACCATCAAGAAAAGACCTGACAAATATTCTAAAGTTACTACTAAGAATAGCAGAACAGCAGCTGAGGGTTCTGAGAAAAACAAAGAGAAGGACAACCAAAACACTGAGAAACAAAGTCAGCCAACAAGCAGCACTAGCACATTAGTTAGTGCTCCTGATGAAACTATTCCTACACATGTACATAGCGATAATCAGCCTATTGATTCTGCCACTAAGGTGGCGATCAACAGAACAAAGTCGAACGTTCCAAAGGGTCAATCCACTTTCAATCTGGAAAGTGAGATTCCAAAAATCAAAATCTTTGTACCATTGTCTGAGTTGGCCACTTTGGGTGTATATAAGGCCAAATTTTGAAAGCATTGAATCTGGGGGAAAATAATGACACTGTAAATTTGAGTGATGATCAACCTGCCCTCCTCTTTGGTCCAAAAATCGAGGGAAAGTTCCAGGAAGGAATGGTTCCACCTTTCTATATCAGTCTCAACATTCATGATAAGATACTCCACAATGCAATGCATGATTCTGGAGCATCCCACAACCTGATGCCTAAGGTAGTGATGGAAAAGTTAGGCCTAGAAATCACTAGACCCTACAAAGACTTGTATTCATTTGACTCTAGCAGAGTTAAGTGCCTTGGCCTAATCAAATATTTATGCATGAGTTTGACCCAGATCCCAGCTAAGTGTATGGTCATGGATGTGGTGGTGGCAGATGTGCCACCTAAGTATGGCATGTTATTATCGAGATCATGGGGAGCCAAATTGCAAGGAACAATGCAGATGGATGGCTCATACACCACTGTCCCTATTTTTGGCCAACTTAGAAGACTATATAGAGAGGCCCAAATGAAATTTCTGGTCAGTAGCCCTGAGAAGCCTGACAATTCACCTTTGTACTCTGTGCATACAGACCTGGATTCTGTCATCCTTTACAATGACCAATCCTTGGGAGAAACAGAGTCAGGGAACAGAGACGCAAACAGAGAAACAGAGGCTAGGGATTTCAACATGATGGCTACCCTAGTTTTAGAGGGAAACGAAGGGGAAAACATCACTGAAGCCTGCAGGATATGCAGTGGGCCTTTAACTTTGAGTGAACAAGAAACAGAGGATAAACAGCTCACTCGAAATTCCCCACAAACCCATATACCACACAAAGAAGAAAACGTTGAACAGTTCACTGCAACCAAAGCTCAGAATGAACAAAAAACACAATGCATTCATCCTATTAATCACGCCCCTCAAACTAATACACCACGAGAAAATCAAGACAACCCACAACCTAGTATAGACCCTACAAGGCAACATAATGGCGAGCCCCTGTGGCAGATGAATTTCGATGGGTCTTGTACTAGGAAAACTGCCGGAGCAGGGGTGTGGATGCGTAACACAGAAAATGACTACGCCGAGAGCCACGTTGTTAATCTGCACTTCAAATACACAAATAATATTGCAGAATACGAGGCTCTGATCCTAGGGTTGAATCTGTTGAGGAAATTAGGGGCCCGTAGGATAGCTGTGCATGGAGATTCTGAGCTGTCTATCAAACAGGTGAATGGGGAATACACAAAAAAACATCCTCGATTAAGGGCTTATAGAAATGACACTCTGGATCTATTGAAAACATTTATTGAATATGAGTTAGTGTTTGTTAGAACTTCCATTGACCAACAGATCATTATTCAAACCAAGTTTAGACCTGCAGTGCCAGACAATGAAAAATATTGGCAGGTCTTCGAAGGAGACAAACAGATCGAGGATTTATTAACAGGCAGAAATGAGTTTGAATTTTCTGATTCAGACTCAAAATCCGATAGTAACCGCCTAAGTGAAGGATCCTCGTATGAGGAACGATATAGGAATAAACGCCGTAAACGTAGAAACAAGAATTTCAAACGAAAACAGTGAAAACGTAGAAAATGAAGAAATTGAGTTGCTGCATGCCAAAGATAAGAATATACCTCGAGGTTTGGTGCCGCTAGAAGATCTTTTTGACTTCGATGACGTGGAAAAAAAGCCTACCATAGAGCACGCAGACTCAGATGTGGAAGAATGCGACATAGGCACAGGGGAAAAACCCAAGATGATCAAATTGGCTAAGTCCTTACCCAAGGAAATGAAAAATAAGTATATCGACCTTTTTAGAGAATTTATCGATGTGTTTGCTTGGGGTTACGAAGACTTAAAGGCTTATGACACGAATATCATACAACAAAAAATACCCTTAAAGGAAAATCAAAAACCCTTTAGGCAGAAACTTCGTAGGATAAACCCAAAACAACTACCTGCTGTTGAAAAAGAGATTAAGAAGATGTACGATGCGTGCATTATAGTTCCTGTGAGGTTCTCTGACTGGGTATCGAATCTTGTGGCTGTAAGAAAGAAAACAGGGGAGATCAGGTTATGTATAGATTTCAGAAATCTCAACAGAGCCTCACTGAAAGACAATTACCCTTTGCCTAAAATGGAACACATCCTACAGAAAGTGGTGGGCTCAAAGAGAATCTCCCTACTAGATGGCTTTTCGTGTTACAACCAAGTGTTAGTACTCCCAGAAGATCAGATCAAAACAACATTTACCACTCCATGGGGCACCTTCATGTATGTGAAAATGCCTTTTGTACTGATGAATGTTGGGGCCACCTTCCAAAGAGCAATGGATATAGCTTTCTCAGAGGAGATAGGACACTTCATAGTTATCTACTTGGATGACTTGACTGTCTTTTCCAAAACTGAAGAAGAACACCTGAAGCATCTGAGGAAATTTTTTGAAAAATTTAGAAGGTATGGTCTGTCACAAAATCCCAAGAAAACCGTGTTTGGGTTGCAAGAAGGAAAACTTCTTGGTCACATTATATCTGAGAAATGGATTAGGATAGACCCACAAAGAGTTGAGGGGATACTTCAAATCACACACCCAAGAAACATCAAAGAATTACAGTCCTTCATTGGGAAGATCAACTTCCTTAGAAGATTCATTCCCAACCTAGCTGAACACCTTAGGAACATGACTAACATGCTAAAGAAGGGTGAGGGATTAAAATGGACTGTAGGAGCTAAACAATCTTTTGAATCTGTAAAACTAGCACTCACACAAGGTCCTGTTCTGATTAGCCCCGATTTCTCAAAATATTTTCTGATATTTTCATTTGCCTCAGAACACACCATAGCTGCAGTCTTACTGCAGAAAAATGTTGAGGGTATGGAACAACCAATAGCCTTTTTCAGCAAGGCACTAAGGGATGCACCATTGAAGTACAACATAATGGAGAAACAAGCTTACACCTTGATAAAGGCCTTAAAAGATTTTAGGGTCTATATTTTGCATTCTCATACCATTGCCTATGTGCCTAACGTTGTTGTCAAGGATATCTTGTCCCAAGACCCGAATGGGAAAAGGGGCAAATGGATCGCTACTATCTTGGAGTACGATCTTGAGATTAAACCCACTAATCTGATCAAATGGCAGGGTCTAGCCAAGCTAATGGCTGAATCAAATCTGCAGGCCCTAGATATTAACATGGTGAATGCCTCGGATGGGCAAGAAAGCCTGCTCGATCCTAATATAGAAGAAAAATTCCAAAACTCTCCATGGTATTCTGATGTCCTTTATGTCCTAACCAATCTGAATGCTCCCCCAGAAATTCCAAAAACTAAGGCCAGATCCATAAAGCTTAAAGCCAGAAACTACTACATCTTGAATAAAAACTTATACTGGAAGAATTCAAATGGCCTATTGCTGAAATGTTTGTCTGAAACTGAAACTGAAAATGTTAAACAAGAATTTCATGCTGGAGAATGTGGAGGCCACCTGAGCTGGAAAGCCACAGCAAATAAGATACTCAGGGCTGGTTATTATTGGCCTACACTGTTTAATGATGTCCATAAAATGGTAACCACATGCCACAAATGTCAGATCTTTGAAGGAAAAAGAAAACTTCTTCCTCTCCCTTTACAACCTATTATAATTGAAGGCCCTTTCATGCAATGGGGTCTAGATTTTATAGGGGAAATTCATCCAGCCTCTTCTGGACAACACAAATGGATCCTAACAGCCACAAACTACTTCACCAAATGGATAGAGGCCATACCCACTAGGAATGCCACCGATTATGTTATCATTAGGTTCCTAGAAGACTTCATCCTCTCTTGGTTTGGCTGTCCAAGAAAAATAATCACTGACAATGCTGCTGCCTTTGGGTCCAATAAAATGATTGATTTCTGTCACAGGTACAGAATTGCACTTGGTCATTCAACTGCCTATTACCCTCAAGGTAATGGCTTGGCTGAATCCTCAAATAAAAGCCTTGTGAACATCATTAAGAAACTGCTGGAAGAGAACAAAAGATCATGGCATAAAAAGCTGGTGCATGCTTTGTGGGCTGACAGGCTTACCACAAAGAAGTCCATTGGCATGTCGCCTTTTCAGTTGGTATATGGAACGGAAGCAGTATTCCCTACCAGCCTTGGAGTTCCTGTAATCAAGCTTGTCTAGGAGGTCTAATCAGAGGAAGACAACATGATAAGAAGGATAAATCAGACAATCCATCTTCAGCAGACAAGAGATGAGGTGTATAACAGAGCAGTCAGGGTCCAGAAGAACATTAAAAAGTCATTTGACAAAAGAACCAAAGCTTCAGATTTCAAGATCGGTGAAAAGGTTCTGAAATGGGACTCAAGAAGGGAGGACAAAGGTAAACATGGCAAGTTTGACAGTTTATGGGAGGGTCCATACATTATCCAAGCTACTGCGGGCCCAAATGCGTTTTTCCTACAAGAACTTAATGGTACCGAGCTGTTTGGGGGTCCTGTCAATGGCAGGATGCTCAAACACTACTTTTGTTGATTCACAATTTCCAGTTTCATTCCATTGTACATACCATTGCCGTTTTCGTTTTCAAGAAAAGAAAAAATGTTTCAAAAAAACAGAAAGAGTGGAGAGGATCAGACATGCTTAAAACATGAACCTCTGATGTGCAAATGATTGGCTCTAATAAACTCAAAACCTGAGCCAAAGAAAGGAAAGCAGCTGGTCCAAACATGCTCAAAACCTGGACCAGCAAAGGAAAAGAAGAATCAGCTCTAACATGCCCAAAACCAGAGTTGAAAATATAAAAAGAAGAGTGACTCTAATATGCTCAAAACTTGAGTCATGAAAAGAAAGAGGGGTACTTCAAGTTTCAGATTTCAAGCCTTCAAAGTTTTGTTCAGTTTCTGCAAATTTTTATGTCCATGTGCAACTGTCTTTATGCCTTGGATCTACAAAAAACTAGACTGTTTAATCCTAGTTTGACTGTTTTTAAATTTCCTATTGTAGAATGTAGAGAAGAAATCTGTTGGACAGTTTAATCCCAACAGATGTTAGATTAGGTAGAGAAGCATATGAGGCCAACTGTTTAATCTGGCCTCATGGAGCAATAAGGGTAGATTTAGAATAGGTTGTTTTTGTTTTGAAAATAAAATATAAAGGGTTTGCTAGCTCAAATGCACCCTAAAGAAGAAAAAGTGCTAGGATTGTAGTGTGGGTAGGTAGTTTGATTGAGGAAAATATTTCTGCTGATGTAACATAGTCATATTGTGGCACCTGATCAACGAAAGGGATGTGCCAAGCAGCAGGCATCTAGCCTACACCAAAGATTTATTTTCTGAATTCTTG
This sequence comes from Pinus albicaulis, assembly GCA_034641835.2. NCBI lineage: Eukaryota > Viridiplantae > Streptophyta > Pinopsida > Pinales > Pinaceae > Pinus > Pinus albicaulis. Next base: position 269,660,545 of record CM076576.1, read on the forward strand.
ACTCCTTCAAGAAGAAGCCATCCCCATGTGGAGCCACTGTTAGCCCCCCTATGAAATTTTTGACAAGCAAATAGGGGGCTAAATTGTTTTTTGAGCCTTCAAGGAATGCATCTCCCATGAAGACACATCATCCTTGAAGCTTCTTTGTGCCTCTAGTCCTTCGAAAAAATCCTTTCTGCCAAGTTCCATTATAAAGCCTCTCTGTTTGTGAAGAAATTCCCAAAGGCTTCTTTTCCCTCTTGTTTCACCCCCACCTAGCCTCTACTTTGTTCCCCCTTGTCTCCCCTTCTATTTCCCTTCTTACCCCCTAAATCTCCCCTAGAATCCCCTTTAATTTCCTCCCCTAACCTTTGTTGGCCACTTTCCCCCCCTTGTTCCCTTTATCGTTCCCCTTCCTAACCCCAAGTGTTGCGTTCAATGGGAAAAAAACCCACTTTCCTACCTTATAATAAGGTATAACCCCTTTCCCCCCTTCTCCGATTATAAATCACATCGTAAATCACTTCAAAACAAAATATGCGATTACCGACCACTTCCCCTCCATAACCCGTAGACCTTTATAATAAAACTTTATATTATAAAGTCCCCACCGTAAACCACTTCCCCGACCATACCCCTTCATACATTGTGATAAAATTTACTATAAAGTTTTGTGTTATATATAGCCTGCTGCATTGAAATCGCAATCGCAAGCCCTATTCAATCGCAGTCGCAACACTTGTGGGATGACCCCCGATTGGTCCATCGCGAATACTTGCGATGCGATTGATCGCATCGCACCCCGATCATTCCGTCCTCTGATTGATCGCAAGTATTTACGCCAGAGCTCCGATTGCGATCCTCTAATCTTATCCTGACCATTGATCTGATTTCCAGATCCAACGGTCAGTGCTCAATCACGCCCCGGCCTCCGATCGCAATCGCAAGTCCTATCTCCCTGTCCTCGATTGTGATTGCTCCAATTTGATCCCATCCTTCCATTCTCCCTGCTGATTCTACGGCAAGCGCTCAATTGCTTCACACCCATCACACCCCCCGTTTCTCCCTCCGATTGATTGTGAGCCGTTGATCTGGCCTTCGGATCTAACGGTCAGCACTCGATCGCGTCCCCGCTCCCAATCGCGATCGGAACTTTTGAAATGTATGTTGTGATTGTCACCAACTCCAATCTCCAATTGAGATTGCTCTGAATGAATCTTGGCCATCCGTCAGCTCTAAGATCTAAGGGTCAAAAGTTGATTGCCCTCCGCCTCCGACTGGGTCCCACCTCATCTCATTTCAATGCATCTTTTCCACATTTCTTTGTATTTTGTCCGGGGTTTAAAGCTTAAGACTTTGCACCGAAGTCATATATTTCATAATTGTTCCACCCATTTCCGTATATTATTCCGCTGCTCGATCTCCGCCGTTGATCTTTGTCCCCAGACTAGGATTGAACGGTCTACGCTGCATAGTATCACCAAACCCTATTATTCATAAGTCTTCACCCCTCTGTTTGCATTTTTTGCCACCATAGAGTAAAAGGCCAATGCTCCACCACCGTCGCACTACCATTTTGTCTCACCCCCCCCCATTGCATTTTTGTTTGAATTCAGATGCGTGATCCGCAGGGTACAGAAGAGAAACTCTGCCATTAATACACAGTATGGAGACAGCAGCAAGGTCTTCGCTGACAGAGATGCAGATTTTAATAAAGGACAGGTTTTTACATCAGCAGAGCGTTCCTCTCCATGAAAGGACGGGCGCCCATACTGCTTTCATCTTATTCCATGTTCCTGAAGAGTTTTCTGCCTTGACCACAATCCAAAATCACCAGAGCATGTTGTTAATACAGTATGGTAGATCATTCAGCCATATACTCACTTAGTTTTTTTATTCAGCAGAGTACTTCTGCAGCAAGAGTACATCAGAACAATGTCAAAGTAAATGAGAGCTGAAGAGGATCACTCCTTCATTCCAAAGAGGTACCGGGAATAGATGTAGAGATTTAAAACAGAATGGGCTTCGGCCTGCTCCTTCTTTCTATGTTTTAATGATTCATTTAGTGTTCCACCTACCTCCTCGGCCCATCTTCTACTATAAAACTCAGGAAGAAATTGTTTTAAAGGTTGTTTTTGATGAGATATCAGAGAAATGTAAGCAATTTCCTCTTGAGACAAGTTCTCTGTGTAATATTGTAAGATAGGCTGAGAAGTTGATGTATTCATACTGAATGTTCAAGCTGTGGGTAGCATTGTACTTGATTGGTTTTGTTTTAATATGACAAGCATATTTTTTTGGATCCTGATCTAAAGCAGTTGGTGATTTTTTCCTATCTCTGTGTTTGATTCCATTTCATTCCATTTCTACTAGCTCGCATCAGAAGTTTAACATAGGATTCACCCTTGTTAGGTGCCCTATGTTTCCTGCTCTCCTTGCCTTTAATGTTTTCTGCTTATATGTGTATCTGAATATTGTTTTCAATTGGTTTAACCAGTGTAGTGGATGTTATTTCCTCCTCATTGATTTATGAATTAATGGAATCTATGTTTAGATGTTCTTGTTAGGATTTAGCTGGAAGGTTTGGGAACACTGGGGATTAGAGTTAGCCCTGTCCACTAGGATCCTTGCGCGACCAGTTTTCCTTTCTAAGATCCCTTGTCTTGCCTCCAGTTTTGTCCAAGAAGGTCTGGAGTTAAATGACCTCTGACCTGATCTATAGACAGAATTGGATGGTTTTCCTCCTTTCATTTTCAGTCCTTAATGTTCCATTCCACCAATCATCCTTGAAGATCCAAATGCTCTAGATGACTAGCCCAACAGAAGCTTGCACATTGAACACAAGTAAACCCTTTCTTGACTCCATTTCCCAATAGCCTTGATGTTCACTGAGTCATCTACTTCTGCCTAAATTTCCTCTTTGCTCATCCTTGTCTTATATTGGACCCTTCTTTTCCTGATTCCCAACAACCAAACATAAACAAACAAACAAACCCTGCACTTCATACCTAGCCTAAAATCTTCAAACTAAACTTCAAAGACATACCTTTGACACATTATAGAGAGATCCCTCTCCTAACCCAGGAGGGCTAGATCCTAAGGTTCCAAAGTGGTTCTATGTTGTCTCATTTTTTGGTCTTGCCAACCTGGCCAAAACATGGGAACCGCAACAAAACAAATAAAAAAAAATTACATTTTACATAGGAAAAGGGATTTTTTAAATGAATGGGTGGAGAATATTTCATGGTGGGACCAGGAAATACAATTGCAATTGGAATCGGGCGAGGGAGCCGGCGCATTGCATAACAAAATTCGTCGATGCAATTTGGGAGGAGGCGATGAACCATGGACTATTCGATCGGCGGGGGCAGATCGACAGTGTGGGTTTAATTGGGAGGGGTCAATCGGAGGGGGATGATCAGAGGCACCGGTTGCGATGGAGAGATTGCATATGGGCTGTTTGATCGTTGATCGGATCAATGGTTCAAATATACATCAGAGGGTTTCCATCGAGGTTATATATCGGGAGTTGCTCAACACAATCGCATCGAAGGTTTGGGCAATGGGCCAATCGGGGCACGCAATCAAAACATTGTGATTGCGATGGAAAGGGACTTAAGGTGGTAGGGTTTTTATAATACAAAACTTTTTTATAAAGTTTTATTACAAAGTTTTCACAGTATGGCGTGGAAGTGGTTAGAACGGCAGGGATATAAAACTTTTATTATAAGGTTCTATGACATGGAGGGGAAGTGGTTAAGTTAAAATTGAATTTTGTATTTTAAATAATTTTATAATGCGATTTTAGAATCGGAGGGAGGAAAAAGGGATTTTATTAAAGAAAATATAAAACTTTAACAAAATGAAGTTGGAAAAGATGGGAAAAAGGGGAATGTTAGGGAATAGGGGACGTTTTACTTAACTTAGGCATAAATTTCAATCCAGAAGTTAGTTTTGAGAGTGTAGTATACCGTTGGAAAGCTCTTTCCAAGATCTTTTTGATGGATCTACTTGGAGGATGATTTGGTGTTGAAAATGCTATTGAAAACTGCTCTGAAGGAAAGGTGCTGACTTTGTGGAGATATCAACTTTTGAATTGTGACTTATTACGTATGATGACATGAAATTACATAAAAAATGATAATAAAGGAAAAGTATCATGTTTTCACCTCAAAACATGGTTTTGAGGTGAAAATTACATCAAACTGAATAAAATATATCTTTGATCTTGCGGGTGCTGTGACTTTGAATTTATTGACTTCCTCATGACCTTGCTGATATTTATTGACACTTGACTCATTAATTTGGCCACGGTGAGACCCTATAAAATAATGAGACCAACCCTATGACCTAATAATATGATTTGAGAATGAAAGTGACTAATGACTGAAGACCATAGAGAGGAGGATCAGCAAGTATCTCATGAGGGAAAAATGATGATAAATTACTACCATCAATGAATGCATGACCTAGCAGAAAGGTGAAATTTATTGGTATGGGACTCCTAATATGCAAATGAAAAATAGTATTTTTGATCACTGATGGTAGTATGAATAGACTAACACTAACATTTACTCCAATGGGGATGGTAGCTCCTTGGAGGTGCCAAGAACACCATAGACCAAGTAGCCTTATCCATTTGGGCATGGAGTCAAAAATGCTGAAAAATGACCCAATGCAAACTGACTCTGAATCAAGACTATGACTAAAAACTGAAATAAACCACACCATACACATATCATCAAAGTTTTATAGCCTTCACCTCGGGCCCCAAACTTGAATGACTGTGTACTTGAACTCTGATAAAAAATAACATGGTATATACAATGATGATGATATATATTTTTGATCCATTGTCTTCAACAATGGTAGTGCTTCAAAAGCCTACCATTTACTGCTCCTCCAGGGAAATATTGGCCATCCATTTCTAAAAGCAAGAAGGCATTATGTCCCCTGTATGCTGAAATTATGTATGGCCCTTCCCAAAGGTTGTCAAACTTACCGTGCTTTCCTTTGTCTTCATTCCTTGCATCCCATTTCAACACTACATCATCCAACTGAAACTTTTCTTCTTTAGTCTTTCGGTCATAGATATTTTTAATCTTCTCCTGTAACTGAATAGCATTCTGTGATGCTTCCTATCTTGTTTGCTGAAGATGATGGATCATATGATTGATCCTTCGCTGATTGTCATCATCTTCGCTGCCAACTTCTTGCAATAATATCATAACTAGGACTGTAAGAGATGTAGGAAAGACAACATCAGTACCATAAACTAATTCAAAAGGTGACATACGTATTGATTTCTTACTATTAACTCTATCTGCCCACAGAGTGTTGATGAGCTTTCGGTGCCAATTTATTTTGTTTACCTCCAGCATTTTCTTAATTATATTTATCAGCGATTTATTCGATGACTCTGCCAAGCCATTTCCTTATGCATAATACGCTGTGGAATGGCCCAGCGTGATATTATATTTGTCACAGAAATCAACCATCTTCTTAGATCAGAATTCTTTTGCGTTATCTGTTACAATTTTACATGGGCATCCAAAATGAGATAAAATATTCGATTCAAGGAATTGAATAATTACCATGTCAGTCGCTTGCCTCTCTGGGATGACCTCGATCCATTTCGTAAAGTAATACGTCCCTCTCAATATACATCGATGCTGCGCTGATGAAGCGGGATGTATTTATCCTATTAAATCGAGTCCCCACTACTGAAAGGGTGCATTCACTGAAACTGGTTTCAAAGGAAGTGGAAGCAATTTCTTCTTCCCTTGGAAGATTTGGCATTCACGACAATTCATCACTGTTTTTTATAAATCAGAAAACAACGTGGGCCAATAATACCTTTCTCTCAATAGCTTGTTAGCTGTAGTCTTCCAAAACAAGTGACCGCCACAGTCACCTTTATGAAATTCATACATTACCTTCTACGCCTCTTCTTCAACCAAAAAATTGAGCAGAACGCCTCCTGGATCTTTCCAATACAGAGCATTGTTTAAAATGCAGTATTTTTCATATTTAAGCTTTAGAGATCTACCTTTACTCTTAGAAATGCTTGTAGGAGGTGACATATGTTGAAGGACATAAACAATATTTGAATACTAAAGGGACTGCAGAAAAATATCTGAAATTGGAACCAACAAACCTTCATCTTCATCTTCTGCTACTGTTGTTATGAGGTTTATATCCAGGGCACGTAGATTTGATTAGGCCATCAATTTCGCCAAGCCTTGGCCTTTGATCAATTTTGTGGGCTTGATCTCTAAGTCTTACTCTAACATAGATGTTATCCATTTAACTCTTCGACCTTTTGGATCAGTTTTCATCAAGACATCCTTCACTGCTGCGTTAGGGACATATGCTATAGTATGTGAATGCAGAATATAGACCCTAAAATCCTTCAATGCCTTTATAAGGGCCAATTCCTGTTTTTCAATAATACTATACCTTAAAGCAGCATCTCTAATAGTCCTACTGAAAAATGCAATTGGATTTTCTACCTCATCTCCCTTTTACATTAAAACAACAACCATAGTATGCTCAGATGAAAAAAAAAATATGTCAAAATCTTGAGTATAATCGGGACTAATAAAAACTGGAGCATTGGACAAAGAAAACTTTACCAGATTGAATGATTTGATAGCTTCCTCACTCCATTTAACAGTGTTGTCCTTCTTCAACATATTTCTCATTTCTCTCAAATGTTCAGCCAAGTTAGATATAAATCTGTGCAAAAAAATCATCTTACCATTGAATGCTTGAATTTCCTTCTTATTTCACGGAAGGCCTATGTGCTGAACTGCCTCCACTCTAGATGGATCAATGAGGATACCATATTTAGAGATTATATGCCCGAGCATCTTGCCTTCATCCATGGCAAAAAGACTCTTCTTGGGATTGAGAGAAATCCCAAATTTCCTGCATTGCTGAAAAACAACTCTCAAATGGTGCAAATGCTCATCATCTGAACTTGAAAACACTATCAAATCATCCAAATAAACAAAAATAAAAACATCTTTTTCATTTACAAAATTAATGTCCATTGCTCGCTGGAAAGTAGCTCCAGCGAGCAAATGTTCTTCAGTCCGAATGGAATTTTAGCATATTGGAAGGTTCCCCAGGGTGTGATCCTATATGCTCCAACTACTCTCTGTAGAATATGGTCCATTTTCTGAAGTGGATAGTTATCCTTTAAGGATGCCTTATTCAAGTTCCGAAAATCTATACACAATCTTATTTCTCCTATCTTCTTACGCACCGGGACCAAATTTGAAATCCAGTCAGAAAATCTCATAGGAACTATGATACCTACTTTGTACAACCTATTTACCTCTTTTTCAATGGATGGCAGCAGCTTCAGATTGATTCTTCTAAGCTTCTGTCTGAAAGGCTTCTGATCCGGCTTGATAGGAATAGTATGCTGGATTATGTTCTTATCATACACCTTCAAATCTGAATAATCCCGTGCAAACACATTAGAAAATTCAGAAAGAAACTTAACATACTTCTCCTTTACCTCAGGGGACAATGCCTTTGACAGCTTCACAAACTTGGGCTTGTCAGGTGTTCCAAGATTCACATCTTCAACTCCTTTCTCGGTGGGCACCAGCTTAGCTTCTTTGCAACATCATCCTAATCAAAAAGCTCCTCTAGAGGTATCAGAAATCTAGGAATTACATTATCCTTTAGCTGCAATATGTCCATTTGGTTTTCTTCCAATTCTTGATCATCAACCTCATACTCACCTTCTATTGGAGTGTCTTTGAATTTTCCATCACCCTGCAAAAATGCATTAATCTCATTATCATCCCAAAATACTTGCCAATACCTTAAATTATCTGGAACGACAGGCCTATGTTTGACATAGATCTCAAAATTATTACTGGAGTTCATCATAATATTCAAGTTTCTAGCAATAGTGGCAAGAGAATCAAAAATAAGATTCTGCATCTTGGGTACTGCTGTCAGAGTATACTCAGGGAATGTCTTTAAAATATCAAGGACTGCATTTCGATATGCCCTCAGTCTTGGATTTTTAGCTTGGTATTCTCCTTTCACCCGCTTGATTATTAACTCAGAGTCACCATACACAAAAATCCTCTTTTCATTCAACTTCTTCAAGATTTTGAAACCTGCAATCAAAGCCTCATATTCTGCTTCACTGTTGGAGCAATCAAAAGGCAACTTATAAGCACATACTCTAACATTGCTGGGAACATTTTCAGGCTAGAAAATCGGGCTCCTAATCCATATTCCAATACCAGCTCCATCCTTACCAAAAGCTCCATCAAAATCCATGCTCCACGGGCCTTCTTCCTCTTCTTGTAGTTGCTGGAATTTCGTTTCTTTATTTTCTTTACCTTGGCTAATTTCTGGCTATTCACTGTATTTTTGCTGCAGGCAAGTAGGAGCCTCAGAAGTGCTTGCTGCTTTGTCTTTTTTCTGTTTGAGGACTTCCCTGAAATTCTCTAAAATCTCAGGTATTTCATCTACTTGTACTAACTGAACTATCTCATCATTTAAACCACCATCAGAATACAAGACAAAGGACTCTAAATCTGAGTGGACATCATTAATGGGATGTTTTACCAGCTTCTCTTTGCTAGTAATCATATATTTCATTTTATTTTCCCTATATAGCTTTCTCAACTGTCCAAATACAGGGATAGTGGCATAAGAGAAGTCAAGTTGCATAGTTCCCTTGAGTTTTTCACCCCAATACCTAGATAAAAGCATTCCAAACCTTGGTGGGACATCGGCAACTACTACATGCATCAAAACATTTTTGGCTGGGATTTGATCTAAAGACACTACCAAGTCTTCGATAAGACCAATACAATGGACCCTAATTGAGTCAAAAGAATACAAATCATGGTATTTTCAAGTAATATCAAGGCCCATCTTCTCCATGACAGCTTTGGGCATCAAATTATGTGAGGCTCCAGAGTCCAACATAGCATTATGCAAGATAAACTCATGTACTATAAGACTCAGGTAAAAGGGAGGAACTTCATTTTCTTCAGATTATTCTATGGCTGGACCAAAAATAAGTTTAGGGTAGTCATCTTCTACATTAACCATATCAGAAACAGAGTCTATTTTCAAGACTTTAGACACTTGACTTTTATATGCGCTATTCTTCACCAACTCAGTCAGGGGCATAGACACTTTCAGTTTAGAAATTTCATTTTCTAAATTAAAGGAGGGAGCTTTTTATAACTCTTTAATGGGAGGGTCTTTCTTCTCTATTTTCTCCTTTACTGTGCTTTGCTGATTCTTTTCATTTGGATTTTTATTTGATGAAGGTGCTTTGCTCGAGGAAGGGTCAGCTGGTTCTTTTCCTTTCTTCTATGAATTGCTCTTCATTTGAAGCTCTTTTCTCTTTTGAATGGGACTGACCGAAACATCTTTGTTCCTAAAAGAATATTTTTGTTGGGCCGATAGGGTGTTCATGTACCCTCTCTGGTAGTCATCAGACTCTTCTTCTAGTACTGCGTCATTGGCCAAAATGAAATCTTCGTCTTTTTTAGTGTCTCAAGTCGCCATGTATTATTATTCTTCTGTGAGAAAGATAGGGGCACCATCAGCTATGAAAAAATGATTGGCTTCAATCACAAGATCATCATCATCTGTGTCTGTCCCTTTCACGTAGTTCTACTGCAATGGTGTTTTAATCTGTTGTTGTGGTGGTGCTGCTTGGTCCTGTGTTCTTTGTTCTCTCTGCTTGATTATGAATTGGAGTTGTTGCCCTCTGAAGTTCGGATTTATGATTTGAGGTTCAGGTCTATCCGAAATGGTTAATATATCAACCATCCTTTCCACTATCTGAATCAGAGTGTCCATTTTGTTGTATGAAGGAGAGGCCTCCTCTTTCACCGTGACTCTTTTCTCATCTTTGGTGTGTTCTCTTTTAGCTAGCAGATTAGCTTCAACACTTACCGCTATATTCTGCATGTCTTCAAGTGAGGAAGGGTCTCTTTCTCGCAGCTGATATTCTATATCAGCATCGAAACCATTTGGAAATTTTAGAAAGGCTAATCTCATAGGAGGTTTCAGGTTAGCTAGAATAGCATTATATAGAGCATTGAATCTTAAACAATAGTCCTGCATAGTTTCACCCACATTTCTCTTAATATTTTCATACTGAGACAAAATTTGGATTGGGTTCTTTTTTACCTCCCACCGGTCTAAAAAATGTGTGTGAAACTCCTGTAAAGTGCTAATTAAGCCTGTTGGTAAGGCTCTGAACCACTTTCTGACTTCACCTCCGAAGCTTTGAACAAACAATCTGGTAGTTACATTCTCTGCCTCTACTTCGTGTAAATCAAAAAAGTCATTCATCTTATCAACATGCTGCTGGGCTATGATGCTTTGAGTGCCATCAAAGATGGGAATTTTACTCTGATAATCAGCAGGCATATCATTGGGAACCTGAGGTAAGACTAGAGGTGCATACCAAGTAGCCATGGCTCTAGGTGGATTTACAGTAGTGTTTGTGTTACTGGGATTTAAGGGAGGTGTTAATGGAGGAGATGAAAGTTGAGAATTAATTGATGGGAATGCTGATGAATTAGGAGGAGGAATTGTTGTACCTAATGATTCTAAAGGTTCAGGAATATTAGTTACAGTTGTGGATGACTGAGGGCAATTAAAAATTTAAGCATCAACTGAAGCATTTTCCCTTTGAACTTCAATATCTACAAGAAACTCAGGATCTAAAACTGTATCATCAATGTCAGTTTCAGACTTATTTATAAATAGATAAAGCTCAAAATTCTTGTCAAAGGAAGGATCTTCTACAAAAAACCACTCACTAGGCCAAGTATGGGATCTAAATATATGTCTGGGACTCAATGATCCTTCTTGTCTTCTGACAATTATTGGGATAAGATTAGGATTCTCAAACACAGGGGGGGAATTTGGATCTAGATTAGCCCTTGTGTATCTTTTTGAAGCCAGTGTGTGTAAACTTCTACTATACAAATCCTGTTTCAGCCTAACAGACTCTAAAAATCATTTACAAGAAAACATTTACTGGCGTGATCTGAATTTGTACTTTGATAGCAGAAATATATTTACAGTTGTGGAATAAGTGTCTGTAGTTATATTTTTTTCTAACAGCGCTTTAACAATGTCCTCCTTCTTAAAAAATTGTTTAAAGATTAACACAACATAGGGGAACATGTTAAACACGAACCTTACTCCAGTTGTAATGACAAAATATATCAATGATGTGATCCTTTTAAACCTTTCGAACTTGTATCATAGCACACACTTATGTTACCAGCACGATATATATTTGATCTCAATAGGGGCCCACACATCCGTATTCCATTTTTTTATGAATAAAAAAAAAATATAATAACATAAAACCACTGGGTAGTACCTTTATTTATCGCCCGTGCTTCTAGGCACGCGATTGCCATCAGATGAAAGGCGCTTCAGATCGAACGGTTCTCATGAATATCGTATTTTTTCCATGGAAAAGGTTTAACAGATGAGAGTCGTGCGAAATGGGTGGTTTTTGGGTGATGACCTGCTCAAATCTCACTGGATCGCGTTTTTTGGGAGTAGTTTTGCTTTGGGGAAAAAGCAGCGGGAGATGGGTGGTTTTGGTTTCCAAAACCCACCAGTGGTAAATCAAACTGAGCTTTGACTTTAGGCTTTGATAGTGGTTAAGTGCTTTAACTCCTTGTGCTAATTGATAGCTAGGTCCCAATGATATTTACTCCACTGACAATGAATAAAGCCTTTTATCTTTAATAAAAGCGTCGCGTTCAATGTAACCAAGGTTTGAACTTAAGACACAGTTCACAATACTCTCCTATAGGCCTCTGTTCAATATTTCTTCAAAGAAAAATAAACATGTTTCATTGCCGAGAATAAAAGTTCACAGACAGCCAGATCGAAAAGTCCCCAGTGGAGTCGCCAGAAATGTTAGCACCTGAATTGGACCCCAGGCCGAAAAGTGCAAAACAGGGTAACAACTAAACCATGCTCAGCCTTGTTGCTAGCCCTACAAGGATGGGAGAGGGATCTCTCCGTGAAAGGATATTCAATAAAATGCATTAATGAATCTGATATTATGCTAGGTATAATTATGGGAAATAATTTTAATAAATGAGATGAAATTTCAGGGATGTGCGAGACAAAAAAAAATGGGACAGTTGAAACTGGGAAATTAAATCAAGACACAGGCCCTGTCATGGGGCAAGATAGGCAGGATATTTAGCAATCAATTTGAAATAAGATGGAATGGAAATACTGGTGAGGAGCTAAAAAGGGCATAAGAAATGGATCCTTTTCAAACATAAGAGAAAAACACAGAGTATGAATGATTTCCCAAGGCTGAGCATATAAAATGGACTCTACCTTTCTATCTTGAAAGCATTCAAAAAGAAATTTTTATGGATGAGAGGTGAAACATAACAATTTAAATATGAAAAAAAGGAGAGAAACAAATGCTAAATCTCATACCACATGGATCCCACAATTCAGAGCTGCATCTCTTATTGATTCCCTGTCAAAACTATACAATGGAGCGCAGAGCTTTCTTCCCACACTATTCCCCTATTGCCAATTTATAGACTAATTTACAAATGATTTACAATTACAATAAATATGCTGAAATGTGGGAACATAGATCCACGAAAAGAGGGAGTTTTTTAACAAATCAGAACTAAAATCTGAATATGGCAAAGAGAACCAACGTTTTGCCTCTGAAAACAAGGAACAACAATACATTTTGACCCTTTGAAAATTCACTGTTATACTGAATGAAGGAAAAATAGGAAATCCGGAACAATCTTTGTTTTAAATAATCTTTCTTAGCCTTTGACTTTTCGCTTTTCTTTCTATATTCTGTCTGAATAAAATCAACTTTTATAAAATGTTTGAAATAAAACTGAAATGAAATAATGTTTTCGGTGAAGGGAAAAAATTAATTGTTTGAATAGGAAAAAGGGAAGGAAAGGAGGCGGAGTCCACCTTATAATCGCAATTAGAATGGACATAGCAGAGGGATATAATATAATAAAACATTACAATTCATGCTTGCAATGGTATCATCACAATCGGGATTGGGGTTGGGCAATATACAGTATAATCATTGTAATATGTCATGCGACAGTGCCATCGCAATTGGTGATCGAAACCAAAACTTCCAATGCGATTGGGGGGAAGTGGCATTTGTAATAAAAAAATAAACAAATTTTAAGTTTTACATAGGAAAAGGGCTTTTTGAAATGAATGGGCAGAGAATATTGCATGGTGGGACTAGGAAATACAATCGCAATCGGAACCGGGGGAGGGAGCGGGCGCATTGCATAACAAAATTCGCCGATGCGATTTGGGAGGAGGCGATGAACCGTGGGCTGTCCGCTTGGCGGGGGAAAATAAACGGTGCAGGTTTAATCGGGAGGGGTCAATCGGAGGGGGATGATTGAAGGCACCAAATGCGATGGAGCGATTGCATATGAGCCGTCCGATCGTCAATCAGATCAACGGTTGGGATATACATCGGAGGGTTTCCATCGGGGTTATATATCGGGAGTTGCTCAACACAATCGCATCCGAGGTTTGCGCGATGGGCCAATTGGGGCATGCAATCAAAACATTGTGATTGTAATGGAAAGGGACTTAAGGTGGTAGGGTTTTTATAATAAAAAACTTTTTTATAAAGTTTTATTAGAAAATTTTCACAGTATGGCAGGGAAGTGGTTAAAACAACGGGGATATAAAACTTTTATTATAAGGTTCTATGACATGGAGGGGAAGTGGTTAAGTTAAAATTGCATTTTATATTTTAAATAATTTTATAATGCGATTTTATAATCATAGGGAGGAAAAAGGGATTTTATTAAAGAAAATATAAAACTTTAACAAAATGAAGTTGGGAAAGATGGGAAAAAGGGGAAGGTTAGGGAATAGGGGACTTTTTACTTCACTTAGGCATAAATTTCAATCCAGAAGTCAGTTTTGAGAGTGTAGTATACCGTTGGAAATATCTTTTCGGGCTCTTTCTGATGGATCTACTTAGAGGATAATTTGGTGCTGAATATGTTGTGGAAAACTTCTCTGAAGGCAGGGTGCTGACTTTGTGGAGATATCAGCTTCTAAATTGTGACTTATTATGTATGATGACATGAAATTACATAAAAAATGATAATAAAGGAAAAGTATCATGTTTTCATCTCAAAACATGGTTTTGAGGTGACAATTACATCAAACTAAATAAAATATATCTTTGATCTTCCTCATGACCCTGTTGATATTTATTGACAATTGACTCATTAATTTGACCACGGTGAGACCCTAGAAACTAATGATACCAACCCTATGACCTAAAAATATGATTTGAGAATGAAAGTGACTAATGACTGAAGACCGTAGAGAGGAGGATCAACAAGTATCTCATGAGGGAAAACTGATGATAAATTACTACCATCAATGAATCCATGACCTAGTGGAAAGGTGAAATTTATTGGTATGGGACTCCTAATATGCAAATGAAAAAAAATAGTTTTGATCACTGATGGTAGTATGAATTGACTGACACTAACACTAACCACAAAATATATGCAACATGTCAAAAGTAAAATAGTGGTGCTCATGATAACATGCTACTGATCTAGGTATCCTATGCAAGAACCACATCCAATGGTTAGGAATGCCAATAGTATGGCATTGTAGTTGAATGGGTAACTCTTTGATCCACAAATCTAGAATCCCAAAGGTCAACCCCTATATGTGCCGTTGAATCCCAGCAAGAGTCTTAGCTATATCCAAATCTTGAAGGACTGCTCTCCTGATAGCCCTCTCAGCTGGCTCCTCTACTACCTGCTCTGGTTGTCCCACTGGTCGAACTCGACCTACATATGCATAGATAAAAACTTTAGTTTAGTCTTGGGAAAACATGAAAATACAAAAACATATATAAATCTTAGAAAAATAAAAAAACATGGTCAAAAAATCATTACCAATTGCACCCCATTGAGTGCCTTCTAGTAAAACTAAATCTATATCTTCTCGAATGTTGACACCTGCATATGCATAGTCATCGATGGTGATAATATGTCACCTAAACTAGGCGAAGAATGCAGTTGAGAAAACAAGGGTCGATTGACCAGCATTTCTAACCTTCAGTTCTACCCATATCTGCATCCTTAGATATCTAGGGTTAGATATACCCAACGTCACATGTTGAAGTTATATCAGTGGAATCCGCTCTAAGGAAAAATAAATAAGGATCGAACCATAGTTGAAATTTTTCTTCCTTCCTACCTTTTCCTTTCTCATTTGTTCTTTCATTTGAGATAGTATAGCTTCATCCCAATTGAAAATTGTTGGTTCCAAGAACTCTAGTGCATACTGCATGTAAGATATGTTTTCTATGTGTAGTGTATTTGTACTAGCAAGCTTTGTGATCATGGATAAAATGGTTCTCAATGGAAAATCATGAACATCGCGGATGTTTATTTTCCCATCCTTGCTAGGTTCTTCCCCTAGATAGAAATACTGCAATATATAATCTCTCACCGTCTCTCCTCTGAGAGCGGACCCTGAAAGAGAAATGGGAAGGCCTCTCCTTGAAAATCTTGTGAGAAAATAGATATCCTCCACTAAAATTGAGACCTTTTTGTCCCCAAAATGAAATGCCTCAATCGCTGAATTGCATGAACGAACAAGGAACTCCAATAGTTACATATGTTTCTTCATACCTGATAGTATGAAGTACTTCAGTAACCCACGGTCTCTAAGATCTCTTACAATACCCAGATCATTTAGGGAAATCAAGTTTTGTTCTTCATGTTCTCTTTCCCTCCATGTAATTGTCATTTTGGTTTGTTGAATCCTTAAAACACAACCATAAGACTCATAAGGACCCATTTCATGCAAAAAACCGGGAAAAATTTAGGCACACTTCAAAGAAAAAAAATGTAAATTGTGACCAACACACCCCTGAGCAAGGGATGGTGCATTGCAAGTGAACCCTGCGTTCAATTCCAGTGCACTACAACTCACCTTTTGACATTCAAGGGTGCGTTTCCCTATGTTAAAAATAAATTTACCCTAAAGGACCCAAATCCCTAAAACATTGAAATGAAATGAAGCAAAAAGATTACTAAAGGAAAGAGGAGGTTTATATCTCTAACCTGGATCAAACGGCGAGGAAAACCAGCCACACATTTGATTGCAATCAACAACTAAAGTTCGGGGGAAAAAACAGGTTTAGAGCTCCAAAATACAAATGGTAACTTTCAAATGGTATAAATGAACAGTAAAACTCTTTTAATTAGTCATTTTATTATTCTCAAATCATATTTATTTTTTTGACTATGGTTTTCATTCATTTTTTTATCATGAAACATGTACTTTTAATCCATTCGATGTTGTTGTGAATAGGTTTATAGTTGACATAGTAGAGTAGTTGTGCACACTTATCCAAGAATGATTTGACAACAAAGAATAATTTTATCCTTATTTTTTGAGCTTTGATAAAAAAAATGACTTGAAGCGCACTTTTATCTCTTTTTTGAGCATCGACAATGACGAAAAAGGAACCCCTGGAGTCTTCTTTTAGTTCTTTTCAGATTCTGATAATGTGAAAATATTGCCGAGCACTTGTATTTTTGAGCTCGTAAAATTAAATGAAACAACATCTACTCAATATTATTTTAACCCTTTTCCAAACTAAGATAGATTATTTATGAAAGATGAAAACCTTAGTCAAACATGGCTAGGAGGTTCTCTCATATATTATTTTACACTTTTTCATATCTGAGTGACAAACTTACGAAAGAGAACTTATGGATTTTTCTTTTGTTCTCTTTTTCAAACTCTCTAAATATGAAAAAGGACCAAGCTGTCACTATCGTTAGGCTTGTTGAAACATAAAATAGGGATGGGCTTGTTGATCATGGCAAGAATCGAGTTTCATTTATAGCTAGACTCATTAAATTATTAAATAGATATGCATATTCACCTAAAGGGTTGAATTATAGATAAAGAATATGTTATCCTCCTCAAGCTTGTTCAAAAATAAAGAGGTATTGGTCGACAAATGACCAAGGAAAATTTGGGAAAGTGAAAAGAAATGTTACGGTAGCAGGTCACTCTTGAACATGACACTTCACTCCATCATTATGACTTCTTTGGGTTGGGTAATTTTCTTGACGGTTCATTCATACCTATGGCCCATCATACCTTCACTTCGGTTTTGGATGCTACCAACACATCTCAGTGTCACTGATATGTTCAAGAGAATTCATCCAGTGAATACTCATCCTTCTCCAATACTCATAAACCTTCATTTTCATGACAGTAATCCCTAAACATTGCTATATCAAGTCACATTTTGTCTCCAAAATCAATAACTTCAGTTTTGTAATAAAGTGCCTTCCTATTGATATCAAATCATCATCCAGGAAGTTTACTTAGAAACATCATCTTCGAGTACCATGAGGCTTGTTACAGCATCGAAAATATCCTCACTTCTGGACCTTTGACTGAAATATTTTGTTTGGAGTTCGACATCAAATCATCTATTCACACCTTAAAAAATGTACTGCAGTACCTTGAGGGCCATTAACATCAATGGTGGTTCTCTCCCGTTTGTTAAAATCTCATATCATTAGCTGGTAATCAAACGGTGTCTTACCATGTTTGACTACAAATCACATATTTGCATGGCTAGACTTGTACCTGAAAAATTGAGTGAATGAGATAAGAAGACCTTGGATCTAGTTTCAGCCATCCAGGTTGCGATTTTAGGATTGTTGTACACATCATCTGTATGGTGACCTTACATAAGGATCGTCATCCAAACATGGGCCTATTCCTATAGGCATGTATGTATTGGGAAACATTCCAATGTAGACAACTTTATGCACTATGTACATGTTATTAGATAGTTTATGTGTTGAGCATGGGAATGCCTCCCTTAGCAATTCGTGATCAAGATGAAAATATCATGATGTAATGTATTGTAAGATTGATGCAGGTCACCACTCTGCTTCAGTTCCATCTCATCATATTGTAAAGAATCTCATTCAAATATATTATTATTGTTTTGAATTGATGCCCTAGGGGGCAGCTATTATAGGTTAATTTGGGCATCATCCCCCATGGCCTAGTCAAACTGGACATCATCCCCAGGACCAATGAAATAGGGTCTATCATCCCCTTACATTTCAGTTGCTATATGACCTAAGAGAAGAACAACTCATTCATGGCTTCTATTGTGATATTTCCAAGGTTTTAAGTATATGTTATATCACTTATGAACTCACCAACGCTACCTCTAAAGGGACTAATTGCATTACATATGCAACAACCTCCATTCAAGGGTGCACTGCAATGCACTTAGCGACATTCAAGAGTGCATTGGTCACTTGGGAGCGGAATTCTCATTGTTCTGGGAATCTCCACATGGCTAGTGCCTTCTAGAAGAGTCCATATGTGTCAAAATTTGAATACAAGTGTCCATATAACACCTATGAACTTGGGAACATGTCTTGGCTATTCTTAGAAAGTCATTATTTGAGAAACTACCATCAGTTTCCCTATAATTGAGCACGAATCCTAGTGCTAGGGATGGAAAAAATTTGCTAAAGAAATTATGTTGGATTCTCATTTGAGAGAGTGAAAGTACTCATATGTTGCTGGTGTGATGTTGGATGTGATGAGGCTGGAATGAAGCTAGAGCTAGTGGCATCAAATCGATCATTGGTTGTAACCTCCCCCTCCTACTCTTTAATAAATATTGATGTTCAATTTCGCATATATGTATGTCTTTATGTTTTGATTTCTCATTCAATGGATTCTTGAATGATATATATGTTTCACATCTAATCGATTTGAGTGCTTAAGATAGGTAGATATACATATATGCATGTTTTTTGTTTTTCTTTGTATGTATTTACAGGAATTGATCCAGTGATCGAAGTTGGATTGAGCGCGACAACAAAAGTGATAGAAGGAGAAGGAGAAGCGCTTGGATTACAAGTAGATTATTCTATCATTTTTTGTATCTACTTATTTTAGAGAAATTGATAGAAAATTATTTCATCTGTTGTTCTAAGTGTCTAGCACCACGCTTAGGGAATTTGATTTATCCGTAGATCACAATTCTTCATAAAAAGATTGGTTCAATATTTTTGATTAGAGCCTCATGTCAAGAATAGGACTCTTTGATTTTGAATGCTTTATTTTATAACAATGAATATATCATGATGAATTGATGCTACACTCAAATACTTGTGTGACTATGGATCTTCATTTGATCAACAAATTATTGACGATTTGTATTTTGTCCTTCTATATCTTTTAATCACTTTAAGGTATTTCTTCATTTAATGATAAATACACTTCAAATATTTATGAATTACCCATTTGTCTACATGAGATTAGGTCAAAAATATAACATTAATAAATATGAATGCAACTCCTACATATATGTCTCTTCATTTGGAATTTACAAATAAAATGTTTTTGATGTTGTTCACATGGTTCTTGATGATGAAGACTTCAAGAAACTAGGCATCACACTTATTGATGTATAAAATTTTCTCATATTAGCTTGGTGTCAGCACATTTTCTTTCATTATTCATATTTGAATAATTCTTTGCATTAGGTTTCTTCACAGATTAAATACTTGTTGAATACATGAATTATCATAATGTACATGATGCATAGTACATACATATTCATATTCATCAGATGCTGTAGAATTTTGATAATATCTAATGATGCGAATATACATTGAGCTATACTCATCTTGAACATGCTTTGACTAGATATGCAAATATTAAACTAGATCATGTACATTTGAGAAAACTTATTTACCTGTTATATATACATTTTTTCATAACATATTCTATCAAAGAATGAACCTCTAAATTATAAACATGATTAATGTTGTATATTCATCAATAATATGTCTTGATATTGTAATTGTTGGATAGTCCTTTCTTCATGATACTTCTTGACTGATTCAGAATCTCGGCATAATCATATGTTTCTTGATCATTCTTCTTTCCTCCTTGATGCTCCTATACAGTCTCTGCTTTACATAGTTTATTAATTTTCATATTATTTACATTATTTGAGGATCTTAATTTGAAGTCAAACTAGTGAGAAGAGTTTGCAGGGACTATCTCTAATCCGTTCCTCAAATATCCAAATGCTTCTTTATCAAGAAGCCTAGTAAATATATTTTCATCTACCCTTTTATGGGTATTTATTCCATGTTCACTATTTTTTCAACCACTTGTTCTCTTAGGAAGTGGTACTTTATATGGATATATGTTTAGTCTTTGAGTGAACCACTAGATTTTTCAAAATACTTATTACACTTGTACTTTTGCATTGAAAGTTACCTTCATATATTTTAGAGTTTGTTTCATCCGCGACGATTATGTGCATAAAGAAATATATGCTATGTGTTAGACTTCTTTTGTAGATAGATATATTGATGATTAATTTTTTCTTAACCATGCAACTAGTGGTTCTCCCAAGTATAATGCACCACCACTAATAATTTTCCTATCATCCACACAACTAGAAGAGTTGACATCTTTGTCTGTTTTCAATGTAAATTTATTCCATTTTGGGTACCATAGTCCATAGTATATAGTCCCTTTCAAGTATTTTAATATCCTTTTTCTTGCTAGTATATGAAATTGTTCATGTGTTGATTGATGTATTTCCACTAATTGAACTACCAACATTATATATGGTCAGGATGTTGTGAGGTATAAAAAAATCCCTATCATATATATGTGAAACTTCTTATCAACATCAAGTGATTCATCATATGCACAGAACTTGCATCCAATTTCCATGGGGGTTGAGATAGGTTTATAGTCTTCCATTTGGAACATTTTCAACATATATTTTAGGATTTATATTGGGAAATGAATATTCCTCTTGACTTTTGTAGTATTTGCAGCCCTAGGTAAAAGCTAAGTTCTTAAATCATTGACATGTCAAAGTCATAATTCATCTCTTTAGAAAACCATTTTACTAGTTGTTCATTACTTCTTCTAAACATACAATCATATACATACACAACTACAATTATTAATTCATCTCCAAGAGAATTTAAGTACAAATTAATATTATTTCCTCTTCTCTTAAACCTGTATTTTTAAAGATACTTTTCCAACCTATAGTACCATACTCGTGGTGCTTGTCTAAGACCATACAATGCCTTCCTTAACCTAAAAGCATTGTTAGGATTATCTGATAATAAAAATTCCTCAGGTTGTTCCATATATACTTCTTCCTCAAGTTATCCATTCAAGAAAGAAAACTTCACACCCATTTGGTACACTTTCAAATCAATATAACAAGAAACGGAAAAAAACATCCTAATTTCCTCCAGTCTTGCCACTAGTATAAATTTTCTTCATAGTCATGACCTTCTACTTGTGAGTAACCCTTGCATACTATTTTGTCTTTGTTTATAATAATTTTTCCTTATTCATTCATCTTTTTTTTCAATAACCATTTTGTATCTATGACATTCTTTCTAGATGGTCTTGGTGTCAGTTCCCTAGTCTTGTTATTTTCAATTTGATATAATTCCTTGTTCATAGAATTTATCTAGTTTTTTTATTTACTTCATTAAATTTCTTTGGTTCAATATGTGATAACATATAAGTATGAGATTGGTTTGTTGTCTCTACAAGTTGCCTCCTTGTTTGAACTATTCACTTTTATCTCCAATAAAATAATTTTTAGGGGGATTCTTTTAGACATGGCTTGAGGGGACTTTTGAATAAGTCTTTTTATTTTGCGATTCTTCATCCTATACTTCATTTATACACTCTCATGGTGATGATCTTGAGTATTCATAAAACATGTGTTCACGTTATTATCAAGAAACTCTTCATCAAACCTTGCATATATACAATCCAAAATATTATGTAGTAATTTATTATAACCCATGTATCCCTTAATTTCTGAGGAGTATCCTATAAATATTCTTTCATCTTATCTAGCATCAAAATTTCCTAAATTTTCATAATTTATGTAAAATATTCCCAAAATTTATCTTTTAGCTAAATGGAATATTATAGATTGATTTGTCACTAGGTAGGTGAATAAATGGGTGGGAGGCCCATAAATCTCCTTAGCAGCAATAAAAACACTTCAAGTGTGAAAGGATACCTTCTAAGCATCTAAATAAGGCACCTTTGAGTATGAACAGGGGTTGGTTCATGTTGAACAGGTCAAATTTGACCAAGTCAACAACGTCGTTATGGAGGAGTGGACATTAAATGAGGAATAACACAGTTTTGGAGGGAGATTGATTGCATGGAGGAAATGACCAAATTGAGTAGGACTAAGGGCAAGGAAGCTCATAATCTATATAAAGAAGAGGATGGAAGCCATATGGGGTGTTTTTTGGATTATTATTTTGTATGTGGTCTAT